>JARFIW010001294.1:0-600000 GCA_036346225.1 Platerodrilus igneus | reverse complement strand
AATAAAAAGTAGTATAGTTATTAAAATCAAAGTAAAATTTCAAGGCTGTAACAAATATAAATTCTAAGGTATTAACTTTTGAAGTCGCTTCTATTTGTTACAGTTTTGTGGCATCTGATTTCATTAGTTTGCATTATAATATTAGAAGGAACAATTTCGTAGTAAAAATAAACGTTATTACCATTTAATTCGCTTTGAATTTCTCTTAAGAATATTTTCAATTGTATCAAATCTTATAAATTTGTTCTAGGAGCTGAACGTCTTAAAATACGCTATAAACAAGTCACTTGTGTTGTCTATGTAGGCGGCCTGTATCCATTTATAAGAATTATTAATTTAATATTGCGCTTGTGAAAAGTGTCACAAGGTAGCGTTTCGGACAGTTCACCTGTTCTTGTACATTCACAGGAACGACAGGTAACTCGGTCATTTTCTTCAATGTGGCGATAACAGAAAGGGTTGATAAAAATGTTGGCTCATTTATGTGTCAGCTGGTGTTTAAGAATTGGCATTTGGGTCGGTATTAAACTACGGTCATTTAAGGGTGCCGGGTATGTTAAAACAAAATACGTAGTTAGTATATTTTCCCATTGCTGCTACGACTAAAATGTTAAGTAAACGTATCAACGTAATTATTTACTTATAGTATCCATTAAAGCGCTATTTTTTTTATTACAAAGAAATTTTAGTATCAAGAAATAATTGTGATCGCACACATGGTGTTTGTTTGATTGGAATGTAACACGTCATGATGTCAGCCGTTTGGTTCGGGATTTCCATAACAGAAGTTTTGTTATCAAGATGAAGTTCAATGCTTTTGGTTTGTAATTATTTTCGAGGCTGGAGTTTTTGCTTGCATGGAAGCCAGGTAATTAGTGACCCTCATTATTACGGGAATCGATGCCGGTGAGTGTTTGACTTTATATATTGTCTGCGGTTGAAACTTTATTATTGCGTTTATGAACATATAAAAATGTTTATGCAATTATTAAAAGTATTAAAAGTAATAAGAGTATAAATTTTGTATTTAAGGTTCAGTATAAAAATCCTAAAAGTTATAATGTTTTAAAAATTGTGTTAGATATTTTTTTATGTTAAGTGTTGAAATTTAAAGTTTTATAAAAAGAAAGGGAAATCTTGTTCCTTGAAAGTAAATCGAGGTATTTTGTGAAACATGTGGAATATGCATGTAGCTTTATAAAAAGCTTTTGACTTTGCTCCAAACAAGCCAATCCTGTGCAATCAGTTCGCCATTAGTTAGTTTTTTTTTAAATACCGAAATTCGCACAAAAACCCTAAAGAGTTTTCAAGGAAATGTTCTGGCATTGAGATATGGACAAATTTTAAGTCGCGACTTATGTCAAAAGTAGGATCATCTATATCAAAAAATCTGCAAAGCAATGGTTGTGATTGAGACGTATCAGACGAAGAACTACAGGATAATTAGAAACTGCTTGATCAGACACCACTATTTCGTTTAATTCGCTTTCTTTAAAAGTAGTATATAAATCTATACTAATCTTGCTATTATCTTCCACTTCGTTCGACACTGAAGTATCAGTCTTAGTCGATGGTAGAGATGCCTTTAAACATTGTCCAAGCGACAACTGACCTTGCTTTGATTTCTTTTTTTAACTCTCTGTCAATCTTTTCTTTCTTCTTTTGAGCACCGGATTTGAGTATGTTTCTCATTGCGGCTCATTCATATAATTAAAAAAAAAACACACTAATTTTTGCCAATCACGAATCACAGACACCGTTCTTTAATAATAAACAACGAATATTCAAATATAAATAACAAAAGTTCATCCACCACAATATTAAATAACCCACGAGACTAGGTGCACTTTGGGTACGACGATCACCGAAATACTAAAGCAGAAATGCTAAAAGAAACGGCATGAGTGCATTTGCATCAGGAGCAGAGATCTAACAAAGCGGATAGATTCAAAGACCGGCGCCGGAGACTAACCTTAGGCCGACGCCACACGATGCGTTTTTAACGTCCTTCGAAACCGGACCGTCGTTGTAGGAAGACGAGAACACAAGTTTAAATGACCAATACCACACTATCCTACAGAAACGCAGGGAATTTTTTCAACGCATCATTTTGCGCCACGACCGGGCGCGTTTAAGTATTTCAAAGGACGCTGACAATGATGGCTTTATACAACTACTGCGTTATTTGCAGCTATCTAGTATATTGTTTGATTTGTTTGTAATTACTTATTTACAGTTAGAAATTTAAATGTCTGCCTATAAACTATTATAGGTTACACTACACGTTCACCTGCTTTTTGCAATATCTTACAAAGTTAGAAAAATTATTAATCAGTCGAATGTTTGAAGGCGTTGTCGATTTCAAAAGTGCAATATGAAGTGCGAGTGTGAGGTCAGTTTTTCTAATGCTTTGAATGCACGACTAGAGTAGTACAAGATATTATACAGAGTGTTATCTAATTCATGCAAAAATGCAAGAGGTGCTTCCTCGTTGAAACTCGTTCATATAAAAAATCCCCCTAGACCGCCGGGCCCCTTTTGCGGTCCCGAGCCCGGTGCTTTGGCACCACCTGGACACCCCCCCCCCTCACCTGCCCTGAGTGTACCTTCTTACTTTCCAAAACGTATTCAAATCCACTTACGAATATTGATAGCAGCCAAGCTCAAAGCATCTGCCCACCAAACTTACATCTAATAGATGTTTGTTCTTCTCTATCTAACCAACTAAAAATTCACGCATCTAATACAAAAAGCGATCTCCTTTCCTAAAACCATCGTTTATAACTTTATCGTATCTTGAGTAAAAAAAGCATTATTATAGCTCTTAGAAATTCAAATATTGCGACGCCATAGCGGTTAAATTCCATCTTCCAAAGTTTTGCGCTATAAAACAAAAATTAATAATTGAAATTATTTAAGAACGATTATCATTGATTAGCTATAGTTTCAAATCAAATCTTCGCCAAAACAATACCTAGCCCACAAGGACATTATGCAAGCTCCACCATAAGCTATAACAAAAATATCCAAAACAAAACTGTTTGCTTAACCATTGGGAGCAAACGCAACTCGAAACTCCAAAAGCAAACAAATCCTTATCTAATTCATTAAAAGAAGAATAAGTATCCCTAAAGTGGGTTACTACTCCCTTGATTTTCACAAAAGCTAAACTATATCAATGTATATCAAACTCAAGAGGCGTGTACTCATATATAAAACTTAACAACTAAAGTATATCTTATACGACGATACACAAGCTGAAGACTCAAAACTACTAAAATATGTCGACAATATTAGCTATACTCAAGAATATACGAAAGAACAAAAATTATTAATTCCTAATCTCAGGAGAGTTATCATCAGCATCTATTGCAGAAAACGGTTTCAAATTCTTAACGTATCATTTACCTGCTATAGTTTCATTTAAATTATTCCACTCATATACTAAGTTCGAAAGCTTCTTGGGAAATTTTTCAAAAAGCTAATTTTGGAGCTAGCTTGGCAGGAAACTTATCATCGGTTTTGGACAATACCTTATTAGCTCTCTATACTCTATCTTCTACTTTAAAAGAAATGTTTCCCCTTTTCAAATTATACTGATGACTACAACGCTCATAAGCTAAATACAATTTTTCACGAAGATCCACAAAAATATCAAATAAGTTTTGACGATGCAAAATATAAGATGGTGTACTAATAGAAACATCAATATCATCTTTAGGTACAAATCCGTTACTATAGCATTTACTACTTATACTAACTTGGCGACCAAATACTAAAAAATGTAGACAATAATTGGTAGCCTCATGTTTGCTGAATTAATAGCGTACTGGATTTGAGGTAATTACATATCCTACTCGTCACGCTCATCAATATACAACCGTAGTGTAGTACTAATAGTTCGGTTAAATCTTTCCACAAAATTAATTGCGGCGAATACACAGGATTGTTCCAAACATTTTTAATTTCGTACTTGCCACAAACAGCTTTAAGAATACGACCTGCTAACTGCGGTCCATGATCACAAATTACAAATTCTGGAACTCCATCCACAAGGAAAACTATTTCCTCAATAAACTATTCAATGATGTGTGCCTTGGCACTACCAAAAGGTTGTAACAAAGTATATTTTGTAAACCAATCACCAACAACTAAAAACCACTTATGTCACGCGTTGAAACGAGGAAACAAATCTATTAGATCCAAAGCAATGATTTGAAATGGAAATTTCACGACTTTCTTTCCACTACGTTAAGAGGAGCTTTATTTGATGCTTTTTCTGCACCGCAAGTCAAACATTACCGATAACCCTTTAAAACATCTAAATTTATTTTCGACCAGTAATAATATTCATGACCACAAGCTAAAGTTTTTGAAACACCAAAATCTTCTGCAGTAGGAGGATCATGAGACGGACGAATTATTTATTTTCTTTGAGATTTTGGAACTAAACGTTTCTACTCAATAATATTTGAAGAAGGGGGCAAATTTAAAAACAAAACCATCCTCCACATTCTATTGCGGGTAACTTTCTGGGGACAACAGTATCTACTTTCGTAATAATTCATACCAAACTTCAAAATTATCTAGCTTAATCTCTATCAAATCAACTCCAGGATTCTCTACAGGAATTGAACGACTAAGACAGTCTGGAACTACATTGAATTTTCCTCTTTTGTGTCCAAGTCAAAAGAATGTTGTCTTAATTTAACCGACCAGCTGGCAAGTTTTCCAGTGAGATTTTGTAAATTACTTAACCAGAGCAAAGGAAAATGGTCCGTATCAACTGTGAAACGAACTCCTACCCAAGGACTAAATCTCCTGTTACTGGTCTATTCGGCACTATGACACCTCGGGAAGGATAAAAATCCTTAGCGGACCTAGCTTGAGCCTGCGAGGGGTGGGTATGGTAGAAAGTCGTAATTTGGGGTTGCTAACAGCTCTGAAATACAACTGGTAAATGATCTTAAAATTGAAAATAATGACAAAATCGAGTGGCCACCACCAGTAATATCGATTCGCTAGATGTAACGAAAGAATCTCATCACTGGTCGAAATAATCATAAAACTCGATATCAAGAGTAAGAATCTGCTGTGTAGTGGGACTTAACCCTTCCCAACACTTTAAACCTTCTCACAATAATACACGTCAATAGTTCAATTTAACTCTATTCACAAACTTTTCCTGAAAGAATACATATTTTAGTAAAACAAATTCATGGCATACTTTAGTATGCAAGATCAAATATTCCTATAGCATAAAAGAAAAATATAAGATAAAGTTATGTTCAGAAAATTTAAATATTATCGTTGAATCAAGATTTGCAAAGCTACTATGATAATTTCGAACAAGATCTACTAACAGATAAGCGAACTTATGTTTGTGTTTAATCAACGAGGACCGAGTGCACAGGATACTCACGGGTTGGCTAAGAACTAACACAAAAAGACGCAATGTCATACGCGTGAAATGCCTCGTGCATGCAACCGTTATGGCAACAAATTGTACAGTGAACGTAATTTTTAATTGAATCACCAAAGTCCTGTTACAGTTGCGAAAAATATTGTTTTTAGTAAACAACTGTAACACTACAATTCATGTACAAAACGCAGAAAAAGTAGTATGTTTATGCCTTTGGATTATAATAACAAATAAAATTTTAGCGCACAGCGCCCACACTTTGGACGACGTTGGTATCACAGTAATTTCTATTTCACAAATTCTTACCCTGCGAGATGGATCCTACCACTACACAAAGCAAAGGGGTGTTGAATTTAATTAAACTGCGTTCATGCACATCTGTGACGATTGTGGGTTCTATTCTCAATTAATGGATCAGTACATGCTAACTGCAAACGTACTATTAAGTTTTTCTTGTTTTTCAATGTGCATAAATTCTAAAGACAAATTAAACAAGAGTTAGCGGGTATAATAATCTACAACAAACCGATTAAGCACGCGTGAAGCGACCTACAAAAACACTTTGATGTACACGGGACAGCAGATACACGGTCCTGTAAAATAACTTACTGATTCGCCACACGTATTATTTATTTCTTAAACGCATAACTAGGAATTACATTTTACTAAATGTATTGACTAAAATCTCTAGAACAACTTAAGGTTTATAAACTGCATAAATCGATATAACTCGATACAAATCAGTTAAATTAGCGATAACCAGTTAACAACAGTATATACACAACAACTTGATTCCAAGAGCTACATCACAAAAAATGCCCATGTGCTCCTACAAATTTTTCCAAAAGCGTAACGAACAAAATGGGGAAATGCTTTGCGCATCAAAGACGTTATAGACATTTATCACCTAAACTTAAATATTATGGGGCGTACCGCAAACAGTGAAATTCGTATGATTATTAAATTATTAAATATGTACAGAAACTGACTTAGGAAAACTTATATCTACTATATGATATAATTATAATAAAATAACCGGAATGTTACACTCTCTGTAGCGAAAATAACTGCGAGACATTTTTTCTCAGTGACAGACTAATTTCTTTCCGTACGACTAAAGGTTCTATTTGCTTATGAAATCATACGTTTTTCTTCATTAATATTCTTTATTAAAACAGCACCTACCCAGTATTATTAGCATCACACTCGACAATGAACTTTCTGCTTAAAAAGTCCAAATTATAACTTGACCTTTTTTCTTTTCTAAATTAAATCATTTATGTTCGAAACTAATGACGAAAAATCATTAATAACGCGACGATACCAACTACACATACCAATAAACTTTTTAACTTTCGTCGTAATATTCGGACAAGGAAGGTTAACCATAGCTGACACTTTATCGGGGTCGGTACATAAAGAATTTGATCTAGCGATGCAACCAACAAATTTTAACGGCTTCTTAAAAATTTCCTTTAACATCACTCGATAATTTTAATGTTCATCAAAAGACGGCAAACACATAACTATATCATCTAAATAGCAGAATACAAAAGGTTCGAACTTAGCTTCAAAAATAGCATCGACCATCCACTGTTGCGTCTGTGCAGAATTTCAAAGACCAAATGGTATGTATATCTGTATACCTATACTGTCCATGCAAAATTATACTGAATGCGGTTTTAGTCTTCGAAAATTCAGAGAGGTGGATCCGTCAAAATGCTTTACATAGGTCCAGGCTAGAGATATAATTTGCATTACGCAGTATTCCAATAATTTTGTCAATATTTTGGAGCGGGTAGCTATCGTGGACTGTAGTATCGTTAAGCGCTCTACCATTAAAACAGAATCTATACTTCTTACCATCGTTCTTTTCGAATAATAATACTGCTAACTTCACGGACTCTGACGTGGTTTCACGACTTCCAAACGAATCATCTCACCTAACCCTTCATTCAACACTTTACTAATATAGGGAGACATAACACAGGGTCTCTTCAAAAAAGGTTTGGCATCGTTCGTATCGATATCCATTATTATTCTATTTGTACATCCTAATCTGTCCTCACTACTAATTTCGCTTAAAAAATTAATTGCAACCTGAGCTTGCAATCGTTGATCCTATTATAAATCATCTAGACTAAGTATACTATCATCACCTTTAATAGGCACTGAAAACTGACCCCACATATGAAACATGTTTTCCAACATCATCCTGTACAATTCATGAGTTGTTTTTAAATTTGCAACTACTTTAAACAATTTCGCAAAATCACTACCAAAAATGAACGTTTGTGGTAACGATGGGACAACCAGAACATTTAGAATACGACAGCTGCTACGAACACAAATAGGAAAGTTGATATGTGTGTGACTACTATATCCAAGGTCGCGGGTCCAAATCCTGAAAGATCCGCTTAAAAAATTTTAGCCGAGCATTTTTCACAAAATTACGCCGTCGTTCGAATGGGATTTTTTAAGATGCGGATTCGTAAGTCTACCAAACAAACTTTGCATGTGCGCTACGAAAAAAACTATAGATTCGTAGTTTCATGACTACAATTATTAATTTTTTCCTAAATATAATCTTCCAAAAAACTAAATAAGAAATTTTCTTTTGAAAGATTCACCAAGGAAATCCAATCTCTCTTAGAACCTACAAAACATTCAACAGCACTGCAAAAATATCTATTTCAGGCACTATATGTGATTGCGCTAACTCACAAACTCCATCTAAGAATAAATATGTGCTTAGGGTATCCTGAAAATTTTACAAACCATGAGGCTATAGGCAAAGAGGGTGCTACACACGTAACGGTATAAATGGGCACACTATTTTTTTGAAGATGGTACTAAGATCATCATGGTACATGATCATAACTACTAGAATCAGTACTTTTATTGACTTTATCATACAACTCAGCTTCTAAGATAAGTATGGTAGCAAACAATTCATTTCTATATTTAACAACTTTTTCTGAATTTATTAAAGGGTTTTTCATACGCTTAACACGACCAAAAAGATGACTCAACCTTGACGATACTCTTTTGAAAATCGAATTCGACGAATCTCAATCAAAATTCGACAATATATTATGAATAGACAAAACTGATGAACCAATTTCTTCACTTTTATTTGACAAATCGACTTCATATCGCGGTAGATCAATCAGACAACCAGGTATATCAACTTCTTTAACTAATAACCTTTTCAAAATTTTTTTCTTTTCTAAAAGCGGTCTCTCACTTACTACACCTCCAAGCTTAAGTTCGTATTCCTACCCTTCCTTGAGTAGATACACAATCTAAAAATTTTCAGACATATTTGGGACAATTTTAAAAGTTCCAATTAAAGCTGTATAAAAATTACAAAAACTGAAATTTTAACAACTATGTCTAAACTTATGTAGGCACAAAAAAATTATTAAAACTCTCTATAAATCTAAATTGTTAATTTTTCGAGCAAAAATAAATTTTCCAAAGTTTAATATGAGAAATGAAATAAAATACAACAAACAAGTAAATTTGGGCAAAATGTAATAATAGAATCGTGCAAAAAAATTAGACTAAATTCAGATTAGCTAAAAATTAATTGGTTCAAGAATATATTGGAGCAGAAACAATTACCTGTAAAATAGACTTAAGTCGATTAGAGTCAACACAATTTGAACTGAAAACTAGATCTAAGCAAAAAAATTCAGGCCACAACAAAATCCAAGTCAAAAAGGAGGATTTGGCTAAAATAAAATTTGGCTAAAATAAAATAAAAGTATCAATAAAAATTTAGCATAAATATTTGGGCCAAAACAAAACTAAGAAAACAAATGCTTTTAGGCAGAACGAAATCGAAGTCACACGTTGCTGGTGCTAGTGTAGTGTTAAAGGGGTCTACCAGAACAAATTTTTCTTTTCTTTGGGGAATTCCAGGATGAAAATATATATAGTCTAGGGTAATCTAAAAAAGAAATGCCTAAAAGTGGAAAAGAACACTACTATAAACATGATATAACCAGCTCTGAAATAATATTTACGTGCTGATGCATAATCATGGTCGCGGTCGATTTTGTTTTGATTAAAAAAAAAATATGAAGGTGGGCGCCACGGTGTTTAGAACCTTGATCGATGTAAAAGCAAAAGTTCTGGGAAATTTGAGTTTAGGCGAAACACGGGAACACGGGAGAATATTTTAGCTCTGAGGGTGATAATAGAGAAAAACAATAGAAAAGGGAGAGGTCATGTATATAGGGTTTGTAGATCTGGAAAAAGCGTTCGAGAATGTAAAATGGAAAAAAATGTTTGAAATACTCAAAAAGATTGGTATGCGTTTTAGAGATAGACGGATAGTACATAGCTTATACAAAGAGCAAACAGCGGTAATAGAATTAGAGCAGGAACGTAAAGAAGTAAATATTTGGAAAGGAGTGAGACAGGGATTTGCCCTATCCCCGTTAGTTTTTAACTTGTAGACTGAAGAGGCGATGAATACTGTCAAATGCAGGAAGACATTTGGAATTATTATGCCGCGACAAAAGATTGTCGTATTTTTTTACTCAGTTACACTTTCCTTATTAATATAATATAATGTTTCAATAAAATAAAAATATAATTTATAAATGTCTGATACTTAAAATAATTCATAAAATATATAATAGATTATGCGCTCTTTCGCTTTTGATGTCTAAGTGTCTACAATACAAATCGTTGGTCTGTCATTTCGTGTCACTTTTCGATCAGCGCTTGTACAAGTAAGCTGCTCTGCGGAGCGTTGAAAGATCAATATGATCAGGCACGTGGCCTGCAATAAGGTTCGTAAGAAAGTTTAATTAGTTCAACCTTCGTGTCTAAATGTGGTTCCTGACAGCTTTTGGGTGATAGTTTTATTTTGTATTCCATCTTCAGCAAAGTTAGTTGATTCGTGCAAACCGAAGACGATAGAAGCCCCCATCATTAAAACATAGAATACCACGGAAATCAATATTTAGTTGAAATTTAGAATACCACTGAAATCAAAATTTAGTTTGAAATACCACGGAAATCAATATCTAGTTGAAATTTAGAATAGCACTGAAATCAAAATTTAGTTTGAAATTTAGAATACAAGAAAATAGTAGGACATACTTAATGGAGATTTGGTGTGGTCTGATAATATTTTGTTCGGAAAATCTTTTATAATTCCAGCGTAAAATTCAGTCATAATGGTATGTTTTCCTGTTGCATGCATCGCAGATAAATATGGAATAGTCCACATCTAGTGTTATTTGGTTCTAGTATAAAAGCTCAAGTTTTTTGATTGAACTGTACTTCGGCACGTGAGTGACACTTAACCTTTAATTCCAGTTATATTTATTTAAATGTTTTACAAATGTTCGTAGGTTGAAATTTCACTTTAATTTAGTTATCTTAAAATTCATTTAGGAAAAGAAAGATCCCGTACTATTCTTGTAACTTTACAAAATTTTAAAGATGGCTACGTAGTTTGCCTAACGTATTTGTTTCACAAGCAAACAGTAGTGCCTACACTAAAAAAGTTGTTATTGACATAGGATGTCAAAAATATCTAGTTATACAACATAATCACCACATGTTATTTTGCGTTACTATCAAAATATCTTTGGTTATTTTGAGGTCATGTAATTTAAGTTTAAAGAACATGATGAATTTTTTTATAAGATATTAAGTAAAGCTAACTCTTTGTTTGAATGATTCATTTTTATGTCGTAAAATAATCTAATTTCTCACTTGTAAAGTCGACCGTAGTACTACAGATGACTATAATTAAAATTTGAAACATGAGTTATTAAGAAAGCATAAACCTTATAGTAAACATATGTAGAAGTACTTAATTCAGAGATCTTTGTGTTTTTTTTTTGAAGACAGAACAATACTCGTTTCTTTTTATGTAAATTTTTGTTGAAAAAGTTAATGCTGAAACAAGCTAAGACAATTTAATTGAATAGAATTTATTTTTGCTTAACTCTTTTATTATTAAAAATTCAAGTGAAATTTATGGGTTCTTAATAAGCAAAACGATAACTGTGTCTAATGATAACAAATACCCTGGGTGTATATTTTTGGAACTTAAATTCAATTATATTATTTTAGGTGAATATTTTTAAGGACACAAACGGTGTCCATGTTGTGCATTTGTTTGTTGACAGGTTAAGTCGAGACATCTGTAATAAATCTGGCAATTGATAGCTTGGTAAGTGCTTTGCAAGGTTGATATATAGGTTTTGTGGCTATATAAACGGTGTAGGTATCAGGTTTCCGCATTCCCCTAATACAAAATACATGTATCTTCAAATGTTGTTGTATTGAAAAATACAGTGGCGCTCTTTATCTATATTTTTGTTCAACAGACAACTCATGATCTACCCAGAGCTAACACTCTACTAGCCGGTTATTTTTAAAAAGTTTTTCTTTTCCTCAAGCCGTTTTCTATTCAACTTTACCTTGGGCTTCCTTCATTAATATGAAATTCTCGACCTTGTAATATCAGGTAAGGTAGTCGTTTATGTGTTATGGAGGTCCAATTTGCTATCTGATATCCATAAGGAATAAATTTTTTTTACAATGTAGTGGTATTAGCATCTAGCATGAAAGAGTTAGAAGCTGCTCCTAACGAAATGGACACAGTTCTAACAGAGAGATATGGTATGAGAATTAACAAAAATAAAACTAAAGTACTAGTATGCAAAGGGAATGAGATGTTACAACACTTTAAGAATTTCTGCTACCTAGGAAGCCAAATAACGTATGATGGGAAGAACTCAAAAGATATAAAACAAAGATTAGCACAAGGTCGTGCTATATTTAACAAGAAAAAGCAATTACTGTGTTCAAAAACAACAAACTTAGAAACAAGGAAAAGATTGCTTAAAACAAATGTGTGGAGCACTGCACTGTACGGCTGTGAAACCTGGACAGTAGTATAGGCGGACAGGAAAAGGATAGAAGCATTTGAAATGTGGTGCTACAGACGTATGATGCAGATATCATGGACAGACAAAGTTAAGAACAAGGAGGTACTAGAAATGGTAGGGGAAGAAAATAGTATGTGGAAAACAGTAAAAAATAGGAGAGATAAGATGATGGGCCACATACTAAGGCATGAGGGAATAGTGCGGAATATGAAAGAAGCAGAGATAAAAAAAGAGAGGTAGGGGTAGACCCGGGTTAGACTATTGCACACAGATAGCGAAAGATGTAGGTTGCGTGAATTTCAGGGAAATGTGCAGGCTAGCTCGGAATAGAAATAAGTGAAGGTACGCGTCCAACCAGTTTCAAGACTGAAAACCTAATAACGGAAAAAATAATTGCTCTTAAATTTGATTATTATAAACAACTACATTTGTTGGTTTTGAAATATTTTCAACTAATGTTGATTCTGCGAAATATATACTGGAAAACTTAATTCGGCAAACATTCAAGCGTTGGGGAATTTACTAGCCGCAGGCTGCTTAACCCCCTTCACACACTACTGAATATCAGGGAAATAGGGTGTATATTTATAAACAATAGCAAGGGAACCGAACTGCATTTAGCAAGAAAAAGCAGCGGCTATGTTCGAAGACAACAAACATAGAAACAAAAAAAAATTGTTGAAACCATATGCGTGGAGCACAGTACAGTATGTCTATGAAATGGGGGGCAGTAGAAGAAGCATACAAAAACACGATAGAAGCCTTTTGGAATGCTGTGCTTCAGATGTATGAGGATAATAACACGAACAGCCAAAGTTAATGACAAAAAAGTTTCAAAAATAGTAGGGGAATAAAACATGTGTGGAAAAAAAATAAGATAAATAGAAGCGCAGGATATGTTCTAGGGCATTTTTGGGGAATAGTGCAGAATATATTACAAGCAGAGATAGGAAAAAGGTGGTAGATGTAGATCTAGACATGACTATTGTACACACACTTCCAACAAAGGAAGCTGCCCGTACACCAGCGTTCGCCCACCAGGCGATAGGTACCGCAGCTATGGAATTTTGACAGCAATTATCGTCTCGAGGTGCCGCATCGCATCCAGTGTAACTTTTGCCAAAGCTACTTACAACCATGGACGTCTTCACCTACGCGGCATTAGGCGAAGGTCTTCGTTGTGAACCACAATATTAAATTTTTTAACACAGAAACTCATTCCTCAACTTTACAGACTAAAATGTTTTCATTCCTAGTGTTATAGGCATCTGCAATTTAATTACGTACACAAAAGTATTTGTAAATATTTCGTATGCGTAGCATGCATTAAATGTTAATGCATAATAATTTCACATCAATATTTTAACTTGTAAATAAATAATATTTCTGTTACTACTAAGCATTAACAAGTTGACTCAGACAACCAGAACACTACATTGCTGACCCCGACGTGATCATACAAAAGGCTAATGCGACTAGAGTTAACACCGGTTAATTTATGTGCTTAAAGACAATTTAAACCGTTTAAAATAACCTAGCAAGTGAAGATAGTTTGCCGGGAAGATTCCACCTTTCTAGCCAACGGATCCAGAATTATGGTTTTCTTATGCAGAACACAATTTTGAAATTAATGGTATTGCACAAGGCGCTACAAAATACACGCACATAATATTCAACCTAAAAGCGAGACTTGCAGAAACGGTCCGGCACATGATAATCAAACCGCCCTGGCCTGACAAATACACGACAATTAAAGTCCGACTAACGGGAAAGCTTTTTGGAAGAAAAACGAAACTAGAAAACTGGCGGAGCACGAAACCTTAGGCTACAGAAAACCCTCAACATTTTTGAAAGGCCTACAACAACTGAGTGGAACAAGTGCTAGATTCTCTATTTAAAATCAATCTAGTTAATTCACTTGCCAGTATAAATGCAAGCAATTCTAGCTACTAAACCACAAACATCCCTGGAGGACAGAGCACATGCAGCAGTTGTTCGTAGGAAATGAGACAATTATAAACACATATGGTACTATCGCATTAACATTTGATTTAGAACTAAGGCGACTATTCGCTTCCCTAAGGTCAACAAACTCATTACTGGCATGGTTTTCCTCACACACCATGAATTACTAGTTATCGCAAAGAGTAAGAAGCTAGTCGACTCAGATAAAAAACTTTCAACCAAAGACCAACCCGCCAGTAATAAATATAGTGCGATATCAACCACAGTATCCAGTCTAGAATACCATAAAATCCTAACCAAATATCCAGACGTAACCTGTCGAATATCTTAGTTCGACTGTCTATCAAATATCTAAATACGCCGTCAAATTATATTTAATCATTTATGTACATATCTTGTAGAACCAGTTCTATGTATTCACAGTTAGAATAATGTGTTGCTTAACCAGTTTATACCTGTGCGGCAGCTGTACCGAATATTCCTTCCTTCAGCTTCCTGCACCCTTACTTTTGTATAACGTAAGTTGTTTTACTAATACGAGTCTTTATGCAGCCTTCTAATAACATGTAATAAATTTAGTTTGTTTTTTATTGTTATCATTTATTACATTACAAGACTCAACATAACCCGTTTGAAAGGCCTTCCCATGCGAATAAAACATAGTATCGAACATCACATTCTGATGACTTAAAGATCACTAGTAGAAAGTCATCGACGAAAATTGGTGCCTGATACATTAAAAATCACCAAAGGCAAATTTACTACAATGGCTTAGTAATGAATAGTAAGGCCATCCAAATCAATATGGGCATCATCCCTACATTTAGTGATCAAACACAAAAAAATGCGTCGATTCTGGGGAGACTACATAGTTTTAAACCCTCACACAATTCTTGATAGGAATCCCGTCTTATTTGTGGAAAATTTTGCACAAAAACTGCATGGCAGGCAACTTTCTTCCGTAATCGATCTTGTTATTGCCTGAATTACATAAGACAATATGCGACACACATTAAACACATTTCGGGGAAAGAAAACATCGTCGCAGACATACTTTCGATAATGCAAAACGATCAAGAGTTTAAAGGTCCCCAAAAAAAACAGCAACTCATTTACCTACAGACTGATACAAATTTCGAACTTTGACCAAACGATTTTTCTGTGACATTTCAACAATGATAGCTCGCCCTTTCGTAACAATAGAATTTGAAAAGAAACTTTTGCAAGAATTCAGAACTTTGCACACCACAAATCTGGCAACCCAAAAATTTGTTTGGCTTGGTATTAAATCAAAATGTGGCACCTGGACTTAAAGTTGTATTTAATGCCAAAGAGCCAAAGTCACAAGTCATATGATTACAGAAACGCAAAATTTCAATCAAACAGCTTCAAGATATGAGCATGTCCATTTAGGCGTTGTCCGACCTTTACCCGTATCAGAGGGACACCGGTACATAGTTATATACATCAATCGCTTTACAAGCTAGCTCGAAGCAATAGCTCTAAAAAGCATTGGAGCCAAAACGGTCGCTAAAGCTTTTATGGAACAATGCATAGCGCACTTTGGCGTACCATTTAGAGTTACAACAGATCAAAGCTCTCAGTTCAAATTACTACTATTCAAACAATTAGAAAAACCTTGATCGGATTCAAGAGAATTTGTACAACAGCATATCATTCTCTGTCAGATGGCATGGTGGAACCATTCCCCGACAACTGAAAACTGCATTGACTTGTGGCGAGAAAGAAAATGGACAGAAGTTATACCTTTAGTTTTACTTGGAATCCGAAGCTCTTGGAAGGAAGAACTAAATGCTACAGAACTAGAGCTTCTATTAGCGAAACGCTACGCCTACCAGTAGAATTCCCCACAAGTTCGAGCAATCCAACGGAATAACCACATTCTAAGGCATTTGCAAACTAGCTACGTTACCAATTCCTACGACTACAACCACTCTACTTTTAATAAGCTTTACAATAAAAGTAAACTCATAGCTTAGACGTATGTTAGTGCAGCAGTTATGGCTGGTTCTTTTAACCGACTACAGGCAAGAATTTAGTCAGTCGCTATGAAAGCTTAATTTACACATTGTTCTGCACACACAATAAACTTAGTACTAATTAAAGCTTGCAGTTCAATTAAAACTTAAAATATTTTTTCAAACGTTATCCAAATGTTTTGTCTTTTGCTAAATCCTTTAAGCGCACTCCTTTATTAGATATCTGCCAAGTTAGACTTTCAGCTAATGCTCCAACACAATGGAATTTTACATCAAGGGTTATGCCGAGCGTTTCTGCTAGTAGAAGCAATCCAATGGAAATTTCTAATTATACCATTGGAAGTAATGTGCTTGACAGTACTACTGCGCGTAAAACGTCAGGTTTAAAAAACTTTGTAGAAAACAATGACTTTATAACAATTAATTAATAAAATTAAATGTTGCTTCTTTAATTAAAATTGTTCCTTCATAAAAATTGTAAATATAAAATTCATGTTTAAGAAAAGATAATACAAGTTTCATCTACTCATAAGGTAGGATTATATATTCAAAAAGAAATATTAAAAAACTTTAAATGTTGCTTACGTTACAAAAGTTTAACTTGAATTAATATCAGAAATATCAGATCTGTTTTTCTGTGTACATATTTATAAAACTTTAACTACATTGTCTATTAATTCATCATTCATAAATTGTAAGTGAAATCATGCATATACCAAACATCAATAAGAACTCTTTAAGTTTGCCTAATTTCATAAAAATTAGTAACTGTGATTACACTGTACTAGTATTGACAATAAAAATTTACTAAGTTCTTTCTTAATTTGTTAAACGGATAAATGATAATAGGTGGTTACAAAGATATTTTTCGAAACAGCCTCGTATCAAAGATCACCAAATGTAGACGTGATGTAAAAATAATTCTAATCTCTTACCTTGGCTCAGCAAGTGTTGTTTATATGTTGGCGTTACAGCATGTTAGGGTAGGTGTTAATACATACGTTTTTCAGAAAAACAAGTGACGTAAAATCCACATGTTCTACAGAACGCGAACAGCTGCGTGATCCTTGGACCGGACTATACGAACTTCCATGCGTTTTTTTATACGCACAATCTGGACCAACGAAACTCCAATACCAAACTTCGATGTTCTACTGTGTGTAGATCTTGACCAAAAACTTCAAAAGTACCATTTCAATTCACCATCGGACTTAATTTCTAAATCATAAAATTTCTACGTACGTTGTAGAACGTTTCCTTAAAATTCAAACTTATTGTTTTCTCGCATAACATTACATAAAATCCAACTATTCATCGTACGGTTGAAGGACGTTCATCTTGAATCGATATTCTATCGCAAAGTTGACGTGAATGAACTACAACTTGATACTCGCAGATGCGGAAGTAGAATCCATATCCTCTTTAAATACAGCATACAGACTGCCTTATTTTTATAAAACCAGATAAGGCGTGTTCATTCCAACAAATAAATATACTATGGAGCCTTACCATTTATATACAAAACGACTTCTTAAAAGTTGAGAATTATAAAATAAAAATCTAATTGAAGATTCTCCAACGAAGCGTTGAAAAACATGTTTTATCGTAACTTTTACGAATTTTTTAAAGGAATATTTTAAGTGCTAATTAAACAAATGTCCAAAAATTATTAAATGAATTTATCAAAAGAATTATCCAAACGAAGTTATTGATTAAAAGTCATTTAAAGACGTCGTTAAAAAGACGTTATAAAAAAAGGAGAAGAAGAAGAGCACTACAACAAAATTATTTAGTTTGTCTAATAACTTATTTTTTTAATTCTTACCATCGTTAAAACCACAAAGCCTAGTGTTCAGCGCACTAGGGCTCTACTACCGCACAAGGCCAGACGCAAGTTACATGCTAAAGCCCTTATTATTTCCATGATGGTTCTCGACGAAAGCTCTAGCTAAAATGACTATACAAAAGTTTGTAAAACTAACAATTCGTTGATGTTCTGCAGTGGTCAAAAAAACTGTTACACTCTAATACATCTTAAAAACCAATAATTGATTATTATTATACGAAGGCATCGCTGTTTAATATACACCGGCTATTTATTTAAAAAATAATTAATTATTACATTTGACGTTTCCTTACGAAGATAGTCGAGCGATTACAATAGAGCGTGATTTGATCCTAAAACGCTATACTTCGTATGTGTCGATTAAAGTGCAAGTATACTACCAACAGAATTCCAATAAGCATCAGATCGGTAGCGCAATGCTAGGATATTTGGCTACTATTTGTAACTTCAATGGTTCGATGTCCAGTAAAATTAACCTTTTCTTTTTATTTTGTGTCGACTTTCTAAACATCCAACAACATTTATTTAACAATATGCATAAAAAGAACCAAATCATTTTTTTCATATGCTCAGTCCGGTCTATAATTTATAAATAGTAAAGTTATATTTACTCACAAGTAGTTTATAACGCTTTACTTTTTCTAAAATTGTCCAAATTATCAAACTTATTGGCTTATGTTTTAAAAAGGTACTGGTCGTTTAAAATTTTCCAATCTAAAAATACGAACGTGCGGTGCGATAAATCCAACAACAGGTCGATTTGCGTTGGTGCGAGGTAAAGGACGCTCAAGTTGGTTTTCAAAATCAGTTGGCCTCTATCAAAGAATAGTCGGACCAGTCATAAAAAGCGATCTAGCCTAACGTGGGAAAATTATTAGGCCTTCGTCGAAGAACTAAAAGGGAATCTTATTAGTGTTGATAAGCGCGAAAGAACTTAACGATGCAACCCATATATCCACTTCTGGTGAACAACAAATGTGCATCGCTCTTGTAGTAATAAAACGAGCAGTCCAGAAAATATATCAAAAGCACGAGCTGTTTTTTGCAAGAATTAAATCCAATCCTAGCGTTATTCAGCACACAGGTGTGATTAGAAACTCGAAACAAGCGTTATCGAATAAGTACGATCCATTATTCCAACGAGTCTTTGGGATTGGGTATTATAAGAAGTAATTATACGCTATAGTAATATATATCAAGCCAACAGATACCTCAAACAAGATACCGACTATTTAAATTATAGAAGAACTTTTCATTTCGCAGTAAATGGGTTTAAATGAAATTGTAATAAAGCGTGCTTATTGTAGGAAGGTCTAATATACAGGATGGTGTCTGAGTATTGGAAGCAGAATCTATGCGAATTAATAATTAACCAAAATGGCGTAAGGTTTAGTACGCCATCGGAAGATGAATGTAACAAATGTTTAATTTTATGTATACATATGAATTACGCAAATGTATGGAGTCATATAAACCTATTAGTGTTTGTGTAGGAAAAATTACTGAGCAAGAACTATTGAATTTTGTAACTGGAATTGCTATCGCAAATATTAAGTAGTAATGCCAAGTAGTAATGTGAGAGATTATTTTGCAAAACAGAAAAATACAGGAATATCGTTAGAATTCTAAAAACTTCAAAAAGTATTGTAAATTACGAGTTGAATTTAATAGTGCATCGTTTTGGTACTATCACAGAATATTTCATACTTAATATATTTGTCTAGAGTTTAAAACTTGGATAGATATTTTATACTTTGTAATGCGCTGTGGGCATGGTGTATCAAAACTAAGATATGGAAGATGTGAGTTTAATTTTCCCCCGAGAAAAGAAAAGTCATTGAAAAAGCATTGCCAAATGCTAGCAACCGAAGAGAAATAGGTGACAGCGAGGCAGCTGCTAGATCAAACATAAGTGATTCTGAGAGTTATCAACGCATGTTACTCTAAAAGTATATAAAACTAATGAATGCATATGTCGTACTACTGCCATGATATGTATTTCAAGGATGATAAGAGTTTTATCTTACAAGAGTAACGATAGAGTGGTTTGTGGATTTGCTTTCAACAGTTGGTGTTACCAATGTGTACGTTACCTTTAAATAACGATTTATGTTTGGTAATTCAAAGTCGAATTAAGTTTTTTTTATATTTTGAATTGTTTAATTCAAAATTATAATGTCAATAAAGTTATAGCTGCTTAATAGAAAATTGACTCTTTTCACACTGTTTTTTATCAAATACAAACAAAACGCAAAGAAATGTGATTATTGCAATATCTCTATAACTAGTTATATACGTTATTGTCCAGGGATTATAGTAAATTACCGCTGCGCTTGGTGACTGACAATACCAACCCTTTAATATTGAAATTAGCATATTAACATGGTTGCCCTTAAAATAATTGTTTTCTACATGTTTGCTTATGGAAATAACCTTCCATATTCATGCACAACAATTTTGGTGTGCCATACTTAGCAATTATACCGATAATTACTGAAAATGCTTCTAAAATCATTCTCAAACAAGGCTGTCGTTATAAATTCGATTATTTCAACTATAAAGCATATTAAATCAACATAATACATAATCAAATTTCAACAGCATAAATGCAGACCTCATACAATGGAATTTATTATTCAATAACTAACTAGGGGAATATGTTTCTTTCAGCACGGTGGGTTTTGTTGATGCAAGTGATATTATTGACACAATATAATTAAGTTGGTGCGTTACGTATTGTTAATTAATTGATACACTTTAATTAGTGTTATTGTGCTCTTACTTACTCTTTACTTTCTATTTCACAACTGTTCTGAAAAAAGTTTCAGCGACTAAACATATCTTGTAGACACATCTACCAAATAGCGGCATGAACTGAGAACCCAAGATAGAAATCCAAACCAGGCCTTCTTTGAAAGTACCGATTCTGGCTTTCGCTTATCGAAACAATTGCGTTAATTCGAGTTAAAAAGGTGGTAATGAAAACAATTGCTAAGTCGCTTTTAGAACCGTGTTACTTTTGTTGTGTCTTCGCAGACACAACGGTTCGGGAAATCTTTTATAATTAAAGCGAGCAATTTCACGAATATCCTTTTTTTAATTGGCTTCGTCTTTGTATTTGGTAGGCATTTCGAATGCGACGATTTAATAATTTTTGATCTGTTTTAACTGCTTTTGGGTTAAGTTTTACGTTTTTACGCGCGATTTCTGTGGATTCTACGTAATACCGTGGATTTCTGAGCGTTTATCACCACCTGCAACACGATTGCTCTATAGTGAATTAAGAGAGCGCTTTATGTGTTTAGAAATCTCACCTTTTACCAGCACACGGTGGATTTCCAAAGCTTTTACGATTTTTTATTACACTATTAACACCCTCTATTTAATTATAAAAATACGTACTGTAGGAGTGCATACAGTGGGACAAATTATTATTTTCTATCTAACTACATTGTAATAAATTTCTGGTCCGCAACAGTCAATCTGTCGTTTCCCTGATTTCCTTTTAAGCAAATATTATATACTTGTTATGTGATACACATATGATTTTGTAACTTGTGGATTGCTTTATAAGCAGTATCCTAGAGTTCTCTGTTAGCAGTTATTTTAAAATCTTTGGTACATCTTTCAAGTTCGCCGTATGCTTTCAGAAGAGACGGACGCGATTCTGTAAAGCTCCGAGTCTACCTGAATTTATTGTGTAAAACTTCCACTCCTGCAAATGTATTATTATTGATACAAGTTGTAGGGATGTAATCATTAATTTAAGTGTGTATATAGTTAGTTAAAATGTTATTGTAAGTAGTGTAGTGCGCGCAAATTTAGACGTTAGTATTATAATTAAGAGTGAATTTTTAGACAATTACATAAAACTCCTAATAAGAACAGCTGTGAATGAAACTGAAAACAACGCAAAAATCAAATATACATAAAACTAAAAATGCCGATAAACAGGAAATTAATCCAGAAATATTTAATTTAAAAAACTTAGTAAAGCTCAAACAGAGAATAGTTAATGACTGCAAAGTTTATGAAACCCCTTGTAACGCGGTAGACCTGAAGGAATTTGCAACGCATGTAACAGAAGAACGTAGCAACCGCATTGATGAAACTCCTGACGCGGGGGTCAACAACTCCGCACCCCAGGCTACAATGTCAGAAGTAAGCGAAAAGCCGGATAAAAGTAGATCGTTGTTTATGGAGAACTTTGATCTAAATAAAAGCTCAAAGCGAAACTCGTCGGTAGTCGATGCAGAAGGATTTAGAGTACCGCGAAAAGCAGCGAAATTAATAAATCGAACTGAAAGTGTGGAAAGTCTCACGTCTATAAAAAACAGATTCACGCCAATTCAAAACGAATATGAACCTGAAAATCAATTTCACATGGAATATGACAGTGAGAATGAAAATGGCACTGAAGATCCAATTACACCTTCGAGAATAAAAAAGATGAAACCGCCCCCACCAGTAGTAATTCACGGAACTACTAGAAATCACAAAAAACTAGTGGAAAGTATAAATGAAAAAGTAAAAAAGGGATTCTCAGTGAAATACACGATGACAAACACCAACATATTCATACAAGATCGCGATGAAAGAAAACAATTCATAGAGTATATGGAACAAGACGATTGTAAATTCCATACTTACGCAGATTCCGGAGAAAAATCCCACGTTTTTGTGCTAAGAGGACTCAACGAGGATGTTACCTGCGACGAGATTACCGAAGAGTCAAATACTAAAAATATACCAGTTATCAAAACGTATATAATGAAAACTAAAAAAGTTTCATTATATTTAGTGGTTACAACCAACACAATAACATTAAGGACACTACAACATGAAGTAAGAAATATCTCCTACACAAGAATAAGCTGGGAACGGCAACTAAAGAAAAAGTGCATTACACAGTGTCGTAGATGCCAGATGTGGTCCCACGCGACCAGTAATTGTAGAGGTATTGTAAAATGCGTCAAATGTGCGGGGGAACATTGGACATATTTGTGCAAAAAATCGAAAGAGACGCCTGCAAAATGCGCCAACTGCGATGGACCACATCCCGCAAGCAGCGAGAATTGTCCCGTGTACATAAATATTGTTGAAAAAATAATGGACAAAGAAAATAAATCAACACCGTTTACAAAAGACAATAGACAAGCAGCCCCAAATATAAACAGTAAAAAGCAGTTTCCTACACTTAGTGCTAACCCCACAGTGACAAACGCATGGTCGAAACTTCTGCACCAACAACAAGAGAAACAACAAGAAGCCACCCAACGTCCACAATTAAATCAACAGCAAGAAGAATTTTACGAACTCGTTGGAGAAATAGGTAAACTAAACACTTTAATCAACATGAAGGCGATGCTCAGAGCAGTAAAAGAATTAAACTCTGTGTTAGTGAACTGCAAATCTCCTCTAGACAAATTCACGGCTTTTAACAATTTTGTAACCACCCTGAACAGTTATGGATTATAAAGTCAATATAACAACATGGAACGCAAATGGTATATTACAAAAAATAGGACAATTAATTCATTTTATCAATACACACAGAGTAGACATTGTATTGATAAACGAAACAAAATTAAAAAATGCACATAAATTTAGGATAAGAGGTTTTACGGTAATTAGAAAAGATGGACCTAACGACACCGGACAAGGCGGAGTTGCTATAGCTGTAAATTAAATTAGAAGACAATAATATAGAAGCCCTATGCATAAAACTCCCGAACAATATACACGTTATAAGTGCTTACAACTCACCTAGGTATAATTTTAAGGATAGTGACTTAAATAAACTAATTGCAATGCGTAACAAAGTAGTGCTAATAGGTGACCTAAACGCTAGGCATTATAGCTGGAATTGCCACAGAAACAACAGAAATGGCCTAACGCTTAGAGAGTACACAAACAATAACAATTTAGAGGTACTCTTTCCTGACAATCACACCCACTTCCCGTCGAACGGAACCACTGCGACAACGATCGATATAATAATTGCAAAAAACATTCACCATCTAATAGAGCCGAAATCCTTAAGTGAAATGGATTCAGACCACAATCCAGTAACGTTAAACCTACCTTATGGAAACAACAAAACTAGCCACAAAACAGTAATTAGAACATACAAACACACAAATTGGAAACTATTTAAAGCAGACCTAGACAAAAACATAAAAATCCAGCAAATGGCAAAAGACACAGCAGAACTGGAAAATATGGTACAAACGTTCACCAACGCAATAATCAAAACAGTCAATAAAAACAGCAAATACGAAGAAATAGATCCAGCCAAAGACACCTTACCAGATGAAATAATACAGAACATCAAAATCAGAAATCGCCTAAGGAAACAATGGCAACACACGGCAGACCCTGATGTAAAGGAACTACTAGCAGAAGCAAACAGAAACGTAAGAAAACAAATCAGAAACAATTATAATAACAAATGGACAGAAAAATTAGAAAAACTCAACCCACAAGACAACTCCCTGTGGAAAATCACCAAAACATTACGGAAAACATTTGAACCAATACCAACATTAACAGACAATGGCTCGAAACAAATTACAGACAGACAAAAAACAGAAGCACTGGTAGAACATTTCGCATCCATACACAGGCTTGAACCAAACAATACAGACCAAGAAAACATTACAAAAACAGTGACCGAATACCTACACAAAACACAAAACCACACAATACCACAAAAACAGCTACAAGCGATAATCACAACACCACACCAAATAACCAATACCATAAGAACACTACCAAAAAATAAAGCACCTGGCAAAGACGAACTTTTCCAAAAAAGCAATAGTTCAGCTAACATATATAATAAACAACATACTCAGACTACAACATTTTCCGCAATATTGGAAAACAGCGGTGGTCGTACCAATCAATAAACCCGGCAAAGACCGTAAAAAAGTAACTAGTTACAGACCAATCAGTTTGCTACCAACATTAGGAAAGGTGACAGAAAAAATAATACTAAACAGAATCAACAAACTTGAAAACAAAATTAAGACAACACAGGACTCTCAATTTGGCTTCAAACCTAGACACAGCACGACACAACAAATAGCAAGAATAGTCAATGACACTCTCATAAACTTTAACAGAAACAAAGTAACAGCAATGGTCTTGTTAGATATAGAAAAAGCGTTTGATAGGGTATGGATTATAGGTTTAGTCCATAAACTAATCGGGTTAGGTTTTCCAGTATATCTAATAAGACTACTATACTCATACCTGACAGACAGAAAAATCACTGTAAAAATAGGGGAATGTAGGTCGCAAACTAAAACCATACAAGCAGGTGTCCCTCAAGGATCAATAATTGGACCTAAAATGTTTACCATCTACATAAATGACCTCCCGGAATTTGCCAAAACAAAAACAGCACTTTTTGCGGATGATACCGCAATTTATGCCCATTCGGACATGGCAATAATATGCAGTCAACAAACACAGTTCCACTTAAACATCCTAGAACCATACTACAAAAAATGGAAAATAACAGTAAATGCAGACAAAACGGAATCAATAATATTCAGTCGAAAATACACTAACAACAAGATATTCAAACCCATAAAAATCAACGACACAAAAATAAATCAAAAAGAAAAAGTAAAATATTTAGGAGTACACCTTAACAGCCGACTTAACTTTAAACATCAAATAAAAAATTGCATAATAAAAGGATATGCAGTCAATAAAAAATTATACCCGTTAATGGCAAAAAACAGTAAATTAACACAAAAAAATAAAAAATTAATATATACGAGCATAATACGCCCGACAATAACATATGCATCACCAGTTTGGTGCAATTTAAGCAGAACTGCATGGCAACCGTTACAACGGTTCCAAAATAAATGTCTACGACTCATCACGGGAGCAGACAGATACACGCGAATAACGGACTTACACGAACAAGTAAAAATTGACACCATACAAACGCACATTAACAAAATAGCACAAAACTTCTACGCAACAAAACTACAAACAAAGCTCCTTAGAGACATAACAAAAATTAGACACGACACGACACACCTAAAACTGAAACATAAACTGACATATCAATACCTACCGATATTTATGCAAAAAATTAAACAATGATAAAAACCTATACGGTAAAAATTAAAAGCAAGTTTTTTAAATCACTTTTCCTGCTCAAAATGACCACAAACGAAACTAAACGCACGCACCTAAAACAATTAGCCAATTGTAAAACAAGATCAGAGTGAGATAGAAAGCCAAGATACAGAAGAGAATGGTAAGTCCCATTGGACAGGGACATTCTAAACTACAAAAAATAAATAAAAGATACATATGAATTGTAAATTTTTGTTATTAATTGTTATAATTCATATATCTTTATGTAGAAAATGTTAATAAACTGATTTTGTTGTTGTTGTTGGTACATCTTTCAGATGTAGTATATTGCTTATAAAATACTCTACTCTTTCTTAAATAATGTCTAACGCTGTTATTTTACTAGCTCAGTAATTTAAATAGTGTTTAAGTTAATTTTGATATTGGCTGTCTGTATACTTGGGGCCCGACTCGTCTTATGAAGCAAAGAGGCGTCCGCATCAGGCGGCACTATAAAAGGGCGGCAAAACGAATAATCGCAAATGCGATTTTACTACTCTAGTCGAGGCTTTCAGTATCACCTGATGTGTTTTGCTTACACCACATCGTTACCTGGAATATATTTAAAACATGTATTGCTGATATTTAACACTAAACGCAGATAAGAGAGTTATTACTACCTATTATACTACCTCAGAGCGTGTCTTCCGGCATTCAGAGTTCTACGAATTTTACCAAACAATTTGTTTAGAAAGCTAACTGTCTGTAGTAAGGTATTCAGAAAAGGGGATTTATGTCTAAACTCGTCTGTCGTCTTTATATATAGCAAAAGTATTTAAATGTCCTGACTTACACCAACAACTAAATAAAAGTTTAGACAGGTATTAAATCCACCCTAAAATTTTCAATAATCGGAATAGACCTCAGATTTGAATGCAAACGTATAAATATAAATAGGAAATATATCATATGAATTTGCACAAAGTTCCTAATTCCATTTACACAATAATGGTCGTAATTACGTTTTGTAATTAATAATTTTAGTACATGTTAGGAATTTCATTCAATTATACTTATTTAACAAGAAATTGTTTCTTTTTATTTCAATACTGCATCCGCCGTTATACTCATACTCCCGACTCCCGAGCATTTCACATTACAGGGTTAAGTCCAGTGTACCAAAACCAATTCTATGAAAAGCCATGTGCATTCCTTTTGCTAAAAGCGTATTGTCATAGCAGGTATTGAAGAGTATTCTGTTATAAAAGCTAATTACCTTATTATTTGCGATTTGGAGTCGGACTAAAGAGGTGTAGTGGTGTTTTTATTAACTTCAGTAAGTGCAGTTAAGTGAATAAATATATTAGTGTGCCGTTAAAATCAATACATAATTAATAGTTGCATATTGAAAGCTTATGTAGTATGTAGATATTGTTTGATATGATTTTCTTAGATAATGTAGCTGTAGCATAATGGTTGTTGGAATGCTTTATGTAATAGTTTAATTTGAAGTTGTTGTGGTATTGTAGTATGCCGTATTTATTTATTTCGAGACTAATATCTTGTGTGTTTCCTTAATTACTAATTGTGCAAAGTCCATAAGGGCGGTATCTACTGATTTCGGCCTATGGCCTTGTATGTGATGTGCAAAATTATAAATACCCTTGATCCTTGAAGGTGTTGGGTTTTGGTATTATTGTCTTTAAGTTAACATTGACGCGGTATTGGTGTTAATACTCATAGTGGTTTCTTTTTTTTAGTTATTCCGGTTCATTGATTTATTCTCTAACCAAGGTATGGAAAATTAAAAAACATAGTAAAGTAGTTGAATTAATTAATTACGTATTAATCATTGTATATTTGGATATAAGTTTCCACAAGTGTTAACTGGCAAATTATAATTATATATTTAACTTCGATCCCCTACCACCTTACACGTTATAAAATGGAAAATTCTTTTGATGATAATTTTAATTTACTTACTCAAATTAAATTAACGCATTTTTGTATCTTGATATTATTTTTTACATTTTTGTAGTTGACTATGGAACGCAAAAGGAAAAGGTTGTCCGGATATCAATACAGGAAGAAACATTTGAAGAAAGAGGAAGAACAAAGGAAGCTACGTGATGTTATGAAGGGATATTGTGTACAATCCCCGTCTGAAGTGCTATTTAGGTCCCCAGTGAACTCCTCGCATTCGGTAAATGAAAACTCACTACCATCAACAAGCACGAGAACACCCAGTTCTTTAAATTTGAATTCGCCTGAAGAGCAATTGGTGCCGTTTCAATCATTAACAAAAATTTCTCAAGAAATAACACCACCGTATGACCTTCAGGAGCCAGGCAGCAGCGGAAGCGATGTACAAAAGATGTTAACCGGAATACATTCTGATCCTGCATTATGGAATGCTTTCCAAATGTCATCTGCAACTCGTCAGATACTGGTTGAAAGGGCTCTTTATCAAGTTAAAGAATTCGAGTTTCCTGTTAATAAAGCTAGACGCAGATTTTCAGCATCATATTATTCAAAATATATTGACCAACGGTGAGGTAGTAAAAAGAACTTGGTTAATTTATTCTATGGCCAATGATGCAGTTTTTTTGCTTTTGTTGTATATTGTTTAATAATTCGTCTGCCAATGATTGGCCGAAAAAAGGCTATTCTGACTGGGGAAATATATATATATATATATATATATATATATATATATATATATATATATATATATATAGGTGTTCAGTATTGGAGAGGAGTTCTGAAGAGAATTCTAGCAATAATTAGACTGTTAGCTTCACAATCCTTAGCTTTCCGAGGAACGAATGAACATTTGTTTGAAGCCAATAACGGAAAATTTTTAAAACTTGTGGAGCTACTTGCTGAGTTTGATCCGATTATGAAAGAACATATCAGAAGAATTCAACGCGAATCTGATAAATGGTCTGTGACTTACGTAAGTAATAATATTCAAGATGAATTAATAAATTTAATGGGCAATGCAGTTTTCAACAAAATACTTGAATTAACAAAAACCTCTAAATATTTTTCGATCATCGCTGATTGTACGCCGGACGTAAGTTATACTGAGCAACTCTCATTAACAATTAGAATTGTCACTCTTAACTCTATTCACAAAAAATATGAAGTTTATGAGTTTTTCATTGGGTTTTTTGAAGTTAGTAATTCCACCGGAGAGGGTTTGGCGGATCTGATTTTGGTACAATTGACAAAGTTGGGTTTTGAATTAAAGTGGCTTAGAGGGCAAGGCTACGACAATGGTGCCAATATGAAAGGGGTAAAAAAGGGCGTACAAAATAGAATACTTAAAAAATATCCACGAGCGTTTTATGTACCCTGTGCATGTCATTCATTAAACCTTGTTGTGAATGATGCAGCATTTTGTACTACTGAGACAGCAACATTCTTTTTTATTGTGCAAGAACTTTATACTTTTTTTCCGGTTCTACCAAGCGTTGGGAGGTTCTGAAAAGACATGTCTCACAATTGACTCTTAAACCCTTAAGTGCTACTAGATGGTCTAGTAGAATAGATGCGTTAAAACCTTTGTGAAATTTATGATGCATTAGTAGAGATAATAGAAGATGTGAACAGAGACGCCGATAGTAGTGTTAAAGCAAGAGGGTTAGCAAAAAATATTAAAGAATATAAGTTCATATGTGGCGTAATTCTTTGACACTATCTTTTATTTGAAATAAATTCAGTTTCGAAGCTATTGCAATCTGTTACAATTAACGTGTCAGATTGTGTGAATATGCTATCAGAAACCATACAGAAAGTCGAAAGCTACAGAGAATCTGGATATAGTCAGCTAAAAATTGCAGCTAGTGAGATTGCCGAAAATCTAGAATGCAATAAAAAATTTATTGCTGTAACTGAAGTTAGAGCCAGAAAAACGAAGCGTCAATTTGATGAAAAAGCTGATGATGAGGTCTTAAGCGAGGAGAAAAAATTTAAAATAAACTTTTTTAATTATGTTCTGGACGTAACACTAAATTCTTTGAACGAACGATTCAGACTTTTGGAAACTCACAGCAAAGATTTTCAATTTTTGTATGACATTTCAAAATTAAAGTATATAGATGAGGAAACGCTAAAAATGCATTGTTCCGGTCTCCACTCATTACTTTCGGTTGGAAATGAATCGGACATAAATGCTTACGACTTGCAGGAGGAATTACGTGATGTGTTAAATTATTTTTGCGAAAATGATTTAAATTTATTATATCCTAATACAGCTGTAGCTCTAAGAATTTTAATAACTCTTCCAGTTTCTGTAGCAAGTGGCGAAAGAAATTTCTCAAAATTAAAAATTATAAAAAATTACTTAAGAAGTGCACTAAGCCAAACGAAGCTTACTAACCTGTCCATGATTTCCATTGAATCCCAATTAGCTGCCACTCTAGACTATACATCGCTGATTGACGAATTTGCAAAACTCAAAGTTAGAAAGGTCAAATTATATTAGTACATTTAGAATTTTATAACAATTCGTATCTTGAAAGTAAAATTTTCATTTATTAATTTGCACACTAGTATACCCTTATAGGGGAGCTTATGATTTCCTGTATGTATATATTGTAATTTAATATAAATGTCTGTACTACTATGTATAATGTAAATAATTAATTTAATTATAATGAGATTTCCTTATGCATTTTTTATATTTTAATCGATTAATTACAATATTGAAGATATGAAGAACATGAAAAGAATCGGCTCATCAGAACCGATTTATCAATTCATCATCATCATCATCAGTAGGTTTTCAGTCCTAGAACTGGTTAGACGCGTACCATCATTGTTCCCTATTCTGAACTAACCTACAGATTTTCCTGAAATATGCACAGTTTGCATCTATAACTGTCTGATCTAGGTCTACATCTACCTCTTTTTTCCTATCTCTGCTTGTAATATATCAAATCCTACTCCTCAAAAATGCCTTAGAACGTATTCCGCCCTATTATTTCTCTTCTTCCCCAGATATCCTTGTTCCCCTACTATTTCTGTAACTTATTTGTTATTATCTTTGTCTGTCCATGCTATCGTCGTCATACATCTGAAGCACAGCATTTCAAAAGGCTACTACCGTTTTTCTGTCTGCGTTTCAGACTGCCCGTATTTCATAGGCATACTGTGCTGTGCTCCACACATATGCTTTCAACAATTTTCTTCTTATTCTATGTTTGTTGTTTTTCCTCATAGGCGCTGTTCTTTCTTGTTAGATGCAGTTCGATCACTTTCTATTGTTTTACTGTTATATGCCCTATTTCTCCGACCTTCAATGGTTGTGAAGGGAGGTAAGCAGCCTGTGGCTGCCAAGTTCCCCCAACACTTAACCATTTGGCGATTTAATATATTTTCCAATTTATCTTTTCGCACAGTCAACATTAGTTGTAGGTATTTCGCAACCAACAACTAGTTGTTTATACTAATCATCAGATTTATCTGCACTTATTTTTTCGTCATTCGGTTTTCCGTCTCAATACTGGTTGGACACGTACCTGCACTTATATATATTCTGAGCTAGCCTACATAGTTCCCTGAAATTCTCACACAACATGTGTATTCAGCTAGTTTCCTTTGTATTGTTTTCTAATTTTATACCCTATTTTACCGAGATTCAGTGAAAGAGGTTAAGCAACCTGTGGCTACCAAGATCCCCCAACACTTAGACATTTGCCGAATTAATGGTTTTCCACTAAATCCTTTCACACACTTAACATTATTCGAGAATACTGCTCAACCAATTCTTGTAGTTACTTATAATAATCATCATGTTTAAGCACAGTTATCTTTTCGTCATTAGTTTATCCATCTTGGGATTGGTTGGATGCGTACCTCCATTGATTTCTATTCTGGGCTAGCCTACACATCTCCCTGAAACCTCTACAGCCTACATCTTTTACTATCTGTGTGCAATAGTCTAATCTAGGTCTGCCTCTTCCTCTCTTTTTTCCTATCTCTGCTTCTAATATATTCCGCACTATTTCCTCATGCCGTAGTATGTGGCCTATCATCCTATTTCTCCTATTTTTTACCGTTTTCCACATATTTTTTTCTTCCCCTACCATTTTTAGTAGCTCTTCGTTCTTAACTTTGTCTGTCCATGATATCTTCATCATACGCTTGTAGCACCACATTTCAAAGGCTTCTACCTTTTTCTTGTCTGCTTCTCCTACTGTCCAGGCTTCACAGCCGTACAGTGCTGTGCTCCACACATATGTTTTAAGCAATCTTTTCCTTGTTTCTATGTTTGTGGTCTTTGAGCACAGTAGTTGCTTTTTCTTGTTAAATGTTGCACGACCTTGTGCTAATCTTTGTTTTATATCTTTTGTGCTTTTCCCATCTTGCGTTATATGGCTTCCTAGGTAGCAGAAATCCTAAACCTCTTGTAAGTTCGTGTTAAATACTTGTATTCTTGTTTTTGATTTATTTTCCCCACCTTTGCAAACTAGAACTTTAGTTTTAGTTTTGTTAATTTTCATACCGTATGTCTCTGTTAGAACCGTTTCCATTTCATTAAGAGCAGCTTCTAACTCTTCCTTACTAGACGCTAATACCGCTATATCATCTGCAAATCTAAGCATATCAATTTTTTGTCCCTGTATAGTAATTCCAAATGTCTTCCTGCATTTGACAGTATTCATTGCCTCTTCTATGTACAAGTTAAAAATCAATGGAGATAGGGCACATCCCTGTCTTACCCCTTTCCTAATGTTTACTTCTCTACGTTCCTGCTCTAATTCTATTACTGCTGTTTGCTCTTTGTATAAGCTATGTACTATTTGTCTATCCCTATAACTCATTCTAATCTTTTTGAGTATTTCAAACATTTTTTTCCAATTTACATTGTCGAATGCTTTTTCCAGGTCTACAAACCCTATATACATGCTTTCCCTTTTCTATTGTTTCTCCATTATCACTCTCAGAGCTAAAATAGCCTACCGTGTTCCCCTGTTTCGCCTAAACCCAAATTGGTCTTCTCCTAGTATCTACAGCTCGTTTTTCCATTCGTCTTTGCACAATTCTAGTTAATATTTTTGACACGTGTGCTGTCAAACTTATTGTTCGAAAATTTTCACATCTATCCGCGCCTTTCTTTTTTGGTATAGTTACTATGATGCTACGTTTGAAATCTTTGGGTATCTCGCCTGTCTCATACATATAGCTTACAAGTTGGAAGAGACGTTCTGTTACTGCTTATCCAGCGGCTTTTAGAGTTTCTGCTTGCACCTTATCTGTACCCGGCGCCTTACCATCTTTCAGACCCTTTAATGCTAATTCAAACTCGTCTCGAAGTATAGGATATCCCAAGTCATCATTTTCAATGTCTGATTTCTGTTCTAATGCAGTTAGTTCCTCTCCTGCATATAAATTCCCTATATATTCTTGCCATCTACTCACTTTCTCTATGTTTTCTATAATGACGTTTAATTGTGCGTCCCTTATATTTTTGCTATACGGTTTTATATCCCTAAAATTCATTCTAATGAATTTGTATGCTTCGTCTGTCTTTTCTATTTCCATCTTAGTTTGTACCTCTATGCACTTTTCATCAATCCATTGTTCTTTAGCTTCCCTGCATTTTCGAATAATTTCCCATTTTATGGCTTTGTATCTCTGTTTTCCTGTTTCGTCTGATTTATTTTTGTATTTTCGTCTTTCATCTATTAAACTCACGATATCCTTTGTTATCCATGGTTTCTTATTTTCTTTTTGTGTATACCCCAGAATATCTCTGGCCACCATGTCTAGGCTGGATATAATGTTATTCCATTCTGTTTCTACTTCCTTAGTTTCAGATATTTTCCCGATATCATTCAGCTATTCATTTGACTTTTTTTCGAATCTTATTTGAATATCTTTATCTTTTAGTTTCTCTAAGTCCAAGTGCCTTTTTCCGCTCCTTTTTTTCAGATTTTTAAATTTAAGTGCGGCCTTCATAATTACGATGTTGTGATCAGTATCTATATCTGCTTCTGGGTAGCTTCTACAGTCTTTTACTTGATTCCTAAACCGTTGTCTAACAAGAATGTTATCTATTTGATATCTTCCTGTATCTCCTGGCATCTTCCACGTATATCGTCTTCTAGCATGATGTTGAAATAATGTGTTTGTGATGATTAAATTGTTCTTGTCGCAAAATTCTACCAGCCTATTTCCCCTGTCGTTTCTCGTGCCTAAACCAAATAAACCTACTACCGCTCCTTCCCTCCCCTCACCTACGACGGCATTAAAATCCCCCGTAATTATTAAATTTTCATGTCCTTTTACGTATCTTAATATGTCTTCGATATCTTTGTAGATGGCTTTTACCTCTTCGTCACTGTAGCTAGAGGTGGGCATGTATACTTGTATTATTACTGTGTTTACCGGTTTAGAGTCTAATCTAACCATGAGTACTCTTTCGTTCTTTTGTAAGTAATTTTCTACACAGTATCCTATCTTTTTCCGCATAACTATCCCCACACCCAAATTTCTTTCCTCTGCTCCTGTATGAATTACCCTGAAGTCTTCACTCCAAAAATCCCCCGCCTCTGGCCACTGAACTTTGCTGATCCCTACTATGTCTAGTGATAACCTATTCATTTCGATTTTTAGGTTTTCTAGCTTACCTACTTGCTTCATACTTCTAACATTCTACGCTCCGACTCGCAGAATATTCCCGACTCTTATTTTTAACTTTCCAATCGCATCCTCCGAAGTAGTCCCCTCCCGGAGATCCGAATGGGGGACAATTTTAACTCCGGAATCTCTTACCCCAGAGAATGCCATCATGTTTGTAACAATTTAAGTACACTGTGTACTTGGGAGATAATGTGGTGGTTTCCCGTTGCCTTCCACATCGCGGTAGTGTGTCTTAGACTGCCATACCGACCCCTATGGTCTCTGCCAATCTAAGTACCGAAAGAGCTGCTGCCCTCTTTGTGGACCTGTCTTAGTCTGGTTCCTCACTAACGACCCTACTACTTTGGTTGGACCTGTAGTTTGGCTCTTTAGCTCATTAGAACACGCAAGCCATTTCACCTGTTCTAGTGATTTAGAAGTTCGTCAAGGTGCAGGTCCATTCGAAATGGGATTTATCAATTATGATTGATAATTCTAGATAGGCTCGTGGATGGCCATCTAGAAGTGCCTAAGTGTTCCAGATTTAATTTTCATAGGTTCGCCTAGGTTGCAAGAAAAGTTTGTGGACTTCTGTGAACCGTAGCTGCGGGATTTCCTTATACCACTAAATACTGAATATTAAATTATTTTAGGAGCGGCATTACCAAATTTTTGCATCACACTTAAAAAATCTACCGCACAGCCCTGTGTAAGCCTTTGTTGTACCATTGCTACTTATACATATTTTGATACTGAAAAACTTAACCGTACGAATTTCTTAAATAAAGTAATAAACAAACGATAATTTCTTATTTCAGCAAAAGGAATTGTTTTCTTGTGTTTCATTGGTTCCACGCTCGCAATTTGCGACCGCTGCTGGTCATTGCATTTTTTTTCTCTTTTTGTGTACCGGTAATTTGCGCAGCTGGCAAGTTTTTCGGTCCGGCGTAGATTGCCGTGAAAAGTGTCTGTAATATTTATAAGAAACGTATGCGAGTTAAGATTCGGACCTTGGGAGCTGCCTTTTTAAAAATCAGTTCCAAAACTTCTTAACAAATTTATTTTAAAACAGACATTAATTATGGAATTCTGCAAAACTAGATTTAATTTTACTCTAAGTTCAAAAAGAATTAATTGTACTATTTAGAGTAGTTTAAGCAAACTGCAGTGCTATAGCTGAATACTTTGACTGTCCGACTGACAGTTCCTTAAGCTCCCGGACTTTTTATAATGTTCCTACCCCCTCACATGGCTGTGGGAACTTGCAGATCTCATGTCTGCTTACACTTAGTACTATTCATAAATACAATGCTGTAATTTTAATTTCAAAGTAATCACGGTACCTGACCGTCTGTGACCTGACATCTGCAGTGTCACTATCGTCTGCGATCAAAGTAGCGCATACGTTCTCATGAACGTTAATAAACTTTATAACTTGTCCTTGTATTTACTTTGTTGCACTTTACTTAACATTTTCTTTACTCTGTCTAATAATTACCTAATTATTCTATTTTATAATATATACATCAATTGGGGATACATAACTCCTCCCGACGTACATTAAAAATTAAGGATTTTCCTTTTTTGATTTTAATTTATTGAATTCATTTAATTTCATTGCTTAAAATTCATAGTTTCTAATGGTACATTTGTTTCTTTGTTTACCTTGGTTGCCTTAAATCTAAAACTCTTTTCTTTATTTTTATACCTAATATACATTTTGTAAATTACATAACTGATCAATAAAATAGTCAAAATAATTAATACAATTGTCCAAACACTAATGTTATCGTAGTGCACTTTGGACGTTTTAGTTCGCTTAAATGTTCTTTATAATTTTACCGTTTTGTTACAACATTGCCTTTGTATTTTAATTACAAAGTTTTTAGTCTACTGTAGGTGTAATTCAGCCTCTGTGAATGCTTTGGTATAATTAAATAAGCACTGATACCTTATTTGATCTTTCTGAAAACTTTTATTCAGTTTATAATACTTTAATTAGATGGCGTCTTTTACTTCATTAATTATAAAATGTCACCTCCAATAATGTTTATACTTTGCTAATTGCTGCAGTATCTTAATTATAGAATGTCAAGCCTAAATAAATGTAATTGTGCTTTTATACAGTTGCAATATGTGTTTTCAGTAGTGTGAATATTTATTTATAGAGTTTTGCGATGCGCTTTTGATAGCTTTTGTAGAGTTTTTGATGTACGTTTTTAAATGGTATTGTTCAGTAACTATAATTAGATATACATTCGTATTGCGATAGCTTTGTATTCGTTGCGTTGGGTGAATAATTTATTTCATGATGAGACTCGCGTTTGGATTTGCTTTTTGTTTTAACCCGTAATAATAATTTAAGTTAATCATAGATTGCAAGGTGTTTCTATTATTTATAGAATGCGATAATGTTACGTATGAATAATTCGTTTCTTTATTTAGTTGCGTTATATACAAAAGTTTCGGTATTAAATTATAAATGAATTTAAATTCTATTTTTGGGTAAATTTACGAACATTAGTTAGCTTTCGTATTGGTAGTTTAAAACTGTTTTTTTTGTTTTATAATTCTTGCTCCAGTTAATTTTGTAATAATTGTCTCAAGTGCGCATGTAATGCGGCTTTTTAGTTCTCTAGTTTTAATAGGTCTCTTTTAAACAAAAATAAATTTGAAAATAATTCCCTTAGTCAATTATTTTCATTAAATTCCTTAAAATAATAGTAATAATAATCAATATACATATATAAATCATAAAAATTCTCTTATACTAGCAAATATCAAATGTTTGTAAAAAAAAATTCAACTGGTTTAAGGAAATGAACTTAAATTAATTGTTTTGTTGATTTCATGGATTCTGTCGATTTCGTACGTCCTCCACGTTGGTTTTGGATTCGATATATGCTTGTATCTCCTCCAAGTTTTATTTTGTTGAATTTCAACGATTTTTGTTTCGCCTCCAACTTCTGTTTGGTTTGTTGGGTTTGAACGATTTTTGTTTCACCTCCACTTTTGTTTGGGTTTTGTCAAATTCGGAATTGAAATTCCAGACCACATGTTTTTCGAATTTGGGTTCCCTAGTGACCTTTTGACATCTTACCGACTACGTCAGTTAAGATTCGGGCCTTGGGAGCTGCGTTTTTAAAAACCAGTTCCAAAACTTCTTAACAAATTTATTTTAAAACAGACATTAATTATGGAATTTTACAAAACTAGATTTAATTTTACTTTAAGTTCAAAAAGAATTAATTGTACAATTTTGAGTAGTCTAAGCAAATTTCAATGCTATAGCTGAATACTTTGACTAACTAACTGCCGGTTCTTTGAGCTCCCGTGCTTTTTATAATGTTCCTACCCCCCTCACATGGCTGTGGGAACATGCAGATCTCATGTCTGCTTACACTTAATACTATTCATAAATACAATGTTGTAATCTTAATTTCTAAGTAATCACGATACCTGACCGTCTGTGACCTGACATCTGCAGTGTCACTATCGTCTGCGATACAAAGTAGCGCATTCGTTCTCATAAACGTTAATAAACTTTATAACTTGTGTTTGTTATTATTTTATTTTATAATATATACATCAATTGGGGGATACATAACTTGCATAGCGTATGTAATTATCGTTAAGAAATTTGATTAAAAGCATATTTAAAAATAACTACCTTAAAATGCATTACATGCGAATCCAAATTGATCATTTTCAAACGTATAATAAATAAGAAACCATTTATTTTCATTTTTTAATTATCACCTAAATACATTTCCGCTGTACAAAATATGCGCGTCATTCACTGTATATGACATATTTATGTGCAGATAAAACATAGTTCCTTATTCACTGTTACATTTTAAATATTAAATTGCAGTATGCGTATTGCATATTTCAAATAACGTCTTTGCGATTTAAATGAACATTTCGCGATCGAATTCATGAATGAATGCTTTAATCAAAGTTCCGCGTCTATATACAAAATTATCTTGTTTCCAGAACGTTCTTGTATCGTATGGAATACTTTACACCGTAATTAAGCAAGGTTCACAAGAAAAACTCATTAGCGTCTAAAATCGCAGCGTTTTATTAATTCGCTAATGTTGATTTATGTGCACTGACCGTCTTTAACTAATACCTAGAGTTAATTGTCTGCGGTGTCCCTCACTAAAACGTAAGGCTATTAAACCGCATTCTTATCGACATTTTTATGAGTTTTTTAGTGATCCAGTCGCATCTTGGAATAAATGTTTTATTTACTAGTTAGATATTTACGTAGTCCTAAGTGCATTTGATTTATCCTGTATTCCTAACATTGTATAAAATTCTTTATTAGAAATGAATTTATGTAATCCACAGGGCAATTAATTTAAGCTTTAATGAATTTATAACGCAAATTAGTTGCATTTTGATAGAAAATATTTGCTTTCACGGTAAAACGTTTTCAATACCCAAAACTAAGACACAAAATTATGTTTTTATGCACGGAAGATGCACAAACAAATATAGCGTTTGTATTTATTTTAAATTGATCGATTTGCATTTGCATATAATGCGTTTTAAGGTATCTAAAAAAACAATTATTTTTACGCTGCTTACATTATTTTCTATGTAATTACAATAAGCTTATATCATACAGGGTGATTATTTATACACTCAGAATCGCAATTTTTGCTTGGCAGTTTAATGAATAAAAGTGCGCTTGTTTTATACAGGGCGTAACAATGAATTTACGGAAATTTGTATTTTTTTTTTATTCTTTTATATTTTAGTGGGCTCTATTTGTAGAATTTGAGTTTCAATGATCTTTCGTGACCCCCTTATCACATCAATATATATATATATATATATATATATATATATAAATATAGGATGCTGTGATCCACCTATTAGAATCGAGCCTCACGAATTGGGCGTCAAGAATGCTGTGATCCATGTATTAGAATCGAACCTCACGAATTGGGCGTCAAGAATGCTGTGAAACGTAAAAAATAGCTATTAACTTAACTGGTCCGTTGACTTTCTTCTGTTAATCGCCCCTTTACTCTTTTCCCCCTCGGCTGCTCACCTAGTTAAACCTTCATCCTCATTCATAAAAAAAAACAAACACATTCCTACCACAAACATCAACGTTAACTCTATTTACATCAATATTCACAATACATTAAAATTTCAAAATTAAAATTCAGCATAAATTTCAGTATCAGAAAATTTCAAGATTAAATTTTGTTATCATTTTAATGTGCATCCAGAATTAAAGTCCTTGTAGGATGCCTACTAATTAATATAACAATATATGCAGACCTGAGTCTGAGTACAAAGGAGCATCTACCACCCTTTACGTTAATTAACCAGGTTCGTCTAATTGAGCTCAAAGACATACCCAAATTTTCATCATAATCCAGAACATAAATACTAAATACCCTTTCTACTTAAACAAGAAAATTTCACCTTACAATTAAAATTTTGTGGTTTGTACAAGTTCACTACTGTCCATTTTAAATAAACAAATTATAAAGTTATTCAACACACACCAAAACATCAAATTTCGAACAAAATAGTATAATTTACCTGAAGGTTACTGCACTCGTAGCTTCAATGTACATCGTCCCTTTGTTAATCACACCATTCCAACTGGGTTATATTTACGGCTTCTGATTCTCAACGCTTTTAAAATTTTCTCCACCACCATTCATCTAAAGTTGTTTCAGGGCTTTTCCGGAACTCATCTGTGTATATCTGAACCTTGTTTTGTGGATCCAGACACGTTTATGAACCATTTAATTATTAACACCCCCGAAAAATAACAAAGAAATTCATACTTCTTTCACAAATATACGCCAAAACTGCCTACTTTTGTGTATTCATTTGTCGTTGCAAATTTGACTAATTGGTACAGTGATACTAAACTTTATTACCTTGTATCTTCTTTTCTAAGTGCACTAAATTACATTCATTGTAGCACGTAAGGAACAAACTGTTTTAAATCACCAAAATATACGAGCAAACTGTTTAAATTATTCTATCAAAATCGGAAAACTAAAAAGCACTGTTTAACGCATTGAATTAACTCGAAAATCTAAGAGAGAGAAACTCATATTAACCCGGGTATATATAGAGATTAGCCCGTCTGTCGGTCTTGTCCCCAAAACGGCCAGTTTCTAGAATTTCGTATACTATGTTCCCATCTCGCCCGCCTGTGCGTCGGTTCTTATTAAATTTGCACTCGCCCCAGTTAAATCTCAGAAATTTCGACACGGTTCGCAACGTCTGGCAATAACTAATTAATTTTTATACAGAAATGTTATTTTTCCTTCTCAAGTTTGCCTTTTATTTTCAACCAATCGCAACCCAGTGACGTTGCTCCACTCACGCCTTTTACTATATATGTCTCTGTCTTGCGCATATTATCTGTCTCTATCTACCCTGTTCCGATTGGTACAAATTGATATTCTTTATTATCGATTATTTCAGTCCATGTGGACTGTGAAATAACCGACCTTATTAGCATTTCCCGTAACTATTAAGCTACAGTTTCTCCAACATTCTCTGTAACCATTTGCTATCTGCTAATTTTACGCAGAATGAGCCTTTTAAAAATACGCAGGTGTTCAAACATAATACTTCTACGATTTGAATATTATTGGGTTTTTACAAGCTTTTATAAATATTATATGTTACTAATGGTTCAATTAACTTCAATTAAAATAATACCCTTTAATTTTTAGTGACTCCTAATCAAATATTAATTATTATCTGTACATTTTGTTTAATACCGGTTACTTAAAATTGAGTTAATTAATATAAATTTTGCACGTAATTTCCATTTGTTTCTTTACTCGGAATGGTTTAAATTACACGTAGAGCATTTTAATACTGCTTCCTTTTATAGCAAGCGTCTTGTAAATGATTTAAATCTCTTATTTTTAATGAAACGAATGAATTTTTATTCTCCACGGTTTTTTTTTAATAACGCATACCTTTTCCCAAAGCTTCTGCACGGTGATTAAAATTATTTGATGTGATTATTTAATTTTCTATCCTGGTCTAAATATGAGTAATATATATATATATATATATATATATATATATAGCTGTAAATCTGCGGCCAAACGTTGGGATCCTAAATTAAATGCTATGATGCTTAATAAAATAGCTCTGAGCAACATAAGGGTGCAATGGATGTTTGCTTAATAGAAAATGTGAATTGGTGCCCTTTTTTCTCTTTTGCTAACTCAGTGACAAATATGCTGTAGATTTCACGAAAATTAAATGAAACAAAGAAATTTCAAAAAACATTTCTGAACAATCCTCTATACATTCATAGACATCTTTTGTTACACACATTATCGAAATAAACCTATTTTCACACACACACACACACACACACACACACACACACACACACACACACACAAATAACGCTTATAAATGCAATTTACCTTTTAATATTAGAGAGAAAGGTTATCTTATCCCTACTTACGTATTAAAACAATTTTCACATAATCATTGTTAATAATTAAAAACACCAAAGTTTCTCATACACAAAATTTACTTCAAGAAATTTTTGAATAATTTAAATATACTTGTATTAACCCGCCTCTCTCAGTGCAGTTGATCAACGACCCTGGGCAAAATTTTAAATAAGGTGTCTAAACGCTTCGAGCTCTAACCTCATCATCATCATTTTGTTATCGACCTTACTTAAGGTCGGTTTGACGCAGTTCTAACTTCTTTTCTATTCTGTGCTAATCTAAAAAGCTCTACATACCCTTCACAACCTAAATTTCTAATAATTTGACTAATATAGTTTGGTCTAAGTCTTCCTATATCCTTCTATCTTTTTCCTATCCAGCTGGCTCTACACAAATATTAGCAACCTGATGCTTGTTAAAGAACTCTAACATGTTTACATGATTACCATTTATAAGGAAATGAAATATAACCTGGTTATCCGTTTCAAAAAGGAAAAGTGTTAAATTATATGTTATGGTAAGGCTTAAGCAACGAATCGCTGCCAACATGCCAGACCGCTACCTAATTGTGAGTTATGTCATGGTGACGTTTATTAAATTATGTTATGGTAAGGCTTAAGCAACGAAACGCTACCAACATGCCAGACCGCTAACCAATTGTGAGTCATGTCCTGGTGACATTTAGTTAACTGATTTTTATTTTTCTTTTTGTTTTGTTTTCGAACTTACTTAAAGCCGGTTTGACGGAGCTCTAAATTCTTTTCTATTCTGAGCTAGTCTAAAAAGCTTCTATCTTTTTCTTATCTACTTCTTTAATTGTCCAAGTCTCACTACCGTATAGTAGAACGCTCCATACGTACGACTTTAAGAAACTTTCTCTATTATCTAAACTAATACTATTAGCTATTAGTAAGTTTTTCTTTTTTAAAAACATTTTTCTAGCTTGAGCTATTCTAGCTACTATATCCCTTCTGCTACGTCCATCTTTTGTAATTACACTACCTAAATAGCAAAATTCATCTACCTCCTCTAACTCGGTATTACCTATTTTTAATTTTGGTTTAGAACTAGGCTGTAACTCACTTGTCATTATCTTTGTCTTTACTGAGTTAATTCTCATACTATAGTTACTCCGTAGTATCTTATCTAAAATATTTAAAAACTCTCCTAACTCTTTTCTAGACTCTGCTATAATGGCTATATCATCTGCAAAACGTAACATGTCTATTTTCTGTCCCTGTACACTAATACCTATCTCTTTTTCTCTCTAGCTAAGTTTAAAGCTTCCTCAATATAAACCTTAAAATCAAGGGAGACAGTATACAACCCTGTCTAACACCATTTCTAATCTTAGCTTCCTTTTCTATTTCATCAAATCTAATTACTACGCTTTGGTTTTTATATAGACTGTAAATAATTTTTCTATCCCTATGAGAGATTCCTATTTTTTGCAAAACCCTGAACAGAACAATCCAATTAACCCTATCAAATGCTTTTTCTAAATCTACAAACACGAAATGAGTCTTTTATTTTTTGTAACCTTTTTTCGATAATTACCCTAATCATTAGTATCGGTTCTCTAGTCCCTCTGTCTTTACGAAAACCATATTGGTCTTCGCCTAAATAATTCTCAGTCAAAGCTTCTACTCTATTTTTAATTATTATTGTTAGTATTTTGGAAGCATGAGAAGTTAAACTTACCGTTCTAAAATTCTCACACCTATCAGCTCCTGACTTTTTTGGGATTGCGATAATAATATTTTTTTCGAAATCTATTGGAACCTCACCTGTGTCATATATTACTTTTACTAGTTCATATAATCTATCTAAAGTTTTCTGACTTGCATATTTTATTAATTCTGCGGGAATATCGTCTATCCCTGGCGCTTTATTTATTTTAAGATTCCGAACAGCTCTATCAAATTCCTCTCTTAATATTGAGAACCCTATTTCTACATCCTCTTCTTGGCCGTTTTCTAACTCATCCATATCGTCTCCCTTATATAAATCTTCTAAATATCTTTTCCATCTATCTGCTACCTCAACTTTATTTATTAGAAGCTCATTATTCTCGTTTCTAATACCATTATATTTTTTCCTATCTTCCCCAAAAAACTTTTTAACTGCCCTGTAAGCCCCGTCTGTCTTACCTACTCTCAAATCATCTTGTATTCCCTTACAATTCTCCTCCATCCATTTATTTCTAGCTTTTCTACACTCATGTACTATCTTATTTCTAACTCTATTATATTTTTGCTTACTTTCACCATCCACTTCTCTGAAAGGTTTAAGCTTTCTTCTATTCTCTATTAAATCTAATATCTCCTTTGTTACCCACGGTTTTCTCGCTTCTATTTTTTCTTACCTATAGTCTGTGTTGCTGTATCATGTACAGTCAGTTTTATTTCTTTCCATCTATTTTCTACGTTCCTCCTACAGCTATCTCTTTGCTCTTATTATCTATTACTTGTTTATATTCCTCTTTACCCTACTATCATTAAGCTTACCTAGATCCCATCCTCTCTTTTAACCTTTCTCAATTTTTGAATTTTAGTTTACACTTCATTTTAACTAAGTTATGATCGCTATCTATGTCAGCTGCTGGATAACTACGACAGTTTTTAACTTGGTTTCTAAATCTTTGTTTAACTAAAATATAATCTATTTGGTATCTAGCCCTATCACCTGGCGCTTTCCAGGTATATCTTCTCTTAACATGTTGTTCGAATAGGGTGTTTACAGTTACTAATCTATGTTCCTGGCAAAACTCAACTAATCTTTCTCCTCTATCATTTCGTCTGCCATACCCAAATTTTCCTACCATTTTTCCCTCACTACCTTCTCCCACTGACGCATTAAAATCGCCCATAACTATTAAATTCTCATCTCCTTTTACTTTTCTCACTACACTATTTATATCCTCGTATACCTTTTCTACTTCCTCATCCTCGTACTGAGTTGTTGGCATGTAAACCTGAACTAAAACAGTGTCTGTGGGTTTTGTACTCAATCTAACCATAATTATTCTATCACTAAATTGTAAGTACTCTTTAACTTTATGCCCTAATCTTTACCTAACACTATTCCTACGCCTGCCTGTCCATTAGTTGAAGAAGTTGTAATTATTCTATAATTATCTTTCCAAAGTCATTACTATCTGGCCATCTCACCTCACTAATACCTAAAATGTCCAGCTTTTCCTTTCTCATTTCGACTAATAAATTCGTTAACTTATCTACTCTAAGTAATGACCTTACATTCCAAGTCCCTATCGCTAAATCGAACTGTTGTTTTATATTCTTACGATGACGAGCCCCAAGTACCCCCTCCCGGAGATCCGAATGAGGGAGTATTTTACCTCCGGACAAGAATTTTACTTGTGAGCTTTCCATCATATGTATTTCGTGTTTTAGGCTACGCACACCTGGGAAATATTGTGGTAGGCTCCCATATCTTTCCACAACGCAGTTTTTAAAGATTTTAGCAAAAAGCCGTATCCGTCATGGCCAACCCCCAACAAGCTTGTAAATTAATGAGGATCGCCCGTGACCAACCGACCCTCTTCCAATATCTTTTAGCCAGCAAGGCTGCTGCCCTTTGCTGCGCCTTTTAATCGCCTTTTACGATAAGCAGGCTTACTATAGTAGTATTCTTTATCCCCTACTTATCCTACTTATCCTACTTATCCCCTACTCTAACCTCATAATTGCTGAAATAAACTATCCACTGACAAATAACTTTTATACGAAAAACAAGAACTTATTCTAGTTTAATTTACTTAATAATATTTAATTATCCTTTTAGGTTACAAAAGCAAAGTTATTTCTTAAGTTTGGATTGTTAAATTCCTTTTAACGGCTACTTGTTTTCGCTTATAAAATTATCGCATTGGAATTAACTTTATTAAAAATTTCTTGGGTCAAATTTTCATAGCTCCATCTTAATTAATTTTTCATCCTTTGAAAGCACATTTATTTTTAATAAATTAAAATGAGGGTGTGACCATGCACTAATATTATTTATATTGAAACAATACGTTAATTATGTCTCATAGCTTATGTTCAAACTTCTATGTTATATGTGGAACGCCAACATAGTAAATTACAATCCTTCAATCTGACATGTCGGATGCCGAAAGAATAAATGACCTGGTTCTAATTTACTTCCGTCTTTATATAACAAATAATTTCCATACGCCATCGATTTTTTTTTTATTATGCTTTTGAAGTATCAGTCACTGCCCGAAGTAAGAATTGCCGTAATTTCGCGTTTTTATTTCTTAATGAACTGGTCAGTACAAAATTTATAGCGATCATAAAATAATTTCTCATCCTTTATTAATAAATTACGGAAATGATTGTTATCTCTCTCCATCGAACTTCTATAATATAAAGCCACTAAAACTTGTTATCTTATCTGATTTATAGCCTTCCGGTATTAGCGAGTTCCCCAAATTTATAGCTTTAAAAACAATTTCGAAGAAATGCCATATTTTTGTATTAAACGACATAAATATATTTTGTTCCAAAACCGCCTCAAAATGGGTTTGTTGGAAATAATGCTACTTTTTATTAAAAAAACTTATAAAATGGTACTTTAACGAAGATAAAGCAATATGAAACTTATTTTAAAAGGTATATCTTGACATTGAAATTTGTTTAGCATTTTTAAAGTGGATAAATATAAATTGACTAATTACGTTTATTAAATAATAGAAATTGACGTTATTTAAATTAGACGCTTTTCGGTCTGCAAACGCGCAAAAAAACCTGTTTTACAAGGAGTAATTATTTACACACCGATTTAAATTCCTACAATCAATGAAAGCTTTTGTATTTTGATTAATTTCAAAATTGGGCTTCCTTCTTAAATGGTATCACAATACTAAATGTACTTACAGTGTGCTGATTTACATGGATATCTTATTTTAGGTGTTATGGAATACACTTTTTTGTTTATGCGTTGTAAAAATTAAATATTGAAAAATTTTACTTCGCTTCGTTTTTGTTCGGTTCTCTCACAGAATTTGGTGATCGGCGATCTTTTGTGACCTCATTATCGCATCAATATATATATATATATATATATATATATATATTGCTGTAGTCTGGATTGATTTTAAATTAGCCCCCGTGTGGACGTCGAAGAAATTGCTGTGGACTAAAGATGCCCGACGTTGGGAGCCAATAAAAGATTATGTGTTCTGAAACGCTTACTAAAAGTGTTGCTCTAATTATTTCTTCTAGTTCAATTTAAATAAAGCCACTAGAACCAGACATAAACTTATGACGACACAAAATATTCTTTAACAAACAATCTTTCAAATAACAATTACTACATCCCCAACAGCTTTTCTCCAACAAACAATATTTTACACATAACCTCTAAAAAACGCTTTTATACAAATATTAAGAACTAAAAGTAAAATCTAAAATTGTCACAACGTCTTTGCCTTACGAACAATATCTTATATCTAACAAAATTATAAGTTTTGAAGAGTCGCCCATTTATACTAAAATTAGAGTCCAGGGTCTTTCTTATAATCATAATAAACACACTCTAGTCTTAATTTTATTTGCCCATTATCTCCTTAATTAAATCATATTCTGTACAAAGTTGGTCACGATAAGGTAGATATCCCAATAACCATCCCTTGAAATCGAATTTAAACGTATCTGATTAGTTAGGTGTAATAAATTCTTTCAGTTATGGCAAAAGCCTCGCCGACGGTTTTCCGCCCATTTGAATCGAATTATAAAACTTGTACACGCCCTCTAGTCTAATTTCAAATACTTGTATACAAAAATACACATTTCACAATATAATCTAACTAATCAATAGAAATGTCCAAATGTCAAAATAGCTCAAATTGCTTCAACAAACGCACCTTTCCTTATCAATTGCTTTATATAGCTTGTAACAAATCATTCCCATTTTAGATGCTTCATCGCAATTAGTTTTTAAGTTCTAACTCTATTTTTAAAACATTATAATTATTTATTCTTTTTAGAGAAGCAATAAACTTTCACAGACGCCTATTAAAATCGCCTATTTACTGTAAAAACTTAACTAATAGATAGATACTTTTTGATCTCAGATTTGCAAGGTGATGCTTTAATAGAAACTCATTAACCGATTTCTTAATCTGCTTTTAATTGGGTTTATATAGTCCAGCTTTTGCGCAATGTTAGCATCGCCAACCTTCAAGCGAGGTCCAGTTGTTTCTGTGTTTGGATTGGTTGTAAAAATGGGTTCGTCTTTTACTTAAGTATTGAAAATTATCAAGACTGATATAACCTCACAGCTGTGTCGTTTTAATAGCCGCAGGCTACTATTAATACCGTTTATCTCTGCGTTATCTTATCTTTAGAACATCGCCTTAATTGGTCGAAGTAGTTTACTTCTTTTTTGAATTATTCTAGAAGTTCAATGCATACGTTTTTCAATTGAAACACACTTTCCTTTTTGTTTGAATATTGAGTGATATTTTAAAAATAACTCTCAATATCAACGTGTTTGGTATTAAGAGGAAAACGCAATTAAACATTATACACGCGCTCTTACATAAGCTGACCTTCATTACCTTTTGAAACAGCTCGCTGTAAATAGAAATCTTTTATAATACTTACACCTTAATGTAATAAAGTACTTTATAACCTGTTATAGATGAAACTCTAAAAAAAAACGTTCTTCTACACTTGAAAAATTTTATTTTCTTCTCTGACGCCCTTTCAGTGACGGGTTTATGCATTTATAATTTAATATTTCAAGCGCTTTAACAAATACGTCTCTATAAATGTGAATATTTGAATAATTCCAGGTTTTTCCTAAATTTCTTCAAATTTGCTTAGGTTTGCGCCGGGATATCTTCCCAAAATGATGTTAGATAACCTTTTGAGGACTTCTATACATATCAATATACGAGGGATGTTTCCAAAGCTCTGCAAATTTAGCTATAATTATTTTATTTTGTCAATTTCAATCAATACTATAATCTCGTTTTTCAACATAATCTGCATTTAACTGAATACATTTATTCCAACCATAAACTAATTTTTTTAAACCATCCTCAAACAACATTTTTTGTGTCTCCTCAATCCACCTATTTATGGCACGTTTTACGTCATTTAGACACTCAAGCCAAACACCACGCAAAAGTTTTTCAGTTCTTGAAACAGATGGTAATCACTGGGTGCAATATCTGGTGAGTAAGATGGATGCGGAATCAATTCCCATAGCAAATCATTCAAAACACCCTTCGTTCGTTTTGCGGTGTGAAGTCTTGCACTGTCTTGTTGCAATAACAGACGCTTGTGTAACTTTCCAGGTCATTTTCCAATTAGTGTCTGCCGTAGTGAATAGGATGATAAATTCCAATACAATTCTGCATTAATTGTAATACTTTTTGGCAGATAGTCAGTCCATAAAAATAATCCCTTCGCAATCCCAGAGTACAGTAATCGTTACCTTTCAAACATACGGAACTGCACGTCCCAGCCTTTCTTCGAGTTTACGCCATTTGTTGGATTGACTTTTCGTCTCAAGATTGAAGTAGGGAATCCATGTTTCGTCAGTAGTTATTATCCGATGCCAAAATTCATCACTGTAACGGGATAACAGCTCTTGAAGCTGACGACAAGTGTCTGACCTATTAAGTTTCTGTTCTGGTCCCAACAGTCTTGGCACCCAGCAGGCTGAAACCTTACTTACTCCCAAACAATCACGTAAGATTTCAAGAACTTGCCGTGTACCGATTCTCAAGTATATACTAATTTGACGAATAGTTATTCGCCTGTCCTCTTTCAGTAGATCCTTCACGGAAGTAATGTTTCCTTCATTTACTAAAGTGCTCGGCGGCCACTGTGTATATAGTTTTTCAATAGTGTTTTCCACTTTTAAAACGATTGCAGAAGTTGAATAATGTTTGAAGATTTTGCATTCTATTTCCACAAAAAGAAAATTATTTCTCTTTGAGATCTAACCGTATTTTCCATGGTTGCAGAAACAGGGTTGCCAAAACGCGTCTATATCAACAAAACACGTAAATCAGACTAAAGAATATTGTACTAGATAGCTGCATATGCATGTTAAGACTCGTCTACCACCAATAGTAATGCTCATACGTTCAGGGTAATTTAACTATAGCTAAATTCCCAGAACTTTGGAGACATCCCTCGTGTATATACTAATGTGGTGAGCTCCGCGTTAGGCGTCATCAAAAGAGTGATATAAAAATGGCCGCACGTTGAGGCGCCGTTAAAAAAGTGTTGTAATAACACCGCGTTGAAAGTGTCACTGAAAGGGTGCTGTGACAACGCCTCGCTTTGATGAGCCGCTAAAAGAGTCCTGTGATACAGATACAGCATATTGTAAAATTTAAAATTATTCACTTGCCTTCCTTTCTATCTTTGCTGGCTAACTCAACGGAAATGTGAGAGTTTTCAAAAATAAAATTAAATAGCAATATTACAAAGCATTTATACAGTATGAAATATTATCTCTCATACAAAAGCATATAGAACTTTTTCAACATCGTTTCTTTTAAACATAAAAATATTTCCAACAAATACTTATTTACTTAACTATAAAAATGTTAATTACCTTATCTTAAATTTACAGAACTAAATTTTTTCTTATGGATATTTTACCTGGCTTTGTTTATTCCTACGCTTGTAGGGTTTGTTTGACCAAAAAATCCTTGACCGATAATCTATTGAAAAACCAGAGTACTTCAAACTCTGAACACAAACTTTCCTGGCAAAGATCCTTACAGAAATAAAATATTATATGATTAACACTTATTGTAGTTTAGATTTAAATAACAAATACTCAACTATCAGCTACTAACAATTTATACTTGGAAAAATCCACGTAGCACTTTTTATCCAACTCGTAATTAATATCTTCTTATTTTAAATTGACGTCCAAATCAGCTTACCAGATGATGCATAAAATCTTAATTTAAAAATCAATGTGCCCCTTCGGTTTGATTATTTAATAAAAATTATAATAGCTTTTTATACCTAAGCATTTTCCAAATTCATTGTATATGATTAAATTTAATAATTTCCATTTCTTTTAACATTGCTTTTTATTCATTGTAACATCGTAATTATTAAATTACAGTATGCTTACTGCATACCTCAAATATCATCTTTGCAAAGCAACAGCTCGCGACTTAAATTAAAATAACATTTTGTTGAATTTATGAAATGATTTTAGTTAATAAACGCTTCCTTATATATACCAAGTTATCTATTTCTAGAAGTGCGAATGTACAATTCCATTTCCAATAATATACGCCAATCTTACGTAATTTTCTGGGAAATCCTCGCTAGCGTTCAAAATAGTCGATTTTATTACCTCCTAATTTCGTTCCACGTATTAGTGACATGCACGGTTCGTTCTACTCTAGCACATATACGGTTATTGTGGCGTCTCTTACTAATGCGAAAGATAATCAATTTTTATAGGTTATTTTATTTGTTTTTAATATTCGAGTCGCTTCTTGGAATAAACGTTTATTAATAATGAGTTCATACGAATAGACATATTTTTCTCAATTCCTCTCGAAAATATGAGAATATGTTTTATTTTAAATTAAATTTAGGGAATACTTAGAGCAATTAATTTAAGCTTTAATGGATTTGTAATGCAAATTAGTTGCATTTTCACAGTAAAATGTGTTTTAGGATTAAAATTAGGGGTTTAAATACAAGATTGACTGTAGTTTTTATGCTAAACGCGTAAATCTAGCATTATTCTATGCAATTTACAGCTAATGAAAAGCATTTTTAACGAAAATGTATTTATAATTAATAAGTGAAGGTAAATGGCTTTGTGTTTATCTTAAAATGATCGATTTGCGTTTGCATTAAATACGTTTTCAAGGTATCTTAAAATTAATTATTTTCACATATACTGCTTACGTTATTTGCTATTTATTTATTATGTATTTACAATACGCTTATATCATACAGGGTGATTATTTATACATGCGCAATTGCATTTTACGCTTGTACAAAAATGAATAAAAGTACGCTTGTATTGTACAGGGTGTAACCTTGAACTTACGGAAATGTCGAATTTTCCCGATTCTGTTATATCTTGGTGGGATTCTTTTTGTAGAATTTGGTTTTCAATGACCTCTCGTAAACCTTTTATTAAAAACAAAACAAAACTTCCACTGCGTGTTTGATCAGTACCTTTGGATAGTTTTCAATTAGTTTTTTTATTGATTTTGTTTGGTAGTACAGCTTGGTTGAACGCCCAGTTTAACACTTACTCGTTAACTTAGTTGAATTTAGTTTAACCCTTAGTTCAATGCTCAGTTCAATTCTCAGATAGACGCTTATATAAATTCTCAGATAGAGTTTCAGATCGATTCTCTGATAGATGCTTAGAGCCCTAGGTTATATGCATCTTAAATTAGGTTTAATTAAAATTTTGAACTTACTTTTTAAAGTTAACTGCGAACTTCCACTGTATATTTGCACTTGAATTTTCAATCACCAACATTCATTATATAATTTGCTATTTTCAACTTCGCGTGTTATTTTGGTTCAGAGCAGTATGGAGCGGGCTTTATTTGTTGCAAGACTGACCCTTTATCAGCTCGGGCGGTATTTAAAAGCCCGTCTATCACCTGTTACCAATGGTTTATCCAGCTTATCTTTGTTATTGCATAGGCGTTATTCTAGGTTATTGTACATTCCTTGGACTTTCATGGTATTACTTATACTATAACTTGTAAAAATGCTGCCGCCGGTCACGTCTACATATTGTTCTGTATGTGGATTTTGTTTGACCATGGCACATTAAACCTTATAAGTTATTTTCTCTTATTTGTATAGAAATTTATTCAAATTTTTCGCTTAATTCTGCACGTAGTCAATTGTATGTTTTCTTATTTTGTTTTGGGTTTTGTGTTAAATTTTATATAGCAGATCAGTTAGGCAATTTTATAACTACGTAAATTGAATGCGTTTGTCTACTTCTTTTTACGTTCTATAATTTGTTGTTTTGCAAGACCCGTTTGTTATGGGCACGCATGATTATTAATGCGTCGAGTTAAAAAAAATCGTTTCATGTTTGTTTGACTTTCGATGTTCCTGAAGCATGTTTATTGAAAGTGTATGAATGCATAGCTATAAAAATGAATTGGATTGTGTACAAAGTTACTTATTTTACTAAATGTAATTTAATTCTCGAAGAATGAGCTTCTTTTCTTTGATTAAAGTTGGTTGTGAATATCATACAGTGTGTTTGATATTTGCTTTTTGTATCATTGGCGAATTGCGTACACTTTATGATACAAATGTTTAATTTTCTAAACTTTGGTGTCGTTTGCATGGAGTGTACAACGTTTGTGACCCTATTTACCCTTAAATAACCCTATTATCATAGCAATGTATATATATATATATATATATATATATATATGAATGAGGTAAAGAGTAACGAGAGGTCATGGAAATTTAAATTCCATAAACAAAACCCAGTAAAATAGAAGGACACCGGGTATTCATCGTTGCACCCAGTATGAAAATAAGAATATTGCATGTACAATGCCATTAAACTTATCCGCGGTAATAAAAAGAATACTCTTTCTTGTATGTAAAAAAAGCCTACTTGAAATAACAAGTTTTTATTACTAAGAGATAAAATACAAAGCTATTGCATTTTTATCAACAAAGCTCTCATTAATTAAAATACCAAATGAATTTTCTGTGTGTAAAGTATGCGTTAGAACACACCTTTTTTTACAATTGTTAAGAATAAAAATTTTATTGCATTTGCAACTTATATAGAAGCCCAATTTTTTAACCATACGCATAAATAATTCTATACTCTCACACTTTCCTTGCATAAAATTCGTGCTTTATTTACCACAAAAACTCAATTTTTGCATTTGTAAAACCGTTAAGTAAGCAGTTAAAGCTCTAATTATATCTTTTTTCAAACTAGCACAGTCGGCGCGTGGATTATAGAATGATCCTTTTTTACCTGCTTTGTTAGTTTTATAGAATCAAATTTCTTCTTAAATATTCCGCGCGTTTTCATTGCTTAACAGAACGCTATCCGTTGTTTGTACGTGGAAAAGGCGTTTCAGTTGTGGGCTATATCTGCAACTTGTTGGGTTTTCTTAAATATTGCATTTTATATACATTCTAAGTTGCACGTACATCGGATGAACTTGATTAACAAATGGTATTTTATGTACGTTCGATCTCGCACGTATTACCGTCGCCTCTAATATCCATACTTCATTTAAATATGCTGGTTTTATTAAATATTGCATTTTATATACGTTCTAAATTGCACGTATTTATTAACTTCTTTACACAAATGCGTTTAGATTGAAAGAAATTTCATTTCACAGTTGTTCCTCTTCAAATATCTTGAATTTGTATTTGTTTTTGAGCTTAAGAATGTTTTTAAATGTTCTAAGCTGATTGAATTGCTTCCGCAATTATTTATTTTAATGCATGTAGTAAAGTTATTACGGAATTCTAGCCTGTTTTTGATTTTATACAGGGTGATTTCAGGGTGATTTGTATTTGCTTTTCTATAATTAACGAGTTATGTGCCTTTTTGGGTTTTAATGTTTGGTTTTTGTGGTTTTATGACATTTACATTAGGTATCCCTTCTTTGTGATCTTATATGATCTTAAATAACCTTATAATCATAGCAATATATATATATATATATATATATATATATGTGCTAGCCAGGCAAAGAAAAGGAAGGTAAGGTAGTAATTACATCATATTGTAGGGCATTCCCCAACCACAAGGGATAACACAGCAATATATATATATATATATATATATATATATATATATATGTGTGTGTGTGTGTGTGTGTGTGTGTGTGTGTGTTTGTGAGTGTATGTGGGTGTGTGTGGGAGTGTGTGCAAGTGTGTTTGTGCGTGTATGTGTGTGTGTGTGTGTGGTGTGAGTGTGTGCTATTATTATTATTATTATTATTATTTATTAAAACAATATAGTTACATTACAATTAAACTCTACCTGCGCTACTACAAGTTGTTGCTTATTAAAGGTATTTGATTAGCGCACCATTTTTTAAAGTAATGAATGTAAAGATTAATTCAGAAGTGGAGTATATCTAACTATATCATTTTCAATCCAGCAGAGTACTGTTTCTATGCACCAAATATCCATAAATTTTTGAATGGTATTGCTGCCACTATGCCATGCAAACTCCTGAGAAATTTTTAGTTTTACTCAATGTACCAAACGTTTATTGTATAACAAATGTATGTTAGAATATCTGTACTTTTCAATAGTACACCAATAAATTGAGCTCTTTGCGGTAGTTGTTACAAGGCGGCTCCGTGGCGTAGTGGTATGTGTGTGACTACTACGCCCAAGGTCCCGGGTTCGAATCGCGACACGGTCCGCTTGAAAAATGTTAGGCGAGCACTTTTCACAAAAATACACCCTTGTTCGGATGAGAAATAAAATGGAGGTCCCGTGTGTGAGTGTTGTCACGCACGTTAAAGATCCCTACCTTGCTTGGCACAGCAAGAATTCGGCAAAATTCCAAATTCTCCAGGTAAAAAAAAACTCGCTTCCTGGCCAATGTAGTATCTTCGGGTGGAGCATTGGAAAATCAAATGTAAGGTAGTTCTTCTTAATCTTCTTTGGGAATGAAACCACTCATAGTTTTTAAAATTTATTTTATTTACGTTTCGATCCATGACCTAGGATCGTTGTCAAAATAATAAAAAAATGTATGTTTTTTTTTTTTTTATTATTTTGACAACGATCCTAGGTCATAGATCGAAACGTAAATAAAATAGATTTTAAAAACTATGAGTGGTTTCATTCCCAAAGAAGATTAAGAAGAATGCTAAACAAACCACAACAAACATACAGGGAGTATTTGTAAGGTAGTTGTTACATAGTTTACTAATTTCGCACCTTTGGATTCATTTGATAAACCTCCGAGCAACTCTCTTGTAAAAATGCGTTTGCGATGCATAATCTTTTTTAAGATCGGTATAAGAAATTCCCATACCTCATCAGCTTTGATACAAGAAATGATTATGTGCCATGCATCTGCCTCTGTATTGCACCACGAACACATACGGTTTGGCAAATATCCTGCTTTGTACAAAAATTGTGGGTCAGCGAGTCGATTTTTCGCAAATCTCCACGAAACCATAGAATCACTCTCTAACGATGGTGATTGGAAAAAGTCGTCCAAAGAATTTTTTCATCCTTTAGTATACCTGTATTTTCTTTAATTTCTCTATGTTGCCTAAGAATAAAGAATTTATGTATTTTGCGTCTATTGTTTTTAGTAATATTAATGTACTTCTTGTTTTCTGTACATATAATGCAATAAACAACATCAAGTGTAAAGAAAGGTTTATTTCAATATAAATCAAGCTAAGCGACTACACATCTTGAGAGCTTCTTACGTTCTAAACAACAAGTTACAGTAACCCTTTACTTACTCCCTCTACTACCCTTAGGTCCATCGACGCACGCAGAAGGCCTGTAATATTTTACACATCCTCCGACGCGGCGGTACAACTTAGCTTATCACTTCTTATTTCTAAAGGATACAATAATTGTATTGGGCGCCTAATTACGGTGCCATTCGCAATCTTAACGTAACAGGCACGCACTTTGCCATCACCGCCGTTTATAACGTCGTTCACCAACCCTAATTTCCACAATAACCGTCGCTTATCATTTCCATGTATTAATACGACATCCCCTTGCTTAATCGCACACTCACGCACATTCACGTTATGATGAGCTCCTCTAAAAAAATGTAAATATTCTGCGCTCCATCTTTTCCAAAAGTAGTCGATAACGTTTGTTCTCTGCTTCCATAGCCTACGAATCTCATCTCTATTAATAACACGGTCAACAAAAGGAATAGTAGCCAAAGCGGGTCCCACTAAAAAATGCAAAGGAGTTAACGGCATTAAATCCATAGGTTCACTACCTAGGTATGTGAGCGGGCGGGCGTTTATTGTTGCTTCAACCTCGGTAATGAGCGTATTTAGTTGATCTAAATTTAGTAAAGAACGTCCTATCGTAGCCTTAAGGGCGTCTTTTACACTTTTTACAAGTCGCTCGTAAAATCCTCCGTGCCAAGCCGCTCGCTCTACTATAAGGTCGATATTTCACGTGATATTCTTTTAAATGTTTTAGCGTTATCTGAGTAAATGACCTTAGGAATCCCTCTACGGGCAAAGAACCGTTTACATGCACTGATTGTAGACGCAACATCCATTTTTAAAACAATCTCTAGATGAAGTGCTCGTATAACAGCGCAGGTAAATAAAATCACATAACATGGCTTTGAATGATAACTTTCTTTAGAATACAACGGTCCGGCGAAGTCTAAACCTGTCACTTCAAAGGGCTTTGTTTGCTGTATTCGATCTCTAGGTAACGGCGCGAAAGGATGCGACCCTGACTTTCCACGAAGTCGTTTACAGATGACACATCTTGCTAAAACGGACTTTATTAATTGCCGTCCTCGTACAATCCAAAATCGTTTACGTACTTCATACAGTGTCGCATTAACACCACTATGATAAAAAGTTTTATGAAACTTCATTATTAGTAGTTTACTTAAATGTGCATTTTTCGATAGAATAACGGGATGCTTGAGGTCAAAATCTTCTCTTAAATTATGAAGACGTCCACCCAAATGCAGCAATTCATGTTTATCTAAGAAAGGGCTTAAAGTTGAAATACTCGATTTCCGTTCAATGCCCTGACCCTTTTTTAAGTTGTTAATCTCCGAATAATAAACCTCCCGCTGAGTTATTTCGGCCCTTTCAAATTCGTTTACGGTTAAGCTCTTTATTTCTTTATTATTTCTGGTTTTTAAATTTCCTATAAATCGTAAAACATATGCCGTTATCCGCACTAAACGATCAAAATCACTGTATCTGGAGGAATCTATAAATTGATTGCTACCTTTTATAGTGTCGTTAATTAGTAAAGACATTTTCGATACTATATCTATCGTTGACGTAGCTGTCTCTATTGTATTATACACACGAGCAATTGTCTGTAACACGTGCCTTTTTTTCACCATCTTAACGGAATGTATGTACTCCGTCACACTACTCAAATCGACACTAATTCTATCGTTCTGATTGCACCAGTTAATTCCTAACACCTTTTGAATTTGAGCATTTTGCGATTCAACCTTGCTGTTTACTTCGAGATCGTTAATCGTCCATTTGCGTAAAAGCTTACTTGAAAAGTCTTTTAAATGTTCTGCAACATTTCGATTGTTTACACTGACCACTAGGTCGTCTACATAAAATCCCCTTTCTAAGATTTCAATAAATTCAGGGTTTTGTTTTCGATTATTGATTAAATGTGTTTGTATTATTGAATTTAAAAGAAACGGGCTACATGTAACTCCGAATGTTACTCTATTCATACGATACGTTTCCAGTTCATTGTCGTTATTGTACCATAAGAATCGTTGTGCGTCTTTATCGTCGCAATGTAAATAAATTTGTAGAAATGCTTTCTCAATGTCAGCCGTAATTCCGATCTCACCTACACGAAAATTAAGTAAAACCTTAATTAAATCTGGACTTAAATTAGGCCCCTTTTCTAATAAGGCATTCAATGATTTTTGTCCCGGGGCATGTGAAGAGGCATCGAACACCACTTGCAAACACGTTGTTTGTTTATCTTCTCTGAAAATAGGCCTGTGCGTCATGTAGTAAACACGATCGCCATTTGTTTTTTCAGCATCACCGCGGGAAATTAACTCGGCATAATTATTATCCAACATTCCTTTGATAGCAGCGTTATATTCACATATTTTGTTAATATTAGTCAACTTAAACTTTAGCCTCTGAGCACGAATTCGCGCACTAATTAAATTATCATTTTCAATCACTGCATCCTCATTCTTCCACGGTAACGCTACTAAATATCGATCATCACATTTATGAACGTTATTTTTCAAAAAATTATCGAAAAATTTCTTATCGTCGTCTGCTTCTTTGGTTATACCTATTGTTTTCAAATCCCACATACTTTCGATCGCGGCTTCTGTTTTTATAACTGTCGCATGTAACACTGTTTGCAGATTTACTCCTATGGTTGTAGCATCAACTGGTATGGGGCCATGCAGAGCATAACCAAATTTCGTGTCCACCGCTACTAAACCTTTGTTTAGACAAATATTCTTTCGTGTCACTACTGTCCAGTAATTGTCTGCCCCAATAAGGATACTAATTCCATCAACAATTAACGCTCGATCTATATTAAACGGGATATTGTCAGCAAGCTGAAAGTTTTGATACTCTACCACGCTTTCTTTAGGTATATGTAAATCATCCATGCAAATTTCTGCAACTTCCACAGCCTCAATCGTTAAAATTTCATCTGTATATTGTCCCTTCAAAGTAATTAAAACGCGGTTGTAAAGCTTAGACGGTATTGAACTATTTCCAAACGCGGCAATACGAACCCTATGTTGTCCAACTACAGGTAAATTTAATACCCTTGATAGATTCTCCTTAATAAATGAAAGTTGACTGCCGCCGTCCATAACTAATCTGATTAACTTCTTTGAATTTTCGCCAAAGGCATAAACACAAGCCGTTTGCAATAGCACATTTTTGTTTACGTTTGTCATCAAACTGGACACCGACGGCGCCGAAGTGTTCATTAAACTCTCGCCTTTCGTTAATTTCATTGTAATACCTGTCGTCTCAGCGTTGTGTCTATCTTTACCTGGCTTAAAGCTTGGGTCGCATATTGTTGTTGCGTGCCTGCCTCTGCATTCCTTACATCTTAAGAATTTATTTTTGCAATACTTAGCACTATGGGAATTTCTCGTACAACGGTAACAATTTCCTGCTGCCTTTAGAATTTCTTTCTTCCTTGCCAAAGGTACATCTGAGTCACACATTTCGGTTTTATGGTCTTTCTTGCAGAAAGCACAGCATTCAAGACGTTTGTTCGGCGTGACTAATAAACTAGACGCAGTTCCTTTGTAATGCGTTCTCCTTTCTGTTGAGAGCATCTTTTCTTTACAATCTGCATCCGGTATTAAAGCTTGTTCTAACAACTCGAGTTCGATTTTTAAGAAACCGCAATAAATCCTTTACCTGGCGATCTGAATCTTCCTCTGACCTTAATGATGAACTTTCTAAATTATTCGTAATAATTTCTAGATGATTGGATGATTTCATTTTCATTTGTCGATAAAATCCTAAACGCAATTCCGTTGGCAACGACTTAATGAGAGTCGACTTTACGATTATGTTGTACTGAGAACTAGATACTTCTAATATTTTAAGAGCACGCATAGCTGAAGTAATTAGATTGTAATTCTTCCTTAAAGTGCTTACGTCATTTTTGGATTTTACAGGTTCGATTTTCATAATGCTATCAATAAATTGTTGAATTAGCCGTTCCCCATTTCCAAATTGATCTTTTAATATATTTAAAGCTTCTTCATAGAATGCTCCAGATGGAGGAAATCCATCAATTGCTTCAGCTGCCCTTCCCGTGACATACATTCGCAGGTAGTTGAATCGATCTCCGTTCGTTAATTGTTGATTGTCGTGGATCATACTTCTGAATTGTTCCCAGAAAGGAAGCCAGCCCTTTGCAGTACCATCATACTTTGCTAACTGTACACGTTGAAGCTTCACTGACGAAAAGGACGGCCTATTTGTTTCGTTACTTCCTGGTACCGTATTCGTTAAATTCAAGTTAACCTCTATCTGCGATTTTTCCGTGCATTTTAATCTAAATTCCAACTTAGACATCGTAGTTACAGCAACCTCTTCATATTCATACCTTTTCATTAACTCGTACTCTAGATTTTCTTTAAGCAGAGGTTCAATTTGCTTATCAATTTCTTTCAGATTGTCACTCGCAAGCTTTAACTTTGACATAGCTGTATGAATGTCTTCAACACTGAAACTATTTTCTAGCATAGAATTTATATTATTAACCGTTTTAGTTAAGTGCGTTCTACAAATTGTCCGTTTTACTTGTTCCATCATGAAGCCTCGATAGTATAGCCGTCTGTTAAATATTCGCGTTCCCGTTCCGTTATTTCGAATAATTACGTTAAAGCTCGTTTATATTTATCACCAGATCTTCCCGGGTTTCGGCACCAAAGTTGATGTAAGGCAATAAACAACATCAAGTTTAAAGAAAGGTTTATTTAAATATAAATCAAGCTAAGCGACTACACATCTTGAGAGCTTCTTACGTTCTAAACAACAAGTTACAGTAACCCCTTACTTACTCCCTCTACTACCCTTAGGTCCATCGAGGCACGCAGAAGGCCTGTAATATTTTACACAGTACATAAAGCGACATGTAGTGGAACACAACTATCATCCAACTTTATGTTATACTGTGAAGTGATGTACGTGCGAATTCGTTGATAGTGCAGTACCAAAATGTCTTTCACAGTTTCGGGGGCGTTTCTTAATTTGACTTTTAAGTGTTCATCACTCAGTCAATTGCCATCTTCCATAATATCTTTTAGTTGTTGGAATCCATATTGCGTCCATGTTTTGCTAAAAAGCGGAGGTTTTACAAGGCTACCAATTAATCTATGAGAAGTTATGGGTACACTACCAATATCATCTTTATGTTTCGGAAAGTTCGGTATTTAATATAATCGCAATTTCAAGAAGTGAATATGTTGTACAGAAAATAGTTCTCTGTTTCAAGTGAGCTGTATAACATTTCCGCGAAGAGCCATTGCTAGGTAGCTTTGAATGGATTACTTGTTTGAATAATCTGTTTCAGTAGTGTCGCCCATATCTGTTTAGGTCCACTGTTAGTAAGTTTTTGCTCCAAAAACAGTTTAAACAAATGTTGTTTGGTTTTTATGTAAACTAGCCCCAGACCAACGTTTTCGATTGGTAAGTACAAGTCTTGTTGGATGGTCCAGTGCTTACCATTCCACAGAAAATCGTTAAATTTTCTTTGAAGTTGATTTATTTGTTGAACACTAAATGGTAGTACTTGTTGGAAATGCCAAAATTTTTGGTGCAAATTATGTTTATCACTCTCAAAAACGGTTTTTTAAAAATTTTTATTAGCGTGAGAACATTACAACACTGATGTCATACTTGATCTAATCTCTAAGCCTAGCGTTACCTCTATTTATACTACTTCCTTATCTAATTCATTTGAAATACTTAACTCCTCCGGCCCTAAATGAGAACTATGGGGAACCAGAGTTCGAAAGTCCAGGAAAGTTCCTTGTCTCATGTTCTGTGCTATCTTCGTATACATGTTTAGCTATTGACTTCTTTAAAAAATATCTATAAATTAAATATAATATCAGAAAAATAATAGTGACATACAAAATTATCGTATAAAAGCTAATATTCTTAAAATTGATTACAGGACTTTCTAATTTACTTAATTCTAGTTTTCATTTTCTAAAACTCGATAGACCTCATTTAATTCATTGAGATGTATCGGATCTATTTCTAAAGGTTTAAGGTCAAAGTTTGGCATTTTTGAATTATTGGCATAAACTTCTAAGCGTGGTAATACAATATTCTTATAACTAGAAATTTCATTAACAAAAGTTTTTAACACTACTTCATCGATTAACACTTCACAAGAATCTTTAAGTTCTAGCAAATAGCTACCGTTTATAGGAATACTGTTTTTCACTTTTCCGCACTTGTGTATAACAACTAAATTATGAGGCACTACGATGATCCATTTGTTCTTCTCCAGTTTTTGAATCTTCTTTGTGGTTATCTTCACTGGTATTTGGTGACAATTACGTATATTATCGGCGTATCTTATTAATTCAATTTCACATGGTGCTGTTGAAGTAATTGTTGATGTTTGTAGTTGATGGCAAATGAATTCTGCCTGAGTGACTTCATAACAATTTGTGTCAGAAACTGCATAGGTGTGGTCGTTTAACAAAAGGTATTTTGCACTAGGGATGATCATCTTAAAAGAAGTCTGATGTGGAGTAGGTAGTGGATACAAATGATAATAGATAAAATCGTCCATTTCAACAATTGGTACTTCCAAAATAAACACTATACTGTTATCTTTACTGTAGCTTTTAATATTGATGATTTTTTCGAATAGCAACGTATTGAGTACTGTCACTTCGAATGGGAATTTCTTGCCTTGTAACTGTTTACTGGCTGTGGTTAGTTCAGAAAATAGTTCATGGGGTTCTACCATAGCATTATTAAAAATATTTAATTTAGAAAAGTAATAGCAACTTCGATTCGTTCCAATAGATCATATAGAATCTGAAAATTTGTGGAAAATTGCAGAGCTAATCTTTCTAGAGCAAAATAATGAAAAGTTTCTACCTTGTCAATACTTAAATTTTAATTTCTTTTGAAATCTCCTCGATTCGGTCTTTTAGAATATATTGATTGTGAGCTAATATTTTAGAGTTATTTTCGAAATTCTGAAGGGAAGTTTGAAATAGAGTTATTTGATCATTAATTAAAGATGTGATTTTTTCTTGGTTATTAGTTAAAGATGAAATGGCATTGTCATATCTTTCTCCATCGTTATAATCTAAATTCCCGGTGATAAACTTTAATGCTGAGCCTACACCGTTAAAAGAGATCGTTTTTCTCGTTTATTCCAAAGCGGATTTAATTGTTTTAATTGTATCTCAATTTTATTTTCTAAAATTTGGACTGTGTGATACGAATTGTGAAATGATTGATTGAATTGGAATACATGTGGGGATAATGATAGTGTATTTTGAATTTGTTCATATTGAGCCTTTAAAGTCAAAAGTTTTTGTAATATTAGCAATATCATAAATTTGAATAAATGTCCAAAATCGGTTTTTATTTGGGCTGTGCCTAAACGAAGAGGAAGAAGTCCGGGGTTGTCGTCTAAATTGTAGAACTGGGTTGCAATTCGTCTTGTGACTGTGCAGAGGGCGAATCTGTAACAGGGGGTCTTTTTAGTTCCTTAATATGTATAATTTCTTTACTTAATGTAATTTCCTTATTTCTTTGTTTCTCTCTTGAAATCTCTACCCTATTCTTATCTAATATTTTAGTAATTTTATACGGTCCTAAAAACACCTTATCTTTTTTATTTCTCTTTTTAGGATTCTTCTTAAAAACTATTTGTTCTACTTTAAATTCTGGATTAGTATCTCCATTGGTATTTTTCTTATCTACTACTTTCTGTTTATTTTCGACTAATTTTTCATTTACTTTATTATATACGTGTTCTAATTTTTCTTTATGGTTATTAACGTAGTCTGAATAAAAGTTAGGGGTTAAAAAGATTTCATTGAGGTCTCTCGAATTTGTATGTCCAAACGTCAATTCAAAGGGAGTATATTTTGTCGCACTGTGGATCGAGTTATTATAACCTATTATAGCATAGTCCATTAAATCGCTTTCTTTGGGGTAAATATCACGTAAAAGTCTTAAGTGTTCAATTAGTGTGGAATGTGTTCTTTCAACTATGGAGTTGGATTCGTGATGTCCGGATGTTGTGAAATGTACATTAATTTTGTGTAGTCCTAAAATTTCTTTAATTGTAGCGTTGTTAAATTCCGTTCCTTTATCTGTCACAATGGTTTGGGGTATACCGAAAGAAGTAAAATATTTTATAAGTGCTTGACTAATATTTATAGCCGTTTTTCCACTTATAAATAGAGCTTGAGCTAATTTTGTAAAAGCATCTACTAATGTTAAATAATTTTTCCCATCAAAAGTAAATACGTCCATATGTACAATTTCGAATGGGCTTTTGCCGTTTCCGTTAGCATTATTGGGGTATATGGGGTCTGTCTAGCGTATTTATTTCTTTGGCACGATGTACATTCATTTATAAAATTTGTTATACTAGTTTTCATATTTTTCCAGTAATAATTTTGTTTGAGTCTTTCATAGGTTTCGTTTATTCCTCGGTGAGTCGTTTTACCTTCATGGTAGTTTCTAATTACTATTGTCTGCTCTTCGATATCCTTAAGTGTATTAATCAATTTGGTACATTTAATTAACTTTGGTCTATTTTCAGAAAAATGCTGTTGATATACGTCGTTGAAGTCATTATACAATTTGTCTTTGTTAAAATGTAAATAATAAGTGTTACTAGGGTCTGTGTACTGGATTAGAAAATCCAAAATTAGTTTGTCATTGGCAATTTCTGGAATTTTGACTTTTATAATTGTGGGGTCGCTTTCATTTTCTAACGTTACGTCCGTCTTGTAATACAAATTTGGGTAAACTAAAATCTGGCGTGGTTTGTTATTTATAATTTCGTCTAAAATAGCAATTCCTTTATTCGTGTTTCCATTAGAGTTAGAATGTTGAGTAGATATGTTGTCGTTGTCAGGAATATGTATTGTCCATGCAGGTTCAGGAGTGTTTAATTGAGATTCTTCAGGTAATTCTGATTGAAGTTGATTTTCGTCATGTGGTTCATGATCTAAACTTTTTAAAAATTCTGTTATATAGTCATCTATGTCACCTGGATTATTTGCAAGAGATCCTGTTTCTAAGGCATTGACTGGTATCCGGGATAAACAATCGGCATTAGTGTTACATTTTCCTTTCTTATAAAGAATTTCGTAGTCATACTCTAATAATTTTATCCTCCATCTTGTCAGTTTTGAGTTTGCGTCTTTAAGTTGAAAAGCCATGTCAGTGGTTTATGATCAGTATATATATAAAACTTTTGTCCAAATAAATACGGTCGAAAATGTTTGCATGCCCAAACAATTGCAAGAAGTTCCTTTTCGATTGTCGAATACTTTGTTTCGGTCTCATTTAGTGTCCTAGATGCGTACGCTATTGGTCGGTCATTGGGTACGGTTCCTTGCGATAATATTGCTCCAATTGCATAGTTACTCGCGTCTGTCGTCAAAATAAATTTTTTTCCAAAGTCGGGATACTGAAGTACAGGACTGTTGGTCAAAATTTCTTTACAAGTTCTAAAGCTGTCTAGAAAATCTTTGTCGTGTATTACTTTGGCATTCTTCTTTAAGCATTTCGTCATAGGTTTTGTAATTTTTGCAAAGTCTTTTATGAAACGTCTATAGTAACCTAATAGTCCAAGGAAACTTTTGATTTCAGTCGCTGTGCGTGGTAAAGGAAAATTTTTTACGGCTGTTATTTTGTCTGGGTTTGGTTTAACTCCTGTAGGGGTAATTACGTGTCCTAAATACATTACGGTTTTTTGTAGGAATTCTGATTTGTCTAACTGTATTTTTAAATTATGTTGTCTAAATCTGTCGAAAACTTCTCTTAATTTTTCTAAGTGCTCTTGAAGAGATGAACTGAACACTAGACAATCGTCAAGGTAAATTATACACGATTGATCTGTCAGTCCGCGTAAAACTCTATCCATTACACGTTGGAATGTCGAAGGGGCATTTATTAAACCCATCGGCATCCGTTTAAATTGAAAATGTCCCTGCGGGGTACTGAATGCTGTTTTCTGTACGTCTTGCGGGTCCATCTGGATTTGATAAAACCCGCTGGCCAAATCTAGGGTCGTGAAATAATTTGCACGGCCTAGCCTATCTAAAATCTCATTAATATTAGGTAATGGGTATTTGTCAGGAATTGTTTCGGAATTTAATTTTCTATAATCTACTACAAGTCGCCATTTTCGTTTACCAGATGCGCCAATCTTTTTCTCCACTATCCAAATTGGGGAAGACCACGGCGAAACACTATCTTCAATTATGCCCTGATCTAACATTTTCTTTATTTGTGTTTTTGCTTCGTTGCGGTGAATTTCTGGGAGGCGATATGATTTTGTAAAAATTGGAGAATCATTTTTTAAATTTATTTTATGTTTAATTTCACTAGTAAAACTGAGGGGAACTCCTTCACAATAAAATATGTCACGGTATTCTAAACACAATTTCTTTATAGCGTCTTTTTCTTCTTTATTGCAGTGATCAAGTCGAAGATCTTTCAAATTTCCTTTTAATTTATCGTCCTGTGGTTCGTCTAATTCTAGGTCTTTTTCCAAATTTTTGATAAAATTTACATCAATATCGTTTATAGGTTCAATTTCGAAAGGTTGAAAAATAGAAATTTTAACGGGATATTCATTTATATTTGTGACTACAATGGTCGCAAAATTTTCGGTAACACTAACCAAAGCTTTTTGTGTTTCAAGACCATTTCCAAAATTCGTGTGGTTTAATATTCCGACTCCATTACGTATTTGTACTGGGATTTTTATTATTTGTCGGCAACGCTCATTTACAATTATCGAATAATTTGTGAATTGATTATTTTTCATTTCTGGTTCAAAATTTAGAATAATAGGAATAGTCGCATGCGGGTTATTATTTGTTTCCGGCTTAAGTTAAGATTTGCGCCTAATTGTCGAAGTAAATCGATTCCAATTAAACCTTGAAAATTATTACTAAATTTGAAAAGGAAAAATTTGTAATAGTCCTTTACGTTAAAGATTTGAAAAAGTGGTATACGCGCTACTTCTTTGTGAAAGCTGATATTGTGTGCTGTTTGAATATTGAAAATCTCCGGGTAAATGAAATTCGTATAAAATTTGTGTGCTACTTCAGGATCTATCAAACTACGGGTACTACCAGTATCGATTAAAAATCTAGCATTTATTTCAGGAATAATAATAAATGGTAAATCTTGCTTGAATGTGTTTACGTGTATTACCTCTCGTTGTTCCAAGGCATGACCTGTGGAAAATTTTGCTGAGTAGGATTTACATCATTAACATCGTAATTTATATTCTCACACGCGTTATCAGGAAACTGGATATAGTTTCTAGCGGTGTTATATAGCGGCTGAGTTTGAAACGTCTCGTGTGTTTCCATAGAATGAACGGGGTCGTCGTGATCGCAATAAGCACTATAGTTTGCAGTATTACAATCATTCTCACGGTCTATAAAATAAGGGTCATTGCAGTTTGAACTATTTATATTCTGATTGTATAACCTTTGAGATTGAAATTGAGGTTTAATAGTTGTATTTCCAGAAGATGTATCCATCGGTTCGTCTTTATTAAAATTGGATATGTTATTTGGATGAACTTGAGCAAATCTCTGAGATGAACTTGCAAAATTTTGTTTGCTACTAAATGGCGTGTTTTGCATACCAAACCTGTTATTAAAATGGGAACTTGGATTAAATGTTCTTTGATGGTTTACAGGGGGTGTAAAATCTGTTCGAATGTGTGTTTTGAAAATGAGGCTTTTGCGTTTGAAATTTCGAATATGAAGGTTGGTTATTTTGAAATGTGTTTGGGTGCCTATAAGTGAAATTGTTAGAATTTTGTCTGTATGGAATGTTAGAGTGATTTGAATAGCTACTAGGCGTCATTCTTGAAATGGGTTTGAAATTTGAATTTGAATTTAAGTTACTATTTCTCTGTGTTGAGTATAAGAAATTTTCTTCTTCGATAACTAATCCCATAGCCTGTTCTAAACTACTAGGGTTGCGTAATCTAACATTTGTTTGAATGGTTATTGGCAATCCACGAATATATGTTTTAAGCGAAAGGTCATCATAACTTTTAAGTCTAATAGTACGTTCTTCGGCTGAAATGGTCAATGAATTTAATTTTGCAATTATTAAACTCCTTGCGTCTTGGCAACGCATTCCAAAATTATATGGCGTTTCATGTTTATTTGGTCTTAAACTAATTAAATCCTGGATAAGGCAATCAATATCGCGTTGATCTCCAAAAGATAAATTTAACGCGTTTTTAATTTCGTCCCAAGTTTTTAACTCTATGCGTGAACCTATTAATATCTGAGCTCTACCTATCAATTTACCTATAATTGCTCTAAGCAAGAAACTATTTAACTGAATATTTGTTTGACTAGCAAATACATTAATTACGTTGTCGCAATTTGCGATAAATATTGTCAAGGTATGAGGGTTTCCATCGTAAGGGGGGATGGAATCTAAGTGTAATTTTAGCAATTGATAATTTGTTTGTTCAGTTGCCATGTTTGAATTAATTAAGTTATCTAAATTACTGATACTATTTTCTGAGCTTTCCAAAATATTTGAACGAGCCCTTGAATTATTCCCTAGAATATCTACGTTCGTGTTATCTGAACTTGCTTCTAAAATTTCCTCGTTACTTATTTTAATACGTTCTATCAAGACTGTTAAGTCGTTTATATCACAATCACTCATCAATTGAAAATCAATTATAAGATATCAGAAATAGAAATTCAAAGTTAGCTTACATTAATATGATGCATTGAGTTCGCATACTTTTCTTAAACTAGGTGCCCTGGTTAGACGATTCTGTTCCTTCCAAATTTGGGCTGGCGTCTGGATTGGACGATTTCGTTCCTTCTCCAAACTGCTAACAAAAATCTTCGTTTCTCGAATTCGAAAGTACAAACAGTTGTTGATTTTCCTAAAAGCAATTTCCAAAGCAATTTTCGCTTGCCTATATGGATATATCACTTTCAAGGTTCTTGATTTTGGTTAATCGTTGAAACGAAAAATTTCCGGCGATTCGAAAATTTCCAAAATCCCGTACTGACTGCGCCAATTATGTTTATCACTCTCAAAACGGTTTTTAAAATTTTTATTAGCGTGAGAACATTACAACACTGATGTCATACTTGATCTAATCTCTAAGCCTAGCGTTACCTCTATTTATACTACTTCCTTATCTAATTCATTTGAAATACATAACTTGCAACTAATTAGTTTAAAATAAATTTTTTTATTAAAATTAAAACTTGTAGGTAACCTTTGTCTCTATTTATTTGAAGTTTCCTCTATCGAAGTTATTAACCTTTCATACGCAACGCGTGCGCCTTCACTTATGTTCGCGGATAATTGATATTGTCGAATGACCAAGAAATATTTAGAGGCGTACTATTTTTATATTTTCATTTGCTAGTTCAAAACCCCTTGCCTTTTTAGATGTTTATAACCGAATCTGATTCTTGTCGATACGCATCGTAAACATTGCGAAAGATTGCAAAATCTTCGCCATTTAATATAAAAAGAGACACGTTATCCGCATACGCGCTGAGAACGAGTTTATTCGGATTAGTCGTTAAAATAGGAAAACCGGTTAAAATGGTGCGGCAGTAGTTAAGGAACGGTTTTAAGGATAACACGAATAGAGGACCAGAAAGTGGACATCTCCTGACGTATTCCTCTGCGGTGATCAATTTCACTTGTTAAAAAGTACCTACTTTTAATGAGATTTAGAATTTGCGTATAATGCTTTTATATTGTTTATAAGAAACGGTCTAAAATCATATCTTTCGAGCATCTCGAATAAATAAGTGTTATTCATAAAATCATATGCAGATTTTTGATCGAGATAAATAACAGCCAATGGAATGCTGCACTTATTGGCGTATATCATCACATCTCTATGCAAGTGTAAAATATCCAACAATGATCTATTTGCACAGAAGAAACTGATCTGGATTAATTAGCTTAATTTATAACTTGCATAGTCGATTTGAAATAATCTTGGATAAAATTCTTTAATCGGTCTTTAATATGAAAATCGCTTGCGAATTTGTAATATCTGATAGATCCGCTTCTTTTTTCGGCATGAGTCCAATTACAGCTCTGGTGGTACTACTGGGCAATTTTTGGTTTAACATGGCACTGGAAAAGTTTTTGTTATAAAAAGTTTTTAAAATTTTCCAAAAGTTGATATAAAATTCATTCGTTAGTCCATCCAATTCAGGAACTTTATTTTTATTAATCTGCTTGACAGATTGTGTGAATTCCTCTATTGTATATTGTTCCTCTATATTTTGCTTGTCTATATTGCTTATTCTGAGTAGGTTTGGTATAAAGGAGATTGTATATTTAGACAAATGTTGTCTGATGCGTACTTTTATACAAAGTGCTGTCTTACTTTAGCACATACTTCTAGTGGATTTTTTATAAGTTTTTCTTCTATTTGCAATTCTTTCAATTAAAGTCGCGCACGTCGTGTCAATCGTTCAATTGCCAGGCGATCAGTAATGTACAATTCTTGATATTCTTCAATAGCGGCCGTGCGTGCAGCGTTCCTTTTAAAAGTGTTCCGAATTTCGTGAAGTAGATTGTATGCTTCTTTGCTACTTGAAACGGTGGTGTTTTTTGTAAGTGTAGTTACTTGTTTTAGTATTGCCTTCTGTTGCATATGCAATAACTGTTTTCGATGTTTACAGTAATGAACAGTTATTTCTTTCACCTCCAATTTAAACGTATTCCAGCTCAATAGCAAGTGCACGCAATTTTCATATTTATTTATACGGACTACCAGAAATGCGTGCATACTTTGAATGAAATCGCTAACATTTAATAATTGATTATTGAATCTCCAATAAGGAGGTGGTATAATGCTCGGTTTTATGCTAATATTAATTTCAAGACCTAGATGATCTGAAAAACTGGTAAATAAGGTCGCATATTTCAATAAAGTAACGGTACTTTGGTTACAATAGAATATATCTAATCTTGATGCCGAGTTACGTGTTATATATGTATAACAACCTTTAGTACGATTAAAAATTCTCCAGCAGTCGTCCAAATTATATTCGTACTCAATATTTGCTAGCTGTTGTGAGATTGCTGGGTATCTCTCGAAATGTGACTGAAGTTACATTCAGATTCATATTCACATTTATTTTTAATCCCGCCCAGTTCCAGCGGACCAAATCAATACCTATATGGAAAAAACTTAAAATTAAAATCAAGTTCTTCTACCATCGATACAATGTTAAAAAACACCAAAACTACTACAAACCTGCCGCATTAAATCAATCCACACGAAAACAAAATCACAGGGTACATTAATCTCTAAATATAACAAAGAAAATCAACCTCCAAACCAGGGGTTGCATCAAGATGGGAACAGGAAAATCATTCTTCAGCCAAACGGTGCGTAGTATCAACTAGCCATAAATTGCAAAATAATCCTTGAACAAATAGAAACTTTACATAAAAATATTAGACGATTTGAAAAGGGTCGAAGGGTGGTAGTTAAATACCCCATCATAATAAAAAATGAATTTCTCCTAAACGGTGCGTTGTATCAACTAGCGGTAAATTGCAGAATAATCCTTAGGCCCATAGGTACCTTCCACAAAAATATCAGGCGATTTGAAAGGGGAAGAGGGGGGGTAGCTAATTACCCCGTCATAATAAAAAATGAATATCTCCTAAACGGTGCGTTGTATCAACTAGCGGTAAATTGCAGAATAATCCTTAGGCCCATAGGTACCTTCCACAAAAATATCAGGCGATTTGAAAGGGGTAGAGGGAGGGGGTAAATACCCCGTCATAATAAAAAATGAATATCTCCTAAACGGTGCGTTGTATCAACTAGCGGTAAATTGCAGAATAATCCTTAGGCCCATAGGTACCTTCCACAAAAATATCAGGCGTTTTGAAAGGGGAAGAGGGGGGGTAGTTGAATACCCCGTCATAATAAAAAATGAATATCTATTAAACGGTACGTTGTATCAACTAGCGGTAAATTGCAGAATAATCCTTATGCCCATAGGTACCTTCCACAAAAATTACAGGCGATTTGAAAGGGGAAGAGGGGGTAGCTAAATACCCCGTCATAATAAAAAATGAATATCTCTTAAACGGTGCGTTGTATCAACTAGCGGTAAATTGCAGAATAATCCATAGGCACATAGGTACCTTCCACAAAAATATCAGGCGATTTGAAAGGGGAAGAAGGAGGGTAGTTGAATACCCCATCATAATAAAAAATGAATATATCTCCTAAACGGTGCGTTGTATCAACTAGCGGTAAATTTCAGAATAATCTTTAGGCCCATAGGTACCTTCCACAAAAATATCAGGCGATTTGAAAGGGGAAGAGGGGGTAGTTGAATACCCCGTCATAATAAAAAATGAATATCTTCTAAACGGTGCGTTGTATCAACTAGCGGTAAATTGCAGAATAATCCTTAGGCCCATAGGTACCTTCCACAAAAATTACAGGCGATTTGAAAGGGGAAGAGGGGGGTAGCTAAATACCCCGTCATAATAAAAAATGAATATCTCCTAAACGGTGCGTTGTATCAACTAGCGGTAAATTGCAGAATAATCCTTAGGCCCATAGGTACCTTCCACAAAAATATCAGGCGATTTGAAAGGGGAAGAGGGGGTAGTTGAATACCCCGTCATAATAAAAAATGAATATCTCCTAAACGGTACGTTGTATCAACTAGCGGTAAATTGCAGAATAATCCTTAGGCCCATAGGTACCTTCCACAAAAATATCAGGCGATTTGAAAGGGGAAGAGGGGGGGTAGTTGAATACCCCGTCATAATAAAAATGAATATCTCTAAACGGTGCGTTGTATCAACTAGCGGTAAATTGCAGAATAATCCTTAGGCCCATAGGTACCTTCCACAAAAATATCAGGCGATTTGAAAGGGAAGAAGGAGGGTAGTTGAATACCCCTCATAATAAAAATGAATATTTCTAAACGGTGCGTTGTATCAACTAGCGGTAAATTTCAGAATAATCTTTAGGCCCATAGGTACCTTCCACAAAAATATCAGGCGATTTGAAAGGGGAAGAGGGGGGTAGTTGAATACCCCGTCATAATAAAAAATGAATATCTCCTAAACGGTACGTTGTATCAACTAGCGGTAAATTGCAGAATAATCCTTAGGCCCATAGGTACCTTCCACAAAAATTACAGGCGATTTGAAAGGGGAAGAGGGGGGTAGCTAAATACCCCGTCATAATAAAAATGAATATCTCCTAAACGGTATGTTGTATCAACTAGCGGTAAATTGCAGAATAATCCATAGGCCCATAGGTACCTTCCACAAAAATATCAGGCGATTTGAAAGGGGTAGAAGGGGGGTAGTTGAATACCCCGTCATAATAAAAAATGAATATCTCCTAAACCGTACTTTGTATCAACTAGCGGTAAATTGCAGAATAATCCTTAGGCCCATAGGTACCTTCCACAAAAATATCAGGCGATTTGAAAGGGGAAGAGGGAGGGTAGTTGAATACCCCGTCGTAATAAAAAATGAATATCTTCTAAACGGTGCGTTGTATCAACTAGCGGTAAATTGCAGAATAATCCTTAGGCCCATAGGTACCTTCCACAAAAATTACAGGCGATTTGAAGGGGAAGAGGGGGGTAGCTATATACCCCGTCATAATAAAAAATGAATATCTCCTAAACGGTGCGTTGTATCAACTAGCGGTAAATTGCAGAATAATCCTTAGGCCCATAGGTACCTTCCACAAAAACATCAGGCGATTTGAAAGGGGAAGAGGGGGGGTAGTTAAATACCCCGTCATAATAAAAAATGAATATCTCCTAAACGGTGCGTTGTATCAACTAGCGGTAAATTGCAGAATAATCCTTAGGCCCATAGGTACCTTCCACAAAAATATCTGGCGATTTTAAAGGGGAAGAGGGAGGGTAGTTGAATACCCCGTCATAATAAAAAATGAATATCTTCTAAACGGTGCGTTGTATCAACTAGCGGTAAATTGCAGAATAATCCTTAGGCCCATAGTTACCTTCCACAAAAATTACAGGCGATTTGAAAGGGGAAGAGGGGGGTAGCTAAATACCCCGTCATAATAAAAAATGAATATCTCCTAAACGGTGCGTTGTATCAACTAGCGGTAAATTGCAGAATAATCCTTAGGCCCATAGGTACCTTCCACAAAAATATCAGGCGATTTGAAAGGGGAAGAGGGGGGGGTAGTTAAATACGCCGTCATAATAAAAAATGAATATCTCCTAAACGGTACGTTGTATCAACTAGCGGTAAATTGCAGAATAGTCCTTAGGCCCATAGGTACCTTCCACAAAAATATCAGGCGATTTGAAAGGGAAGAGGGGCGTAGTTAAATACCCGTCATAATAAAAATGAATATCTCCTAAACGGTGCGTTGTATCAACTAGCGGTAAATTGCAGAATAGTCCTTAGGCCCATAGGTACCTTCCACAAAAATATCAGGCGATTTGAAAGGGGAAGAGGGGGGTAGTTAAATACCCCGTCATAATAAAAAATGAATATCTCCTAAACGGAGCATTGTATCAACTAGCGGTAATTTACAACTACCCGTTTATAGAACGATACTTTCATCGATTTTCTTACAACTTTCTGAAAAGATTAATAGAACTGATATGCGGCTGAATTGCCAACTCCAAGATATGTTTTAGTTGGTCAAACTTTTGTATTTTGCTCAACTATCATACTTAACTGTTTATAATTTTAGTTAGAATCGCTTAACCATAATTAGAAAAATCACCAAAAGTGCTGCTTTTAAGTCCTTATATTTAAAGTCGCACCGCTAGAAAACAATTGTGGTAGTATAAATACTGTTTATTATATAATTATCAGTTATTAGAGATAAGAGAAATGCCTTGCAGGCGTTAGTTAGAATTGAAACTTGTGGTTTTAAAGTTTTCGTATCCAGTATACAATACTGAATACATCTGGTTCATTCCTTTTCAAGAAGTTGTAACTGAATTCTTTTATTAGAAGTTTACATAATACATATTATCATTAATGTCGGTTATTTTTTAAACCCCTGCTGTATCTGTAGGAATCAACTTACCTGCTCAACCTGATCTCTAATTCGTTGTTACTTCTTCAGTTATACAAAAACTTCTAAAGCAGGTTGACCTGAGTTCTACATGTTTTCTAATTTACTGTTCTTTTCTAAATTATAAAATTAAATGCTTTCAAAGATAAGGAAATTATTAGTAGTCCATATTTTTTGGCATTGTACACATATATTTTATTTAATTGTAGATATCTATTAAATGTAGAGCACTCTCCGCACTTATTCTACATAATACAACATTAAATTAGTTGATGACTTCAATAGGTGTAATTATATTATAATATAGGTTTTTACTGAACTTATTATTCACAAGTGTGAACGTATATACAATATTATTATTTTTTACTCCTTATAATTATAAGTCAATAGAACATTCAAATATCCTAGCGATATAACAACAGATTCATTTATATACTGCAGAATAATTCATATTAGTGTTAGTGTATACATATGACACGCTCAATAATAATCATTTATTTCTATAAAAATGATTTACAAATCCATGATGGATCCCCTATTGGAAGTTGATCTTTATTTTTTTTTATAAAGTCAACGTCCCCATAAAAATATTTAATCAGTGTTTTTCTGAAGTTTACACACATGGCTATAAAACAGTGTTCTCTATGTTTTACTTCCAAAGAATCAAATTCATTCATCAGTTCACTAGTAATTAGTCTACATATGTCTTCTTGCAGAAATTTTAATATATTTTTTGAATCTTCATCATATATTGCAGATAGAGTGGATTCAATTGATTTATTATAGGTTTTCTGTAAGTCTTTTCTATGCAATATTAAAAGTTTGCGTATTTCTAAATTTGTTAGTGTCAGATGAGGTAGAATAGTTAGCGGAAAATTTTCTGATATACGCGCCGTGTTTTTATTTGCCGAAAATCAGATAGTTTAAATCTAGGGCAGGTTTTCCGGAGGCGAACATAATACAAAGTTGTTAGCAATGCACCCAGGGCATTCATAAATGAATTCATCTTTACTTGCTTCTTCAAAAGTAACAGCTTTAGCAATTAATGGTCTAGCACAGTTTTCAAAATGAACCCACCTTCGGCAAATTTGGCATTGAATATAATTTTCGCGTGACTGAATACCACATATAAAACATTTGTAAAACATGTCTTCTGAATAAAGTATGAGACAACGTTGAACGAACATTCTATATTTTCTGGATCAAACGATAAGTGGCGTGGTAAATTTTCAAACCTCTTAAGATTGTTAAGTGAGGCAATCACTTCAATGTAATATATTATGTATATACCACAGTTTAAGGAATCCGTTTGTTTAGCATATTTTTTTATTTGTACTGGTGACCACTCTCTGAAATTAAGAAATTCTTGGGTATTTTGTGTGTGATATCTATTGCGTGTCGTCATAAACTTTTAATCAATTTTGCAGTTTCACTCGGATCAATTTCATTCGCTGAAGATGGATCTAAACAATAATATTCTTTTGCGTACAGATCTAATACAATCAACGCCCAATGGCATTGATTGATATTAATAGGAAGCAAAAGTATGTTTATCCCTATAAACGAAGCGGTATAGGCTGGTATGCTGCTGACAAATCGTTTCTCTTGAGAGTGGAACGCAATATGTGACGATATGCAATCGATATAGTAAATAGAATCGTTAGTCCTAAGTAATGCAATCGCCGCAGCATCAATGCAGTAATCGGTCAACCATCGAGATGTATCTGGAGCTTCGAAGTTGTAATCATGATTATATCTAGATACAAGTGTTCTATAATCTGTACTTGATATTAAAAATGTATATCTCTCTTTATTTACCATTTCGCATACAATAAAATTGACATTTTTTATTGCGGCGTTTATATAATAATTAGTGTTTAAAAATAAAGAATTCGTTGGCGCCATATCATGGGGAATATCATGAACCGGTAGTTCTATGAGGTTTTCATGAGATCCAGGCACACTACACGCTAATTCTGATTTTTTCGAAATATTCGATTCTAATATTAGTGGACTCTTCTTTTTGGAGTTGTTAGAATTTGGATTCATACTACATGCTTTTTTCTCTATAGCTACTAATGATGGAAAAACAAAGTGGTTTTGCAATTTATTTTTTGGTCGCCAAACTTCTTCGGCAAAAGGCTTACCAATATCGTCATCTTTACAGTCGTTTTGGGGGGTTTTCCTTTTTTTTGGCTTTGGTTTGATATTCATTTCAACAGACTTTAATTGAACATCTAAATAGTCTTTCAATTTATCTATAAAGCGACCAACTTTTAAATTACTTTGATCTTCCACAATTTCCTTTTTAACGATTTTGAACCAACACTCAACGTTGGCATTACTGTAGCGGGTTTCCAAAGGAAATGGTGATAAAATTCCTGACCACATTGGAACGAAGGCAGTGTAGTATAAAAAATAATCCGCAAATGCCTCACACCTCAGAGAATTCTTTACTTGTGATTTACAATTGGCATCAAGTTTTATCTCCTCTTCTATTTCACTATATAATTTTTGAAAATGTTTATAAAACGGTGAAGTTGTATACCTACCCCGGACATATTCACTATCATCAGATTCACATTCAGAAATTGACACGTGATCAACTTGCACGTTTAAGTTTAATAAATCCTTGGATGATAATAGTTTTACTTTTGGAGCAGCAAAAGTTTATAAGATTCTGAAAATGAATCAGTCTCAAAAGGAGAGATTAAAATTTTTATAAATGCTTGAAACACCGAGATAACTCTTCAAACTCGTTGCACTGCATTAAAATGGCCACACAATCTGTAATTATATTTTTTTCTTGCTTACCTATTTTAATTTTGGACAGTTTATCTTTGATCATTTTCACAAAATGGGCACAACAAGATCTTATCGGTATTATTTGTAGTAAATCCTTTCGATCTAAAGAATTAGTAACAAATTTGTGGGTAATATTTAAATATGAATATAGAGTCATTTCGTTGAAGCCAAGACAAATAGAATTTATCAATGCAAAGCTAAAATCAACAACAACAACATTAAAGAAAGGCCATGTTCTATTACACGTTACTGTTACGAAATGCTTAAAGTTAATGAAAAACGCTGATATAGTTGCAGAGTCATGTTTGGATGAAATTAATTCTGCTACGGGAACAATTTTTCCATCTATGTTCACTACAGCAGCGTAATAAAGAACCCGCTTTCTCGAAACTAATTCTGGAGATCGTACAACAGAACCCGTAGCATCGAAATAAATATCAATTTTCTTCCCTCTGGGAATTAGGCAATCAATTTACTGGCGCGAATATAAATAAACAACTAAGTTACCGTCTGGTTGTTGAATATACTTATTTGTTTCTTGATGTGCTTTTAGAATGACGTCTAAATAAGTACTCTGGTTTAAATCCAGGTTTAGCCTAGCTTCAGATTTTACTTTCTGATAAACTGATAAGGATCTAAGTTGTTGCCAGTTTCCTTCTAAGAAAGTTTGACGCTTAAGCATTTTAATGGCATCTTTGCGTACTTTGTTAGGCATATTCTGCAAAAGCGCTTCCTTCATTTTGTCGCGTTCAGCACCCCTAACGTGATAAGAATACTCTTCACCTGTATGATTGTCCTGCAATTTGTCAAATTGAACTAAAATCCGCCATTGAGTGTCAGTCCCATAAATGCTGATTTTGAATTTACGGCAATTGGAATGTTTACACTTACAATATAAAGTGTGAATGGGTCCAGTTCTTTTAAGTAGCTGATGCCCACCTTGAAAGGTTATCACACAGTGTATTCCTACCGACGGTAAATATTTCTTGAGGTGCGTTTTTAACTCCTGCAAAGATATTATTATATCCCGTGCAATACTAACCTCGATTTGGTTCGGGTATGTAGAGCTTAATTTTTTCTCCGCTATTGGCACTTGATTAAAATGTTTATTAACCGCTAACATGAAAGCATCTGACTTTGTCGCTGATGCGTTTTCATGATGTTGGTTGTCACAGATGGCACTATTGGAAAATGTCTGTGACTCGGTATAAAGATCTACAAGACCATTGCCACATACTAAGGCAGTTGTTCGCTTTGGCGCACTCACTATTTGTATACGACTACTAGAAAATCTTGGTCTGTTATCATTGTCGTTGGCATCGTTTGAGCGGGTAGATTTCGCTGGCAACTGAACTGCTTGAATTAATTCCGTTAATAAATTAAATTGTCTTTTGATAATTACATAAATTTGCATGCGGTTTTTTACATTATCCTTTATTTTCAAGGCACCACATAGAGCACGGTAAACCACACCAGAATTTCTGTATCTTGAAATTTCCTTATCACTTATAGAAGTATTAGTAGATACAAGTGAAATTACCAAGGCATGCAGACTTAATTTCTTACCTTTATTTACTCGTGGCATTCTTGATATTCTAGCGGAAGTCCCACACTAACAAACGATCACACGCACACCCGCTGTTTGTTTAAAAAGTTTAAAATTGTAAATCTAACGGTAATTCAACTTAGAAATATAAAGTAAATACGAAACTATCACTAAAAGTTTTTAGAATGTCGCCACTTGGATCAAAAGTCACTATAAGGTTTTGGTTTAAATAGATCTCTTTGAGGTTTAGTCACATCAAATACTCAATAATACAATGGTATATTGCCCAAACTATACGAGAGCTTTTACGAATACAATCGGGCAATTTAAAAAACTATTTTCGACTCCAAATTTAAAATAATTTATACGATACAGATAAACTACAGCAAAGAGCAAGTTAACTGAGAAGACTGAAACATTTATTTTAAGACATTCGGGAACATGAGACAAAACCCATAATATGAATCACTGACCTTCCAACAGGTAAATTTTAATTAGAGTTGCAGGTAAGTACTTGTTGACCCAACCCTCTATACAAATAGGTACTCTGTTCATTGATAGTAAAATAATTTAGGGTTTCAACAAACAATAAGTTTACAGTTTAGGTCTAATTTGGTAGTATTTGTAAGAAAACGACTAAAGACTTTTTCTTAAACGCTTCAAAACTTTAAGTAGGTAGCTATTGTACTTCCCTGGTTTTCACAAATGTTAACAGAAATTACTAGACGCCCAGAGCAAAATGCAATCAAAACAACCCATATTCCCACAGAGCACAATAACACTTTTAGATTATGTATCGAAAATTTAAAGCAAGTATTAAAATATTCTATGCATAAGCAATATACAGGGTGTCCCAACGATAAAGTAGGTTTTCGCCTAACTAATATTAATTGTGTAAACACTGTATCGCTCATAGGCTAGAGGTAAGAAACGTCCATATTTTAAAAATATTGGAAGTTATACAAGATGTATCAAAAAGATGATAGTGTTTAAGATATTCGCATTTAAAGAATATAATTGGTATTTTCATGGAATTGGTAAATGAGCAGCTTTTTCCTCGAAATTTTGTAATTTAAGCCTTTGATGTTTTGATACTTGTTAGAAAGAAGAACTGCTATTATATTTATGTCTAGCACAAGAAATATTCATCATTTTTTCAACAGTTTATTATAACCGCCTAAATTAGGAAACCTTCAAATTAAGTTTTTTATTTTTTTTTAATAGCACACTCTGCATATTTATCTTTTGCTTTATTTAGGATTAAAAACTTCTCATTTATGTTATGTTCTATACCTGTCTCTAATCGTTTTGAAAAATTTCGATACTTCCCCCTAGATACGTTATTTGCGTAACCAGATCGCGATATCTATGTAAACATAATATATACGACTCCGTGAATTATAGTTGGTTCGCGAATGACTACTAATCCAAAGATACTTACACGGACCGTTTGAAAAATGTTAAGCGAGCACTTCACAAAAATACGTCCTCTCTCGGATGAGAGGTAAATTGTAGATCAGATGTGTGTTGTCACTCACGTTAAAGATCCCTATCTTGGTTGGAACAGCAAGGGTTCGGCAAAATTCAAATTCCCAGGGAAAAAGAACTCACCTCCTGACGAATGTGGTACCTTTGGGTAGAGCATTGGAGAAATCAAATATACGGTATCTATGTAAACCAATTGCGAAGATAAAAGTCATGTGTCAAAATTAAGCTTGCATTTTTCCTGTTCATTTCGTTATTTTTCTTTTGTTTATGGATTATTCTTTAAATAAGTTAATTGATGTATACGTGTTAGGCAAAACTGAAAGAAAACTTCTGTTAGCACACAGAATTGTGCATTCTGTAAATCACACCTATATCCACTGCAATCGGCTTCCAAAACGGTATGGAAAGGTTAGATTTTACCGGCAGCGTAAATTACACCAAACATGTTAATCAAAGACTTGTGCAAGTTTTCACCTTGAATGAATGAATCTTTAATTGTTATTCATGATATCAAATCGCCTGATATTTTTGTGGAAGGTACCTATGGGCCTAAGGATTATTCTGCAATTTACCGCTAGTAGATACAACGCACCGTTTAGGAGATATTCATTTTTTATTATGACGGGGTATTCAATTACCCCCCCTCTTCCCCCTTCAAATCGCATGTAATTTTTGTGGAAGGTACCTATGGGCCTAAGGATTATTCTGCAATTTACCGCTAGTTGATACAACGGACCGTTTAGGAGATATTCATTTTTCATTATGGCGTAGTATTCAACTACACCCACACTTCCCCTTTCAAATCGCATGTAATTTTTGTGGAAGGTACCTATGGGCCTAAGGATTATTCTGCAATTTACCGCTAGTTGATACAACGTACCGTTTAGGAGATATTCATTTTTTATTATGACGGGGTATTTAACTACCCCCCCTCTTCCCCTTTCAAATCGCCTGATATTTTTGTGGAAGGTACCTATGGGCCTAAGGATTATTCTGCAATTTACCGCTAGTTGATACAACGTACCGTTTAGGAGATATTCATTTTTTATTATGACGGGGTATTTAACTACCCCCTCTTCCCCTTTCAAATCGCATGTAATTTTTGTGGAAGGTACCTATGGGCCTAAGGATTATTCTGCAATTTACCGCTAGTTGATACAACGGACCGTTTAGGAGATATTCATTTTTTATTATGACGGAGTATTCAACTACCCCCCCTCTTCCCCTTTCAAATCGCATGTAATTTTTGTGGAAGGTACCTATGGGCCTAAGGATTATTCTGCAATTTACCGCTAGTTGATACAACGCACCGTTTAGGAGATATTCATTTTTTATTATGACGGGGTATTTAACTACCCCCCCTCTTCCCCTTTCAAATCGCCTGATATTTTTGTGGAAGGTACCTATGGGCCTAAGGGGGGGGGGGGGGGGGGGGGGGGGGGGGGGGGGGGGGGGGGGGGGTTTTTTTTTTTTTTTTTTTTTTTTTTTTTTTTTTTTTTTTTTTTTTTTTTTTTTTTTTTTTTTTTTTTTTTTTTTTTTTTTTTTTTTTTTGATACAATGCTCCGTTTAGGAGATATTCATTTTTTAGTATGACGGGGTATTTAACTACCCCCCTCTTCCCCTTTCAAATCGCCTGATATTTTTGTGGAAGGTACCTATGGGCCTAAGGATTATTCTGCAATTTACCGCTAGTTGATACAACGTACCGTTTAGGAGATATTCATTTTTTATTATGACGGCGTATTTAACTACCCCCCTCTATCCCCTTTCAAATCGCCTGATATTTTTGTGGAAGGTACCTATGGGGCTAAGGATTATTCTGCAATTTACCACTAGTTGATACAATGCTCCGTTTAGGAGATATTCATTTTTTAGTATGACGGGGTATTTAACTACCCCCTCTCTTCCCCTTTCAAATCGCCTGATATTTTTGTGGAAGGTACCTATGGGCCTAAGGATTATTCTGCAATTTACCGCTAGTTGATACAACGTACCGTTTAGGAGATATTCATTTTTTATTATGACGGGGTATTTAACTACCCCCCCTCTTCCCCTTTCAAATCGCATGTAATTTTTGTGGAAGGTACCTATGGGCCTAAGGATTATTCTGCAATTTACCGCTAGTTGATACAACGGACCGTTTAGGAGATTTTCATTTTTTTTTATGACGGAGTATTCAACTACCCCCCCTCTTCCCCTTTCAAATCGCATGTAATTTTTGTGGAAGGTACCTATGGGCCTAAGGATTATTCTGCAATTTACCGCTAGTTGATACAACGCACCGTTTAGGAGATATTAATTTTTTAATATGACGGGGTATTTAACTACCCCCCCTCTTCCCCTTTCAAATCGCCTGATATTTTTGTGGAAGGTACCTATGGGCCTAAGGATTATTCTGCAATTTACCGCTAGTTGATACAACGGACCGTTTAGGAGATATTCATTTTTTATTATGACGGGGTATTTAACTACCCCCCCTCTTCCCCTTTTAAATCGCCTGATATTTTTGTGGAAGGTACCAATGGGGCTAAGGATTATTCTGCAATTTCTACTTGTTTTGTTATACCCCCTTCCTTAAATCGCCGTTTTGGGAAGTACTTGCTAAGGTTATTTAATTTACCCTTTTCAACGCCTTTATATTTTGTTTTTATTATGCAGGGTATTTACATTTCCCTTTAAATCCCGTATTTTTTGGAAGTACTTGGCTAAGGTTATTTAATTTACCCTTTTAAATCCCTTTAGTTTATTTTATTTGCTGGATTTAATCCCCTTTCCGCTAGTTGATACAAGCACCGTTTAGAGATATTCATTTGAGTTTGAGGTTATTTAACTACCCCTTTCTTCAAATCGCCTAGGATTTTTTGGTACCTATGGGCTAAGGTTAATTCTGCAATTTACCGCTAGTTGATACAACGTACCGTTTAGGAGATATTCATTTTTATTATGACGGGTATTTAACTAACCCCTCTTCCCTTTCAAATCGACTGATATTTTTGTGGAAGGTACCTATGGGGCTAAGGATTATTCTGCAATTTACCGCTAGTTGATACAATGCTCCGTTTAGGAGATATTCATTTTTTAGTATGACGGGGTATTTAACTACCCCCTCTCTTCCCCTTTCAAATCGCCTGATATTTTTGTGGAAGGTACCTATGCGCCTAAGGATTATTCTGCAATTTACCGCTAGTTGATACAACGTACCGTTTAGGAGATATTCATTTTTTATTATGACGGGGTATTTAACTACCCCCCCTCTTCCCCTTTCAAATCGCATGTAATTTTTGTGGAAGGTACCTATGGGCCTAAGGATTATTCTGCAATTTACCGCTAGTTGATACAAAGGACCGTTTAGGAGATATTCATTTTTTATTATGACGGAGTATTCAACTACCCCCCCTCTTCCCCTTTCAAATCGCATGTAATTTTTGTGGAAGGTACCTATGGGCCTAAGGATTATTCAGCAATTTACCGCTAGTTGATACAACGCACCGTTTAGGAGATATTCATTTTTTATTATGACGGGGTATTTAACTACCCCCCCTCTTCCCCTTTCAAATCGCCTGATATTTTTGTGGAAGGTACCTATGGGCCTAAGGATTATTCTGCAATTTACCGCTAGTTGATACAACGGACCGTTTAGGAGATATTCATTTTTTATTATGACGGGGTATTTAACTACCCCCCCTCTTCCCCTTTCAAATCGCCTGATATTTTTGTGGAAGGTACCTATGGGCCTAAGGATTATTCTTCAATTTACCGCTAGTTGATACAACGGACCGTTTAGGAGATATTCATTTTTTATTATGACGGGGTATTTAACTACCCCCCCTCTTCCCCTTTCAAATCGCCTGATATTTTTGTGGAAGGTACCAATGGGGCTAAGGATTATTCTGCAATTTACCGCTAGTTGATACAATGCTCCGTTTAGGAGATATTCATTTTTTAGTATGACGGGGTATTTAACTACCCCCTCTCTTCCCCTTTCAAATCGCCTGATATTTTTGTGGAAGGTACCTATGCGCCTAAGGATTATTCTGCAATTTACCGCTAGTTGATACAACGTACCGTTTAGGAGATATTCATTTTTTATTATGACGGCGTATTTAACTACCCCCCCTCTATCCCCTTTCAAATCGCCTGATATTTTTGTGGAAGGTACCTATGGGGCTAAGGATTATTCTGCAATTTACCACTAGTTGATACAATGCTCCGTTTAGGAGATATTCATTTTTTAGTATGACGGGGTATTTAACTACCCCCTCTCTTCCCCTTTCAAATCGCCTGATATTTTTGTGAAAGGTACCTATGGGCCTAAGGATTATTCTGCAATTTACCGCTAGTTGATACAACGTACCGTTTAGGAGATATTCATTTTTTATTATGACGGGGTATTTTACTACCCCCTCTTCCCTTTCAAATCGCATGTAATTTTTGTGGAAGGTACCTATGGGCCTAAGGATTATTCTGCAATTTACCGCTAGTTGATACAACGGACCGTTTAGGAGATTTTCATTTTTTTATGACGGAGTATTGAACTACCCCTCTTCCCTTTCAAATCGCATGTAATTTTTGTGGAAGGTACCTATGGGCCTAAGGATTATTCTGCAATTTACCGCTAGTTGATACAACGCACCGTTTAGGAGATATTAATTTTTTAATATGACGGGGTATTTAACTACCCCCCCTCTTCCCCTTTCAAATCGCCTGATATTTTTGTGGAAGGTACCTATGGGCCTAAGGATTATTCTGCAATTTACCGCTAGTTGATACAACGGACCGTTTAGGAGATATTCATTTTTTATTATGACGGGGTATTTAACTACCCCCCCTCTTCCCCTTTTAAATCGCCTGATATTTTTGTGGAAGGTACCAAAGGGGCTAAGGATTATTCTGCAATTTACCGCTAGTTGATACAATGCTCCGTTTAGGAGATATTCATTTTTTAGTATGACGCGGTATTTAACTACCCCCTCTCTTCCCCTTTCAAATCGCCTGATATTTTTGTGGAAGGTACCTATGCGCCTAAGGATTATTCTGCAATTTACCGCTAGTTGATACAACGTACCGTTTATGAGATATTCATTTTTTATTATGACGGGGTATTTAACTACCCCCCTCTTCCCCTTTTAAATCGCCTGATATTTTTGTGGAAGGTACCTATGGGCCTAAGGATTATTCTGCAATTTACCGCTAGTTGATACAATGCTCCGTTTAGGAGATATTCATTTTTTAGTTTGACGTGGTATTTAACTACCCCCTCTCTTCCCCTTTCAAATCGCCTGATATTTTTGTGGAAGGTACCTATGGGCCTAAGGATTATTCTGCAATTTACCGCTAGTTGATACAACGTACCGTTTAGGATATATTCATTTTTATTATGACGGGGTATTTAACTACCCCCCTCTTCCCCTTTCAAATCGCCTGATATTTTTGTGGAAGGTACCAATGGGGCTAAGGATTATTCTGCAATTTACCGCTAGTTGATACAATGCTCCGTTTAGGAAATATTCATTTTTAATATGACGGGGTATTTAACTACCCCCTCTCTTCCCCTTTCAAATCGCCTGATATTTTTGTGGAAGGTACCTATGCGCCTAAGGATTATTCTGCAATTTACCGCTAGTTGATACAACGTACCGTTTAGGAGATATTCATTTTTTATTATGACGGGGTATTTAACTACCCCCCTCTACCCCTTTCAAATCGCCTGATATTTTTGTGGAAGGTACCTATGGGCCTAAGGATTATTCTGCAATTTACCGCTAGTTGATACAATGCTCCGTTTAGGAGATATTCATTTTTCAGTATGACGTGGTATTTAACTACCCCCTCTCTTCCCCTTTCAAATCGCCTGATATTTTTGTGGAAGGTACCTATGGGCCTAAGGATTATTCTGCAATTTACCGCTAGTTGATACAACGTACCGTTTAGGAGATATTCATTTTTTATTATGACGGGGTATTTAACTACCCCCCACTTCCCCTTTCAAATCGACTGATATTTTTGTGGAAGGTACCTATGGGGCTAAGGATTATTCTGCAATTTACCGCTAGTTGATACAATGCTCCGTTTAGGAGATATTCATTTTTTAGTATGACGGGGTATTTAACTACCCCCTCTCTTCCCCTTTCAAATCGCCTGATATTTTTGTGGAAGGTACCTATGGGCCTAAGGATTATTCTGCAATTTACCGCTAGTTGATACAACGTACCGTTTAGGAGATATTCATTTTTTATTATGACGGGGTATTTAACTACCCCCCCTCTTCCACTTTTAAATCGCCTGATATTTTTGTGGAAGGTACCTATGGGCCTAAAGATTATTCTGCAATTTACCGCTAGTTGATACAACGTACCGTTTAGGAGATATTCATTTTTTATTATGACGGGGTATTTAACTAACCCCCTCTTCCCCTTTCAAATCGACTGATATTTTTGTGGAAGGTACCTATGGGGCTAAGGATTATTCTGCAATTTACCGCTAGTTGATACAATGCTCCGTTTAGGAGATATTCATTTTTTAGTATGACGGGGTATTTAACTACCCCCTCTCTTCCCCTTTCAAATCGCCTGATATTTTTGTGGAAGGTACCTATGCGCCTAAGGATTATTCTGCAATTTACCGCTAGTTGATACAACGTACCGTTTAGGAGATATTCATTTTTTATTATGACGGCGTATTTAACTACCCCCCCTCTTCCCCTTTCAAATCGCCTGATATTTTTGTGGAAGGTACCAATGGGGCTAAGGATTATTCTGCAATTTACCGCTAGTTGATACAACGCTCCGTTTAGGAGATATTCATTTTTTAGTATGACGGGGTATTTAACTACCCCCTCTCTTCCCCTTTCAAATCGCCTGATATTTTTGTGGAAGGTACCTATGCGCCTAAGGATTATTCTGCAATTTACCGCTAGTTGATACAACGTACCGTTTAGGAGATATTCATTTTTTATTATGACGGCGTATTTAACTACCCCCCCTCTTCCCCTTTCAAATCGCCTGATATTTTTGTGGAAGGTACTTTAGGCTTCGTGCCTTTATTGAAGGTTGCATCAGAAGGTATTTTATGCAGGACTCCTAACTGCAGTATTTAACAGAGCTTACTCGCCTAGGTAAACAACGACATGTGGTTTCAATATTATTTTATTAACATTACGAAGAGTGATTGTAAAGACAATAATATACACAATCTTTATAAAACTGATACAACACACGAGTACATCTCGTATCATCGATTATTACAAAAATTAATTATATAAATATTAAATCGCGGTCACAACACGAATCGCGGGGATGCCAAGTAGAACGTCACCTTTCGTTGCACGCCGAATTCATACTATCCACTTCGCGCCTTCACTCTTTACACGGCACTCCGATGGTACCCGAATGCATATGGCGGAAGAATTTACATTGCTTTTGGGGTGCACGCACTGTTGAAAATGTAAACTGTCCGTTACATCACCCCCCTGCTAGTGATAACGATACGTGAGAGTTATCGATATCTGAGCGGAAGCGAAATAGTGCGTCCAAAATGAGTTTTTTTAAGTGGGACTGGCATATTTTTGGTTGGTTGATGCGGAATTCTGTGTTGTTGATTATTTGCGGTATTTTCGTTATTTGTTGTTGGTTGAGTGGGTTGTGACAAAGTTGTGGGAGACTCTGGATCCGGTGGCAGAAAACAAGGTTTGAGTCTGTCTATAGAAATTTTGTCTGGTTTTCCGTTTCTCTCTACGACAAACCATTTGGGATTTCTGTCTAAAACTTTGTATGGTCCGCTGTAGGGCTGTTGTAGTGGTTTTCGCACCATGTCATTTCGTATAAAAATATGACTTGAAGTTTGTAATTCAGGGTGTATAAATATATGCTTTGTAGTATAGACTTTTTTTGGTATTGGTCGAGTTTTTTCGAATAGAAGTTTAAGATTTTCAATGAAGTCTGATGGTGTAGTTTCGGATTTTGATTGATAAAAAAATTCTCCTGGCAATTTTAGTGTAGTGCCAAACAACATTTCGGCTGGTGAAAAGTTGATATTTTCATTGATTGCTGATCTGAGGCCTAACAAAATGAGAGGTAATAATTCGATCCATTTGTTAGATTCATGACTTTTATCGAAGCTTTGAGTGTTCGGTGCCATCGTTCAATCTTTCCATTTGATTGCGGATGGTATGCGGTTGTTAGAAAATGTTTAATTCCTAACATTTTGTTGAGAGTGCGGAATAAATTACTTTCGAATTGTCTTCCACGATCTGTTGTAATTCGTTCTGGAACACCATAACGGGATATCTAATTATCTAAAATGCTTGAGCTACTGTTTCAGCTGTACTGTCTACAATAGGGATGGCTTCTGGCCAAAATGAAAACGGTCTATTATTGTTAGACAATAGGAATAGCCTTTGTTTTGTGGTAGTGGACCAATGATGTCCATGTTAATATGTGAAAATCTATGATCGGCTGATTGAAATTCTTGCAATTGAGATTTGGTGTGTCTAGTTATTTTAGACTTTTGACAAGATACGCATGATTTAGACCATAATTTGCAGACTTTATTGATTCCGGGCCAAATAAAACGTTCTTTTAAAAGTTTTAGTGTTCGCCTAGAACCAGTATGTGAGAGGCTGTGAATTTTGTTGAAAATTTTGTGACGAAAACTTTGTGGTACATAAGGTCGGTTTTGTTTGTCATAATAAATTTGAATATTGTTTTGACCAGGATAGGTACTAACTGAATTTTAGTGAGCTTGAATCGCTATTTTGTATTAACATTTTCATTTCTTGATCGGATAATTGCTCTTTTTGAAATTCAGTGTAATCTATTATTTCAGATTGGTTGATAGATTCAATGCGGGACAGGAAATCTGCTACTATGCTATCTTTACCAGATATGTGTTTAATATCTGTGGTAAATTGTGATATAAATTCTAGGTAGCGTAGTTGTTTGTGCATGACTTTGTCGTTGCGTTGAGTAAATGCAAACGTGAGTGGTTTGTGATCTGTTAGAATTGTGAAAGAACGTCCTTCGAGAACGTGCGCAAAATGTTTTACAGCTAAATACATTGCTAATAGTTCTCTATCGTATGTACTGTATTTGAGCTGAGCTTCATTTAATTTTTGTGAAAAGAATGCTAAGGGTTGCACAATGTTGTCTTTCACTTGTTCTATTATGGAACCGACAGCTGCATCGGAGGCGTCTACTGTTAAAATTAATTTAGTTTTATCGCTACTGTCAGGATGAACTAATAAAACTGCCTTGCCTAGTAGGTTTTGCAATTATTAAAGGCTTCTGTGGATTCTGTTGACCACTTAATTTCAGTTTTGTCATTTTTTTATTGGGACCTTTTAATAATTCAGTAAGTAAATATTGTGAATGTGCAGCATTTGGCAAAATCGTCTGTAAAAGTTCAGCATGCCTAGAAATCTGCGCAATTGTTTTTGGTTGTTGGAAGAGGCATGTCAGTTATTGTTTGCACACGATCTGGCAATGGTTTAGTGCCTTCTTCTGAAATTTCGTATCCAAGGAATGATATTTTGCTTACACCAAATTCACATTTTGATGGGTTAAGCGTTATACCGTATTCTTGAAGTTTTCAAATACTTGATGTAAATGTTGTTTGTGTTCCTCTGTAGAAGTGGATGCGATGAGCACGTCGTCTATATATGCATAAACGTAAGGTAGGTCGCGAAATACTTCGTCTATAAACCTTTGAAATGTTTGTGCTGCATTGCGTAGGCCGAACATCATAACCGGGAATTCAAATAGTCAAAACGGTGTGATAATCGCGGTTTTTTCAATGTCTTTTGGTTCTACGGGAATTTGATTATAGGCTCTAATTAGGTCTAATTTAGAAAAAATTTTCTTGCCTTGTAATATGTGGCTAACATCATGGATGTGTTTTATTGGATACCTATCGGGTTTCGTGACCGAATTTAGAGATCTATAGTCGCCACATGGTCTCCAACCTCCATCTTTTTTTGGAACGAGGTGCAGAGGACTTGCCCAACTTGATTTAGATGGTCTGCACATTCCGAGATCCATCATATTTTGGAATTCACGTTTTGCAATATCTAATTTCTGTGCGTCTAGTCGACGAGCTTTGGAAAATTTGGGAGGGTCTTTTGTCTCTATAAAATGTGTGGTTTTGTGTTTAATTGGTTTTGTACCAATTGGTGGTCTAGTAATTTCAGGATACTGACCTAATATTCGTACATATTCGTTATTAGTATTAGCAATTGTAGTGATTTTGTCGAATTTTGCATTGCTAGAACGTATATGTGACTGTAATAAGGTTAAACCATCTACTAATTTGCGATTTTTTAGATCAACTATTAGGTTATGGTGTTTTAAAAAATCTGCACCAATAATGGTTTTTGAAACTGCGGTTAAAATAAATGGCCAAGAGTAAACGCGTCGTAGACCTATGTCCAATGACAACATTTTTTCTCCATAAGTTTTGATTAACGTGTCGTTAGCTGCATATAATTGAAATTTGTTAGCACCGCGGCGGATTTCTTGTGTTGACGCCGGAAAAATTGAGACGTCTGCGCCTGTGTCTATCAAAAATTGTATATTTGTTTTTATCAGTAACGAATAGGCGGCTTGATATTATGTCAACCTCAGTAGCCGCGCGTTGAGGCTGCTTTGTTAGTTTAAAGGCGTGTATTTGCATGGCTGAGTACATTTTTTAGCTTTTTCAGCAAATTTAAAATGATACCAGCATAGATTAGCAGTTTTGTCGTATTTTGATGTTGATCGGCTGCGACTGCGTGGTCTGTTGCGCGAATTTGCTTTGTCACGATTAGCTAATTCTTCTACTTTGATAGTTAGGTCTGATATGGATTTTTGTAGGCGTTGTATTGTGTCGTTCGAAGAAGATTGATTATTTGTAGAAATTTCTGGTGAAACAATATCTGCTAATTTATCTGCCATTATTGCAAGTTTGTCTAGATCGTCAGAACTAGCGGTTAAAATTGTTTGGATTTGCGTTGGTAAACGTTGCATCCATAGGGATTTTAAAAAATCATCGGAGATTTTGCCCGAACTTAGATTTTTTAATTGTTGTAACAATTGTGATGGTTTGCGATCACCGATTTCAATTTCAGTTAACAACTTACGTAAGCGTTTCTCTTCACTTTCAGCAAAATTATCAATTAAACGTTTTTTAAGTAAATCGTACTTGCCTGAATTTGGTGGGTTTATTACGATGTCTGCAACTTGCGATAGAATTTCTGTTTCTATGGCTCCTACCACTATGTTGTATTTTGTTAAATCCTGTGTAATATTAGAGTTGGCAAATTGTGCTTCAAGTTGTAAAAACCATATTCGCGGATCACTTTTCCAGAAAGGTGGTGGTTTTACCGTAATTTTGTTCATTTCGAAACTTGTATCACTTGTTGGATTTGAAATAGACATTATTTCTGTATTCACAAACACTAAAATTACAACTGTAATATCCAATTAGCTTGTAGCACTGCGATAACGCTATAATGTTACGGCGGTATGTATTTATCGGCAGCTGTGCGTTTAATGACCTAGGTCGGCTTGTTGATACCTGGAATTTCCTTAGAATGTAAGGGTTTGCTGCGGCATCTGTATTATATGTGACCTTGTGTATATTTTGGTGTTTAGGTGGTGGAGTTGTTATTTGATTTGTATAAAACAAATTCCTTATTCCTATGCCGATGTTGTACTGTACTTATTGTTTACTCTGCAAATTTTAGCTTTACGATCACGTCGGGGTCACCACTTTAGGCTTCGTGCCTTTATTGAAGGTTGCATCAGAAGGTATTTTATGCAGGACTCCTAACTGCAGTATTTAACAGAGCTTACTCGCCTAGGTAAACAACGACATGTGGTTTCAATATTATTTTATTAACATTACGAAGAGTGATTGTAAAGACAATAATATACACAATCTTTATAAAACTGATACAACACACGAGTACATCTCGTATCATCGATTATTACAAAAATTAATTATATAAATATTAAATCGCGGTCACAACACGAATCGCGGGGATGCAAAGTAGAACGTCACCTTTCGTTGCACGCCGAATTCATACTATCCACTTCGCGCCTTCACTCTTTACACGGCACTCCGATGGTACCCGAATGCATATGGCGGAAGAATTTACATTGCTTTTGGGGTGCACGCACTGTTGAAAATGTAAACTGTCCGTTACAGTACCTATGGGGCTAAGGATTATTCTGCAATTTACCGCTAGTTGATACAATGCTCCGTTTAGGAGATATTCATTTTTTAGTATGACGGGGTATTTAACTACCCCCTCTCTTCCCCTTTCAAATCGCCTGATATTTTTGTGGAAGGTACCTATGGGCCTAAGGATTATTCTGCAATTTACCGCTAGTTGATACAACGTACCGTTTAGGAGATATTCATTTTTTATTATGACGGGGTATTTAACTCCCCCCCCCCTCTTCCCCTTTCAAATCGCATGTAATTTTTGTGGAAGGTACCTATGGGCCTAAGGATTATTCTGCAATTTACCGCTAGTTGATACAACGGACCGTTTAGGAGATTTTCATTTTTTTTTATGACGGAGTATTCAACTACCCCCCTCTTCCCCTTTCAAATCGCATGTAATTTTTGTGGAAGGTACCTATGGACCTAAGGATTATTCTGCAATTTACCGCTAGTTGATACAACGCACCGTTTAGGAGATATTCATTTTTTATTATGACGGGGTATTTAACTACCCCCCCTCTTCCCCTTTCAAATCGCCTGATATTTTTGTGGAAGGTACCTATGGGCCTAAGGATTATTCTGCAATTTACCGCTAGTTGATACAACGGACCGTTTAGGAGATATTCATTTTTTATTATGACGGGGTATTTAACTACCCCCCCTCTTCCCCTTTTAAATCGCCTGATATTTTTGTGGAAGGTACCAATGGGGCTAAGGATTATTCTGCAATTTACCGCTAGTTGATACAATGCTCCGTTTAGGAGATATTCATTTTTTAGTATGACGCGGTATTTAACTACCCCTCTTCCCTTTCAAATCGCCTGATATTTTTGTGGAAGGTACCTATGCGCCTAAGGATTATTCTGCAATTTACCGCTAGTTGATACAACGCACCGTTTAAGAGATATTCATTTTTTATTATGACGGGGTATTTAACTACCCCCCCTCTTCCCCTTTTAAATCGCCTGATATTTTTGTGGAAGGTACCTATGGGCCTAAGGATTATTCTGCAATTTACCGCTAGTTGATACAACGCACCGTTTAGGAGATATTCATTTTTTAGTATGACGTGGTATTTAACTACCCCCTCTCTTCCCCTTTCAAATCGCCTGATATTTTTGTGGAAGGTACCTATGGGCCTAAGGATTATTCTGCAATTTACCGCTAGTTGATACAACGTACCGTTTAGGAGATATTCATTTTTTATTATGACGGGGTATTTAACTACCCCCCCTCTTCCCCTTTCAAATCGCCTGATATTTTTGTGGAAGGTACCTATGGGGCTAAGGATTATTCTGCAATTTACCGCTAGTTGATACAATGCTCCGTTTAGGAGATATTCATTTTTTATTATGACGGGGTATTTAACTACCCCCTCTTCCCCTTTCAAATCGCCTGATATTTTTGTGGAAGGTACCTATGGGCCTAAGGATTATTCTGCAATTTACCGCTAGTTGATACAACGTACCGTTTAGGAGATATTCATTTTTATTTATGACGGGGTTTTAACTACCCCTCTTCCCCTTTCAAATCGCCTGATATTTTTGTGGAAGGTACCAATGGGGCTAAGGATTATTCTGCAATTTACCGCTAGTTGATACAATGCTCCGTTTAGGAGATATTCATTTTTATATGACGGGGTATTTAACTACCCCCTCTTCCCTTTCAAATCGCCTGATATTTTTGTGGAAGGTACCTATGCGCCTAAGGAGTATTCTGCAATTTACCGCTAGTTGATACAACGTACCGTTTAGGAGATATTCATTTTTTATTATGACGGGGTATTTAACTACCCCCCTCTTCCCCTTTCAAATCGCCTGATATTTTTGTGGAAGGTACCTATGGGCCTAAGGATTATTCTGCAATTTACCGCTAGTTGATACAACGCTCCGTTTAGGAGATATTCATTTTTCAGTATGACGTGGTATTTAACTACCCCCTCTCTTCCCCTTTCAAATCGCCTGATATTTTTGTGGAAGGTACCTATGGGCCTAAGGATTATTCTGCAATTTACCGCTAGTTGATACAACGTACCGTTTAGGAGATATTCATTTTTATTATGACGGGTATTTAACTACCCCCTCTTCCCCTTTCAAATCGACTGATATTTTTGTGGAAGGTACCTATGGGGCTAAGGATTATTCTGCAATTTACCGCTAGTTGATACAATGCTCCGTTTAGGAGATATTCATTTTTTAGTATGACGGGGTATTTAACTACCCCCTCTCTTCCCCTTTCAAATCGCCTGATATTTTTGTGGAAGGTACCTATGGGCCTAAGGATTATTCTGCAATTTACCGCTAGTTGATACAACGTACCGTTTAGGAGATATTCATTTTTTATTATGACGGGGTATTTAACTACCCCCCCTCCCCCTTTCAAATCGCCTGATATTTTTGTGGAAGGTACCTATGGGCCTAAAGATTATTCTGCAATTTACCGCTAGTTGATACAACGTACCGTTTAGGAGATATTCATTTTTTATTATGACGGGGTATTTAACTACCCCCCTCTTCCCCTTTCAAATCGACTGATATTTTTGTGGAAGGTACCTATGGGGCTAAGGATTATTCTGCAATTTACCGCTAGTTGATACAATGCTCCGTTTAGGAGATATTCATTTTTTAGTATGTCGGGGTATTTAACTACCCCCTCTCTTCCCCTTTCAAATCGCCTGATATTTTTGTGGAAGGTACCTATGGGCCTAAGGATTATTCTGCAATTTACCGCTAGTTGATACAACGTACCGTTTAGGAGATATTCATTTTTTATTATGACGGGTATTTAACTACCCCCTCTTCCCTTTCAAATCGCCTGATATTTTTGTGGAAGGTACCAATGGGCCTAAGGATTATTCTGCAATTTACCGCTAGTTGATACAACGGACCGTTTAGGAGATATTTTTTTTTTTTTTTTTTTTTTTTTTTTTTTTTTTTTTTTTTTTTTTTTTTTTTTTTTTTTTTTTTTTTTTTTTTTTTTTTTTTTTTTTTTTTTTTTTTTTTTTTTTTTTTTTTTTTTTTTTTTTTTTTTTTTTTTTTTTTTTTTTTTTTTTTTTTTTTTTTTTTTTTTTTTTTTTTTTTTTTTTTTTTTTTTTTTTTTTTTTTTTTTTTTTTTTTTTTTTTTTTTTTTTTTTTTTTTTTTTTTTTTTTTTTTTTTTTTTTTTTTTTTTTTTTTTTTTTTTTTTTTTTTTTTTTTTTTTTTTTTTTTTTTTTTTTTTTTTTTTTTTTTTTTTTTTTTTTTTTTTTTTTTTTTTTTTTTTTTTTTTTTTTTTTTTTTTTTTTTTTTTTTTTTTTTTTTTTTTTTTTTTTTTTTTTTTTTTTTTTTTTTTTTTTTTTTTTTTTTTTTTTTTTTTTTTTTTTTTTTTTTTTTTTTTTTTTTTTTTTTTTTTTTTTTTTTTTTTTTTTTTTTTTTTTTTTTTTTTTTTTTTTTTTTTTTTTTTTTTTTTTTTTTTTTTTTTTTTTTTTTTTTTTTTTTTTTTTTTTTTTTTTTTTTTTTTTTTTTTTTTTTTTTTTTTTTTTTTTTTTTTTTTTTTTTTTTTTTTTTTTTTTTTTTTTTTTTTTTTTTTTTTTTTTTTTTTTTTTTTTTTTTTTTTTTTTTTTTTTTTTTTTTTTTTTTTTTTTTTTTTTTTTTTTTTTTTTTTTTTTTTTTTTTTTTTTTTTTTTTTTTTTTTTTTTTTTTTTTTTTTTTTTTTTTTTTTTTTTTTTTTTTTTTTTTTTTTTTTTTTTTTTTTTTTTTTTTTTTTTTTTTTTTTTTTTTTTTTTTTTTTTTTTTTTTTTTTTTTCCCCCCCCCCCCCCCCCCCTTTCCTTTCAAATCGCCTGATATTTTTGTGGAAGGTACCTATGCGCCTAAGGATTATTCTGCAATTTACCGCTAGTTGATACAACGCACCGTTTAAGAGATATTCATTTTTTATTATGACGGGGTATTTAACTACCCCCCCTCTTCCCCTTTTAAATCGCCTGATATTTTTGTGGAAGGTACCTATGGGCCTAAGGATTATTCTGCAATTTACCGCTAGTTGATACAACGCACCGTTTAGGAGATATTCATTTTTTAGTATGACGTGGTATTTAACTACCCCCTCTCTTCCCCTTTCAAATCGCCTGATATTTTTGTGGAAGGTACCTATGGGCCTAAGGATTATTCTGCAATTTACCGCTAGTTGATACAACGTACCGTTTAGGAGATATTCATTTTTTATTATGACGGGGTATTTAACTTCCCCCCTCTTCCCCTTTCAAATCGCCTGATATTTTTGTGGAAGGTACCTATGGGGCTAAGGATTATTCTGCAATTTACCGCTAGTTGATACAATGCTCCGTTTAAGAGATATTCATTTTTTATTATGACGGGGTATTTAACTACCCCCCTCTTCCCCTTTCAAATCGCCTGATATTTTTGTGGAAGGTACCTATGGGCCTAAGAATTATTCTGCAATTTACCGCTAGTTGATACAACGGACCGTTTAGGAGATATTCATTTTTTATTATGACGGGGTATTAACTACCCCCTCTTCCCTTTCAAATCGCCTGATATTTTTGTGGAAGGTACCAATGGGCTAAGGATTATTCTGCAATTTACCGCTAGTTGATACAATGCTCCGTTTAGGAGATATTCATTTTTAGTATGACGGGTATTTAACTACCCCTCTTCCCTTTCAAATTGCCTGATATTTTTGTGGAAGGTACCTATGCGCCTAAGGAGTATTCTGCAATTTACCGCTAGTTGATACAACGTACCGTTTAGGAGATATTCATTTTTAGTATGACGGGGTATTTAACTACCCCTCTTCCCCTTTCAAATCGCCTGATATTTTTGTGGAAGGTACCTATGGGCCTAAGGATTATTCTGCAATTTACCGCTAGTTGATACAACGTACCGTTTAGGAGATATTCATTTTTATTATGACGGGTATTTAACTACCCCCTCTTCCCTTTCAAATCGCCTGATATTTTTGTGGAAGGTACCTATGGGCCTAAGGATTATTCTGCAATTTACCGCTAGTTGATACAACGCTCCGTTTAGGAGATATTCATTTTTAGTATGACGGGTATTTAACTACCCCCTCTTCCCTTTCAAATCGCCTGATATTTTTGTGGAAGGTACCTATGGGCCTAAGGATTATTCTGCAATTTACCGCTAGTTGATACAACGTACCGTTTAGGAGATATTCATTTTTTATTATGACGGGGTATTTAACTACCCCCCCTCTTCCCCTTTCAAATCGCCTGATATTTTTGTGGAAGGTACCTATGGGCCTAAGGATTATTCTGCAATTTACCGCTAGTTGATACAACGCACCGTTTAGGAGATATTCATTTTTTATTATGACGGGGTATTTAACTACCCCCCCTCTTCCCCTTTCAAATCGCCTGATATTTTTGTGGAAGGTACCTATGGGCCTAAGGATTATTCTGCAATTTACCGCTAGTTGATACAACGGACCGTTTAGGAGATATTCATTTTTTATTATGACGGGGTATTCAACTACCCCCTCTTCCCCTTTCAAATCGCCTGATATTTTTGTGGAAGGTACCTATGGGGCTAAGGATTATTCTGCAATTTACCGCTAGTTGATACAATGCTCCGTTTAGGAGATATTCATTTTTTAGTATGACGGGGTATTTAACTACCCCCTCTCTTCCCCTTTCAAATCGCCTGATATTTTTGTGAAAGGTACCTATGGGCCTAAGGATTATTCTGCAATTTACCGCTAGTTGATACAACGTACCGTTTAGGAGATATTCATTTTTTATTATGACGGGGTATTTAACTACCCCCCTTCTTCCCCTTTCAAATCGCCTGATATTTTTGTAGAAGGTACCTATGGACCTAAGGATTATTCTGCAATTTACCGCTAGTTGATACAACGCACCGTTTAAGAGATATTCATTTTTTATTATGACGGGGTATTTAACTACCCCCCTCTACCCCTTTCAAATCGCCTGATATTTTTGTGGAAGGTACCTATGGGCCTAAGAATTATTCTGCAATTTACCGCTAGTTGATACAACGGACCGTTTAGGAGATATTCATTTTTTATTATGACGGGGTATACAACTACCCCCCCTCTTCCCCTTTCAAATCGCCTGATATTTTTGTGGAAGGTACCTATGGGGCTAAGGATTATTCTGCAATTTACCGCTAGTTGATACAATGCTCCGTTTAGGAGATATTCATTTTTTAGTATGACGGGGTATTTAACTACCCCCTCTCTTCCCCTTTCAAATCGCCTAATATTTTTGTGAAAGGTACCTATGGGCCTAAGGATTATTCTGCAATTTACCGCTAGTTGATACAACGTACTGTTTAGGAGATATTCATTTTTTATTATGACTAGGTATTTAACTACCCCCTTTCTTCCCCTTTCAAATCGCCTGATATTTTTGTAGAAGGTACCTATGGACCTAAGGATTATTCTGCAATTTACCGCTAGTTGATACAACGCACCGTTTAAGAGATATTCATTTTTTATTATGACGGGGTATTTAACTACCCCCCTCTACCCCTTTCAAATCGCCTGATATTTTTGTGGAAGGTACCTATGGGCCTAAGAATTATTCTGCAATTTACCGCTAGTTGATACAACGGACCGTTTAGGAGATATTCATTTTTTATTATGACGGGGTATTCAACTACCCCCCCTCTTCCCCTTTCAAATCGCCTGATATTTTTGTGGAAGGTACCTATGGGGCTAAGGATTATTCTGCAATTTACCGCTAGTTGATACAATGCTCCGTTTAGGAGATATTCATTTTTTATTATGACGGGGTATTTAACTACCCCCCTCTACCCCTTTCAAATCGCCTGATATTTTTGTGGAAGGTACCTATGGGCCTAAGAATTATTCTGCAATTTACCGCTAGTTGATACAACGCACCGTTTAGGAGATATTCATTTTTTATTATGACGGGGTAATTAGCTACCCCCCCTCTTCCCCTTTCAAATCGCCTGATATTTTTGTGGAAGGTACCTATGGGCCTAAGGATTATTCTGCAATTTACCGCTAGTTGATACAACGCACCGTTTAAGAGAAATTTATTTTTTATTATGATGGGGTATTTAACTACCACCCTTCGACCCCTTTCAAATCGTCTAATATTTTTATGTAAAGTTCCTATTTGTTCAAGGATTATTTTGCAATTTATGGCTAGTTGATACCACGCACCGTTTGGCTGAAGAATGCTTTTCCTGTTCCCATCTTGATGCAACCCCTGGTTTGGAAGTTGATTTTCTTTGTTATATTTAGAGATTAATGTACCCTGCGATTTTGTTTTCGTGTGGATTGATTTAATGCGGCAGGTTTGTAGTAGTTTTAGTGTTTTTTAACATCGAATCGATGGTAGAAGAATTTGATTTTAATTTTAAGTTTTTTCCATATAGGTATTGATTTGGTCCGCTGGAACTGGGCGGGATTAAAAATAAATGTGAATATGAATCTGAATGTAACTTCAGCCACATTCTCTCGAATGAGTGCATTCGGTCTAACGATGTTAAGATGGTACAGTTAAAATCACCACCTATAATGGTATTTCGTAATGTTGATCGGGCTCGAAGCCATTGTGACAGTTTTCCAAGTATTTAATGTGCAATTTCTTGGTCATGAGGAACATAGATATTTACTATATGTCATGTTTCTGTGTGTACCTTAATATGGGCATATTGAAGGTATGAGTCAAAAAGAATATCATGATGTTCTATATTGTGGTCTGGACCTCGTATTAAAATTGCAGTTCCTGAGTAATCGGCTGTAGCAGGATTAATAAGGCATTGATATTTTGATAAGTAGTGACCAATTTTACGTCATTAGTTCTTAAGTTTGTTTACTGGAGTACTACAATAATTGGGTTATTTTGTCGTAAAAAATTCCACTAACTGGAAACATTCTTGTTCGCATTGTATACTCTTAACATTTAGCGTAACGATTTTTAAAATTGAAGCGTGTAATTAAATTATAAATATGTATGTGTAAACTATAAAGAAAATGAAAATCGTACACGAAACTTACTCACTATTGACGGTTTTTTACAATACGTAAGAAATTTCTAGTAGTAAGTTTGGTCGCTATAAATTTGTTCTATAGATGATACTCGGTTTAGAGACAGTTGTGGGCCAGAAACTGAAATTGGAAGCGATGATATTTCTAATCCTTCTGCTAAAAGCGGTTTTTTTTATTGAAACAATTAATCTTTTACACCTCACATTTAATGCTCTTGTTGTAGATACATAAGAAGCCTCTTTAATTAACACTAAAAGAGAATTAACTTCATTAGTACATTTACGCACTATACCTAGGTGGTGGCCGCTCCCTTTAACTTCAGTCAAGAAATTCGTGAAATGGACAAAATCTATACTAAACAAATCGGTGGGCCATAACATTTTCAACTCCTGATAATCGTGTGTTACGTTTTGAATGGTGATATCAATTTATAGTTTCTTTTTAGAACGCTGCGGTTTGTCTTTGACTTTTGGGACTTTTGGGTCTTTCGGGAAAATTCAAATTCCTCCTTAGCATCATTTGCGCATTCAACTGCTATTTTCTTACTTTTAGTCATTAATAAGTATGCTTGGTACGCTATCTACGGTTTCTATTGTAGAAGGTGATGGTCTATTTTGTGCCTGTTTTTCTGCTATATCATCCGCTACATCAGTTTGCAGTGGTACAGCGATTACTATATTTTAAGCAGTACACCTGGACGAAATATGCCCAACTTCCTTACATGTATAACATCTCACCTTATCATCCGATAAAAAAAAGTTCTATTGTTTTCGTCCTCAAAGTCTATGACGATAATTTCAGGTACGGTTTCAGTATCTGCCACGTAAACCTGTCGCCTGAAACTCATTGCGTGTCTATATTCATTTTGTCCGATTCCTGCACTCATTAATGAAACTGGTGACAAAGTTTTAATACTATTAAGTTTCAAAACGTTTTCCATCACTGAATGCGGAATTTAGGGCCAAACATTGGAAAGAACGATTCTCTTAGACGGACTTATTAACCTGCTTACTGGAATGAATATGTTTCCAACATTAACTCCTCGATGTGATACGATAGTTTCTACAATTTCCTTCTTTGGTAAGTAAATACATATCCTATTATTGGACATTCTGGACGCATACATAACGTTCCTAGGGGTTATGAAACTGCCTACAGCGATCACATCATCTTTCGCTAATATTCCATCAATTGAAGGAAACACGATTGTTTGCTCTTTCCTTGGAAAAAGCGAAGTCTTAGTAACTTCGGAAAAAGTAACAATTTTTGCATTTGTCGTATTTACGTCAGGTAATACGTTGCAATGGATTTCGGCTGTAGTGTTTTCATTAACGACGCCCCTGTTATCAAAAGCATCGTCTACCAATGTTATTTCTTCTAGCATATCGTATAAAGTTTAAGGTATGATTATACGGTATTAGAATCAATAAGAGACAATTCACTATAGGGTAGCCGATAAACGGAAAGGAATGAAACGGGTATAGCATGTGGTCTTGCGAACAATGCTTATTGTGTATAAGCTTAACACTTTCGGAAGCTTTATAACAAGTACTTCTGCACCATTGATACAACAATAATAAAGAGTACTTGTTAATCAACCGAAGCGTCCGTTCACTTTGGCGACTCGCAAGCGCGCGCGTGTGTGTGCGTGTGTGTGTGTGTGCGCGTGCGTGCGTGCATGCGTGCGTGCGTACGTGTGTGTGTACAAGACAAGTTGATTATAATACTATAATATTAATTAATGATATGCAGAAATGAATAATAACTTAGACTTTCATGCAAAGCCTAAATATATTTTCAAATTGAGTTAGTAACTTAGAGATTGAAAATATAAGTTCCCACACAGGATTCGAATCTGCTTCTTCGGTTTTGACCACCGATGCGCTAACCAATAGCGCCAACTGTACGGACGATTAAAATTAGAAAGATATACAAATCTAAATTACATATGCACAATACATAGACCAAGCTTTCAATTACGTTTGGCATTCTTGTCAATCGTATCTGACAACGTGAAGTTTTAACTTATGTCAGCTATAGACAGGAAACGAATTTCAAAATCACGACTGTAAGTGAACTATTAAATAAAGGAAGGAGAATGAAAAGTAAGGCATATGGAGCAGAGAGGTGGAGAGCGAAGTTATTATTTAAAATAGTGATGGGCTTAAAGAGTCAGTCAACCGCGACCGCTCTAGTACTCTCTAGTACTTATGAGACTGGAGTGGTGTCGCGTACGAGACAAAGGTTAAATAGTAGGACATAGTTTTTGGAAAATTTACATGGAGTCAACGTGTGACTTAAGAAATAGCCGTATAAACATTTTACTAGAATTGACAGAAGCGAGCGTAATTTTTTAGATAGCTGCACAGAGTACAATTAGCTCTTCGACTAAACTTAGAAGCAGGAACGTACTCTTTGTTATCTTTCAAGAGCGGGAAATAAAAAACGTTTGTCGCTCAGGTACAAATATAGCCTTCTTATAATAATTTTTACGCTCAAAAAATTTTTCCTTCATATTAAAATGCAGGTAATCAATCTATCGGTCGTAAATTAAAATCTTTTTTATTCTTTGTAAGGTTTCGGAAACTACAAACACCTTTAATTTAGTGGTAATATTACATGACTTACTATATTATACACACTTTGTAGCTTTTCATCAATTTCATCATATTTAGATATAAAGTGAAAAATAATTAGAATTTGAATAATTTACACGAAAGCCAAACACATAGCTTTCATAGAATCATAGATGGCAAGAGAAGTGCAAGGTCGGGCGGCAGGTGACGACGCAAAGCTGTCAACTGCGCCGTAATGCGCTGTAAGTTTTAATCGTGTTTAATTGTTACATTTATCTCTTTCACTTTTGTATATAGAAAAAATTGTTCGAGGTGAAGTGCAGCGACTGCTCTTTCAAATTTCACCCCCTCCCCCCCTCCAATAATATTAATGTAAAATATAAATAAGTTGTTACTTTCCAGTTTAAAAAGTGACCTGCCAGGGGACGACAGAAATCCTTAGCTAGAAGTAAAGTTTGCTCCAATTACCATACTAAAAGCAAACGCTTAGATAAATTTTATGTATCGACTTAATATTTAATGCATTTTAGGTATTTGATATAAAACCCCTTAATATTTAAACGAATTTGCAATAAAATGATAGTTACACATTAACAACTGAATGATGTTGGAATTTTAGTTTTATACCTACCTGATAAGTATTCTCATTTACTAAGGACCTTGCTAAATTGGATATTCATCGAGCACATATAAATAACTATATTGAAATTTTGGCGATTGTTTTCTGAGTTTATTTGTAATATCACCTAATATCATATTAAATTAAAGCTTATTCCTTCTGAGGAATATGATGTCGAAAAAACTCCGTATCTCCTACACCTATATACTTCAAACTTATCAATTTCGGGAGATTGCAAACGTTGTAGATCGTGTTTAATCGTCATGGTCTTTTCTCAGCAAATTAAAACATATATGTTAATAAAGATTTACATTTAGTATCATTTTCTGGTACGTACTTACCTAACTGTGTAGCATTCCAGTTTCCCTATGCTATTTGCAAGCATGATTCTTGTATATATATTTTTTTTGTTAATTTTAATTTTAATTTTAATACCTCGGCTAGCTCAGTTTTAACCACGCACGGAGCTAGCGACAATACGACAACAAACAATTTTTAAATTTTTCCTCTACTTTACCTCTACTTCCTATGCCTTATAAGCAAAACACAATTAACTACAATTACTATAATATGCTCAATATGTACAAAGCGTTTATAATTTCTTTGAATTGAATTAATTTCTCTCAATAATTATAATTCCTTTTAAATGGACAAAAATCCAGCAAAATTCACCTTTATTATTATTACGTGAAGCCCTATGAACGGTCATCAGTCTTCCTAAATTCTTTACGTAAATTATAACGTGTGCTAGAACGATTTTTAATAACCCTCACATAAAATTTTCATGAATGTAATATTTAAAAATATTCAGAAATAAAATGCAACAAACTATTTAGAACGGCTAACCTGTTGTCCATTTTTGGCGCGTCTCGTTCCCCTAATCCAGACCAGTTTCTACTCCAACTATTCGTCGTTTTAGCTTCAGCTTATTCATTTAAATACTCCATGTTGAATTCAGATATACTTATTTAACCTCTCCGGGTTGTATCCAGAAATTGTTTAGATACTGTTTGCATATTCTTATATAATTTTTCCAGGTTGATCCAGAGATTGTTTTGATATTCTTGTTTTACTTATCCTGGTTGATCCAGAGATTGTTTGGACATCCAAGTAGGATCCAGGAACTATTTAGAGTCCTTTTGTTAATATTAATCTTAAATCTTATAATATTTATGCACTATCACCACATTAAAAATTATGAATTAAAAAATCACTTGTAATTTTTTACGTAAATACCTTGTTTTAGGTGATGTGAAGCATGCCTTCATTTAATTCAAACTGATTTGTTTACAAAATCTTGTTGTATTTAAGAAGAACGCCTATCGGTCAAGCGCATAATCCAATAATTACCGCTTTGTACCTTAATCTTCACATGCAGGCTTGGGTATTTCTACGAATTTGCATGTACAACGAGGTCGAAACGCTTGTCCCTGTACGTAGGATTTCAAGTTATTTGTATAGATTCGTTGAATTTTCAAATCTTTCATGGCCTCTCAAATCACGTTTGTGTAGTAAATTTGATGAACTTTACTTTATCACCGTGCTTTATATTTATTGATGTAAGAAATTATATGCGTTTTTCTGTTTTCCGCATTTACAAGTCTGCTTGTTTAAATGGGATTCCTTGTATAATAATGATGCACTACTCACGCGTATTGTGTTGCAGCTTCTGTCCACTTCGTTTTATGACTTGTAAAGTTGTTTATTTAATTCAATCTTTTGGAATACTCTTTCTTTCTGTGGATCTAAATATAATTATTGTTTATATACAAGGGCGTTGGCATTTGCTTTTTTGTTAAATCGTCGAATTTCGCATTTTCTTTGTAAAATGTTTAGTTTTCTGGATTCTCATGATGTTTACATAAAGCGCACTATCCTAGTGATCCTATATACCCCTAAATGACTTTATTATCATAGCAATATATATATATATATATATATATTGCAGTGATTAAGCTCTAACATTGAGCCCTACCAAAAAGCCGTCATACAATTTTATCCTAAAAAAAAATTAGAATATCTCCGGAAAAGCTCCCCTGAATCAGCAATATCACGGCTAGTTCTGCTTCCAGCTTCTTCAGAGATAAAATAAGAGATAAAAATAAAATTGCTACTCAAATAATTCAACGAAACATACAACCGTTTATTCATACAAATCAAAATTTTACGCCACCAGCTCAATATTTGCAAAATCGAATATAAACATCTTTATGAAATTTTACAATATTAACCATTAACTCCTTTTAATTTAATAAAACCCTAAATTAAAATTTACTCTGGTCTATCGTGAACTTAGTATAAACGCAGTTACTCTAAATGCATAAATAAATTGCATCTTTGTTATCAGCAACACTAAAGACCCGTTTACTCTTTACATCAAAATTATACGTAATATATTTCTACTTTAAATAATAAACTCAAATTGTCTTTTTCATATAACCTTCAAATTAGCTTTTATGTTCATAAAATATACACCCAATATGTCAAATCACTCTAGCACAAAATAACAGCACTAAATGTTTAAGCAATATCAAAAGAAACAAATTTCGTTACCTGGAGTACGCCTTTTGCCCCGTCACCTCTAAAGATGTTGTCCAACCAAACCTCGTCGTTACACTTCATCAAACTTCCCTCTGCTACATGTACATCAAACTCATCCAGACGTTATCCAATTCTCTGCAGACGCCTTCAATATATCCACCCATATAATTGCCCAAATATGTTATTCAGTTTCCAAATCTTCCATACAATCAGCACCTCGTTCAGAAAATAACTAGGCTCGCTTACCTCAGTAAAATCTTTTGTTCGTTATACGAATGAATTTAGTTTTAGCACCGATTAACTAAGCACCTACTCGTGTTTTCAAAACACTTTTAATTTAAATTAAAACGGACTGCACTTATCACCGATTTAAAATATTATTAACGTAGATGTTACCATGTATGTCTGAAGCGAACCGAACAAGTAAGAAAGTAAGAGAAAGCCTCGCTACGTCTCCTAGTGTATTTATACGCGTTCCAGGTTACCTCCTGTACCCTACTTCCGTTGAAATTCACCACCACCGTAAACGATTCTGAAAATCCACACTATAACGATCTTTCCAAAACTAAGAATTTCACGTTCCACTCCGCTTTTAGTTTGAAATACTGGCTATAATAGCAACGGTTACAAAGCTCCTAGAAATTTCTCCCGTTCCACTTACAATCAGCCAATCAGAAAGATTTTTCCTCTTTTAGGTCTAGCATCCAACTATGTTCTCCCCGTCTAACTCATATTTACTGTCTTTATTAATATCCCACCACAGCAACTTAAAATCGAAATTGTGGTTAGCCTCTACAACTTATCGCGCACTTTAGACGGGTGTTTTATCTAACATCTGTTATTTGCCATCCTTGTTTACCCTATGCTATTAGTATCCCGTCTCTACTTGCTTTGAAAAAATTTGCTATTTTTGCAGTCTTCGCGTCGACCGTTAACTAACATTTCTAAAGAATTATGTTCTAACGTACATTGAGGTTTCTGGAATTTGTTTATTTGTCTGTTCGTTTTTCTATGAACTGTTTGCCAGTTTGAAATTGTACTTTCCCATGTTGTTCAACCCGTGGACTTCTTAGAATTTGTTTTTAACAAACGCTTAGTTTAGTTACATGGAAAATATGCGTTTACATTATAGATTTTATATACAAAAGGTGTTCCTTATTATTTGATGAACCTGATTTACAACCTTTAAAACATTAAAGCTAATTATACTAGTATTATTCTTGAATTTTTACGTACTATAAAGCTTTCACATCGTTCAAATTAAACATGACGATTTATTAATACACATGTATGCTATTATCCGTTTGTTTTAAGGTCAAAACTAATTAATTTGGAACGTAAATAATTTATTCCTGTTTTCTATATACACGGTCCTTACAAAATTACTCTCTTGGCTTATCTATTCTTTTTTGCATATAATTTACACGATAATATATATATATATATATATATATATATATATATATATATTACGTGTAATGTCCATGTCCCCTCTTCGTTAATAAATCAATCAGAATTTTCCAAATATTTGTTTGAGAAAGTGAATTATCATCAATATAGGTGTACCTTTACATTCTTGAAACACTTCTTTAGAAATTGTATTCGAGATTAATGCATGTTTACTGAGATAAATTGTTCTAGTAATGCAAATGTAAGATGTTGTAAGCGGATGAACAGTGTTACGTTCAAAACCCTGCAAACAATTTTTCCTGCATTCATTTTTAAAACAACCTAAAATACTTCAACAAGTTCGATTTCCCGCCATTTGAATTAGTATTATTTAATAAAATTTCTCAATTAATTACTTCGTATTAAGGTTTGCTTTAAACAGCTGCTTAGGAAACATTACGTTACAAAGTAGTTGTAATAAATTCTAGCACCTGCAGTGATTACATTTTAAGTAAAAGCTGCATGTAAATGTGCAGCTTTCTTCTAAAAGATAAGACCGCTAAGCACCTGCCTACATCTGCTTACAATGGACTTGTTATCTGGTATTCTGCAGCTGTTAAGATGTTACAAAGTAACAAAATTGTTCTCCTTTGTTTAAACCCTTTGATAATTGCGTTATTTGCTTGTTGGCAAGCTGCTACAGTTCGTATTTCGGCAGCTCTTGTCTGGAAATTCTGCACACATAGTAATTCGGCGATATCTTTGAAAATCAAATACCCTATCCACATACATAAGTCTGGCCTTATAAATAGAGACCGTGCTTTGAAAGAAACCATTACCGAAAAGATACATGATGTAAAGTTGCGCTATTAGAAATGCTTTCTGTGCTTGTATAAGTGAACTTGGTGGTTCCAGCATGCAGCCAGCCCATAGAGAAATGCAGCCGCATTTTTCCAGCCTTAAGATGAGACCAGCACGAAGCTGATTGCTCAAGGTACAGTTTTCCTATTTCCATAATTCTTTTTTTGCTGCGTGAAGAATAAACTTTTAATTTGCTGCTATTGCTTATAATTATCCGATTAATTGGCACTACTCCCTTACAAAACTTACATACACGATGCACGAACAACTGTGTTATTATTCTATAAATTAAAAAATTAAGTAATCAATGTTTATGTTGGAGTCCGTTTTACTGTTTCTTTTGTCTTTTTGAACTTATGCCTCAATTTAAAAGTATTTAGTGTATGATTAATTTAAGTTAGGGTGTCTAATTGTCAATGTTATATTATTTCTGCGGAGGTGCACTTCACAAAGCAGCATGTACATATAATTTAGGTATATTTCTGTTTCTAGATTTACTGTACAGTTTATGCTTAATTTTCTTTTATATGTATATAAGGTAAACCATTAAGTAGCTATTTAGATTATAAGATGTTATATTTGCTTACCAATTTTTATATGTTATGACGCTTTTACAATTAAGATTACGCAATTTATTTTATTGCTTTGTAAATAATCTTCCAAGATTCGATGTTATCAATAGAATATCTCAGAGGTTTTCAATGTGTTTTTCAATTTCATCCACGCCCCTCTACGACGTTTTTGAGCTAGCCCAAATTCTACCATTCTGTCCCCGTTTTGTTGCGGTATTCGGCGTAAACGATTTCCTTACTTGCTTTTACTGTTTTCTTTTGTGTTTGCAAGGAATACCGTAACAACAGGTTCGTCCATTCGTTCTTTCTTATAATGTTAATGCGATAATAACTCAACAAAAATGGCTTTCAAGCCGGGTGGTCTAATGTCGCCGCATTGAAATTAGTTTTTATAACCCGGTCAAATACTATGCGACGTTCCCAATAATTAGAGGTACTCATTCCTGATTATTGATGTTTGAAGAATGGTTAGCCGCTTTAAGTTTGATACATATCGATGAACATGGTGCATGAAGAACTTGTTTAGTTAGTCAGCACGCATATTAAGTAATTCATAGATATGGATCTTTACACTGAGAAAAGTGATTTGGTTGATACAACCAACTCTGTTATTTTGAAGAGTAAAGCATTTGATCAAGTATTTTTAGTCGTTCTAAACGAAACTATATTTACTGAACCGCTTGTAGATTGTTAAACTAACTACAAAAATTAGTTGACTTAAATTTGTTTGCTTGAACGCATAATAACAGTTGGTTAATAAAAGAATGCAAAAGTCAATTTCATTGAACAATAATCGTATTTAATACAAACTAATATTGCCAACAAATTTCATATTTTAGTCCAATACTACTTTAATGTTGAATAAAATCTATTTTAGTTAAATGAATGGTGGAATAAGTGTCAAATCAACACGTTTTGTAACAAATTTAACATTCAAACAAACGTACTATAGGTTGTTGATTTAAATAAACTATGATGGCGAAATCAAACGTCGCGGTTATTTGTTGAACCCAATCGTTTTTAGTAAGTGTCCGATGTTCTCGGGCACCTGCGTATTAAATGTACGGCGCGGCGCGCACATTATATACTGCTACCCTTCGACTGCCACTCGTCAACATGGCGTCGAGCGTTACTTTACATTGTTTATTGTGTTAGTTTCAATAAAAGTATTTCAAGCAAGTATAAAAATACATAGAAGATAAATTTAGTATGCTGGCTGTGTTCAAACAAAATCTTTTCGTCTAAAAATACGTAAGTACCTTCCAATAAATTGGTTTCATTGCCCATACCTAAATGCCGTTGTTTTTAGCATTCAACTGTATAAGCGAACGTCTAACTTCAAAGACCTATTGCAACCTCGAGGAATAAACCAGTTTTATAAAATTCAAGTGGAAGTTATACTTTATTAATTTTAGGTTTTTGCAAAAGAACATTATTTATCAGTGAAGACTAAACTAAACATTACGTACGATAAACTAGAGTTAATGTAACATTCAAGGTGATTTGATTCAATATCCAACTTGATAATGTGACTGAATGAAGTTATTTTAAATCAGTTTTTTTGAAAAATCTGTTAGAGATGAACAAGCTCATTTGTTGATCCCCAAGTTGAATTAAAAAAATTGATTAAAATAACTTCATTAAGTCGGAATCAATCAAGCTGGATATTGAATCAAACCACCTGGGATGTTTAAACTAATTCTATTTCTATACAATGTAGAACGCAACGAAATGATTGATTTGACAGCTAAATGTTTCAATTGAACACATTAAAAGTTTGATTAAACCAAAAATATTATTACTTCAATTCTTATTAGCCACTTAGCTTAATAATTATTAACTGTGCTTAACATATGGGTTAGTTAAACCAATGACGCTTTTTAGTTAGTGGAAAAATTTGAATAGTTTGTTTTAATGCTGCAAACCCTTTCAAGTACTAAACTCGTGGTTTGATAAAATTAATGTGTATTTGTTTCAATGATTTTTATTTGTAAGTGGGATATTAAACGTGTTGATTTAATATAACAGCGTATTTGATAAAAGTATTAAATAATTCAATTCAAACTCACAAGCAATTGAAAGAACGTTACCTAACATTCAAGTTACATTAATGGCCATTTGATTAAATGCCATAATTATTGTGGTATAAATTTAGGTTTGTTTGCTTCAAAATCGGTTTTTAACATTTTATTATGTTCTATTTAATGCATGTAGATCAGTGTTTATATACAAACCAAGATTCTAATTGAATCCACTAATTTTCAGTTGAAGCAACAAAATCCTTTTCTCAGTGTAGAATGCAAAAATGGAGTTTAATTAAATTTGTAATGGAAACACGATATATTTGCTGATTATGATTAATTAAATATTATATTTTATATATTTCGAGTAAAGTCATGGGTAAAACGTTTTTCGCTTAATGTAAATATATAATATGATTGTAAAAGCAACTTTAAGAATTCATATCTAAACTGAACTAAATTCCTTTTATTGTTAAAAATTTAAAAACAAAGGATGTATTTGAAAATTAGAGAAGGACATTGAAGTGCATTATAAATTTCTTTAGATTCAGTTAATGATTTTGAAAGATTTCTAGTATAAAACCCATAAGGATCCCTCGTAAGAAAATTAGTCTATTTGATTGGGGCCAGTATGAACTATTACTTGGATACTGGTCTACGATTTTACATGGCACAAACAATGACCTCGGTTATTGATCTTTGTTTTATGTATCTTTATGTTTCAGATTTAACTAAGGTACTTCTTGCTATTGAAGTTTGTTATAACTTAAAGGTTTCTGAATTTTACAATTAGGTTTATCTAGTAAGTATTCTTTGATGCAGTGGAGCCCTCATCCCCTATTTTTGCTTTGGTAGTTTCATCCCACGACACAACAACACAAACCAGTATTTCATGACAGGTAGTATATGAATGCAACTGAAATAACAAAATGACTTGATTTTCGTACATGTACGCTAGAGTAAAAACATTTATGATTGATGCATACAACAACGCTGGTAATTTTTGGATGTCACAAAGTTTCTGGCATGAGAGAAAGTATCTTGATACGCGCACACTGCTGTCAAAGATCTAACAAATCCGGCTTCAATTAAGCATCCTGTGAAAATTCTCTTACGCACTTATATGCAAACCCTCGTCACATCCAACTCGTTCAACTATTACCTAGTCTGTAATTACTACCAAGCCATTAAACGACTTTCAGTCAAAACTATTTAAATAGCTTTCTTTGATGATTATTTCACTGCCTAATCGCTTTCCCATTTAATTATATAATAAACAAGAAAGCAATACTTGCCTAATATTTCAACACCGTAATTACAACTATAAGTCATGTAAAATTTTATCATCATTGATTTTTGCTTTTGCAACACCAATTTTAGGTAATGATTATAGCTTATTTGTTTTACACTGTTTTTGCCATTCTTCGCAGTGTTATAATTTCGTAGTATGCCCCTAGGTATTGTTAAAATTCAAACCAAATAAACCAAACCCAATTGCTATTAATCTAAACAAAATTATACTTCTGTATACAAGTTCAAACACTATGATCTCGATTTATATTTTTATGACAAACATCAAAACCTGGAACAAATGTTCTCTGCAAACGCATTTTGTTAGTGTAAAATGAGCGTTAAGTTATAAATATAGATTTTCCCAGACGAGATGGGAACCCTGTAACAACTTTAAGGGTGTACCGATTAACTACAGAGGTGCGGGAGTATGTTAGTATAGAAGATAATGATAATAATAATAATAAAAAATAAATATTTAAATTAGCGGAAATATAGAACTACGCTACAATGACCACTTACATTGTAAGATTTACTAGTCGTTATAATTAGGGAGCGCCAAACCGCCATGTGTCAGCAGTTCCTTTCAGTATTTTCCATATACGGAATACCGTTATTCTGGATACCCTTTACCTTTCATTTCCTAAATCTTATCACCTCATACGATACCTTTCTTAACAATATCTTAAAAACACATTAACCTTTGCTCAAATTAAGGAAATTTTTAAAATAAAGAGCCTGTCCCAAATGCGATTGCATCACTGGGGCGGTTGGATATCCTTTCACAGATTTGTCTATTATCACGTAGTATATAAACAGCTCCAAATAAAATACAACTTAAATTTAACTAGTATTAGGATTATATAATTGTAGTATAAATTCAATCATGTTTTCGTAAAAGAACCCAACTTCTTAACATCAAACTGACCAAGTATTACTAAAAGGATTCATAAGGAAAAAAATTGATTTAATTGATAAAACTACCACACCATTGTTCCGGTTTCTAATATTGATATACATGATATTCTAAATTCCAGTTTTAAAAATGACAATGGACAATATATAGAAAGCAGCCTAATACCAATTTTACCTTTTTATCATTTAATTATTGATTAAAAGCTTTAAAATTAATACACACATATTTCTTAACTTTTTTAAATGCTTACGCTTAATTTTGCAATAATATTATACCTACTAATCCTTACTATGTCTAATGCTTACCTATTCACTTCAGTTTTCAAGTTTCCTAGCTTACCTACATGCTTCATACTTCTGACGTTACACATACCGACTCGCAAGATGTTCCCGGCTCTTCTTTTCCACTTTTTGATCATATCCTCTAAAGTTGTCCCCTCCTGGAGATCCGAATGGGGAACAATTTTAACTCCGTGGTCTTTTACCTCAGAGAGAGCCATCATCTTAAATAACAATTTAATGCGTTGTGTACTTGGGAGGTAATATGCTAGTTTTCCGTTGCCTTCCACATCGCAGTAGTGTGTCTTAAAATGCCATATTGACCCCTATAGTTTCTGCCACTCTTAAGTACCGAAATAGCTGTTGCCCTTCTTCGAAGACTTATTTGAGTCTGGTTTCCCACTAAAGACCCCACTAATTTGGATAGATCTTTATTTAGATTTTTTAGCTTACTGAAAACCGCAAGCCATTCCACCCGTTCTAGTAATCTAGAACTTCGACAAGGTACAAGTCCATTCAGAAAGGAGTATTTTATTAAGCGAAATTAATAATTCGATGGTTATAGTTACTTAAGAAATTTTATTTTTTCAGTTTTAAACAAGAATGAAGACTAACTGTTTTCTTACTTTATAAAAATTAAACGTATCCCGTTAGGAAACCTGGAGTTCTTAACTAAAATGTTTAACTTTAAGAAACAGATAGTATTTTCATAACTTTCGATAACGTAAGAAATAAGTCGTTTACCCTTTCCCATACATTTGAAACAGAACGGAATCAGACCATTTAAAGAGGAACGGTCTGCAACACTTGTCACTATTCTCGGAAGGTTGATCATATAAGCAATGCTAATCTTCAACCAGGTGTCTATCCTTCTAACGTTATCTCAGCACAACGCAAAGTCATTCTTTATTCAATCAAATCATAAAATCTCTTTATTCCAGATAATTTAATTAGCAAAAATTCCATCTTCATTTGTATTTAATTTCAACGCAAGAAATTTTGTGAATAAAATATATGGTATTAGGTTAGTTAAACCCTAAATTGTTGCACTAAAATACAAAAAAATCGGTGTAATAAATATTTAATTTATACTGACGACTGTAATCCCATGACGAAGTAGCTATCTACTGGCCATTACTTAAGAGAAGGATTTAGCCTTTCTGCGTCTCCACGCAAATTCTCGGTCCAAAACTATCTTACCTATTCAACAAATTGCGTGCATATGACCTGATTACACGGTTAGCATAAAAGCGACCATTCAAAAAAAAATTCTAGTCACTGGTACGACTAACACGACTCTAAATGAGCTATGAGCTGTTTATACTAGCTAGTTGGACAAACCCAACAAATTTCGTTTGAAAACATGTAAAATTGTCACGCTAGACCTGATATTTGCGAAACGTACTCTTATTAAAAGTAAAAAGACGTAAATTCTATAATTTTAATGATAAAACATGCTATTTTAAATTAAACACAGGATGATTCTCTAAATTATTCTAAATTACGTATTATCTTAAAAATAATCCAAATCAAATTTACGAGAAATAAAGAATCAATTGCCATTTTAATTGGATTTAGAAGCAAATGCGACTGCAACAAAAAAGTTGAAAGTCTAGTCATAAAAAATATGGAAATGTTTTAGATAAATTTTATTGATGTGTTCACTACTGGTGACAACTGATTCTCTATAATTTCAAATATTATCCTTAAGACTACTACTAGAATAAGTAATTATATTACTATCAATTTAATATTATTATAATTAGTCGAATAATTAATATATTTGGACTAGTAACTACTTTTACGAAGGAAAATAACTACGTTTCTAATTATCATAATGAACACAGTTATACTTATTGTAGTTATATTATAGAATTAAGCTCGTTCAATAATTTACCCCATTTGTAACGCTTTATTTTAATCGGAATCACTTTGGATCGTTTGCATTTCAAACACTGCTGAATCAGAGGATTCTCCGTCGATTTTGAGAAACCATTTACTGTAATAAAAAAAATTATTACAATTAATCTTAATATATATTTATATATATATATATATATATATATATATATATATATATATAAATTTCTTTTCTTGGGATTATAGGTCATTTATTAACAATTATTCTTTTCATTTAAATAATATAACATACAAACATAACGCGTTTCGGTTATTATAAACCTTGGTCACATGTAATTAAAATATCTGTAAATTTCTAAAATATCTTAAACTATTAAAATGAATTATAATTAAACTAACTTGGTAACATTATTTTTAAATGTATTTGCATGGTGTAAGTATCTAATAACTAATAGCTAGACTAAACAATTTTATTAAATGTATCCAAGGAAGTTAAAAACACGTTGTCAAATAACATAAGTGTTATCAGCAGTGATATAAAATTATATTAATTATTCTATACTTTACTTAATAATAAATCTTAATATTCCATATATAGAGTGAATGTTAGAATAAGTACCTTTTTGAGATGATTTACTATTAAGCGAGAACTAAGCACCAAAATACAGTATATTAACGATGTAATTATTAATTGTAAATAATATTGTTATAAGTTTTAGTGAAATGTTCAATATCCGTTTTATTATTTATACTGTTTGCGTTCCGTTGAATATGAATAATTTCTAATGTACTACGTTTGTTTTCGTTTTCTTCTACGTTAATTACACTTGGATTTTCGAAATCGAGGTTATGAATGTGGTCCAATGCATGATTTACCAGTGCAGTCTTTCTTTTATGAGTATTAATTGAATATTGGTGTTCATAAATTCTACGGTGTAAATAATGTTTCGTACTTCCGATATATGAACCGTTACAGTTTTTACAGTTTATTTCATAGATACAATTTGTTTTGTCTTTAATTGGTATTAGTGGTTTTAATTGTAAAAAAATTATTGTAATTATTGTTAGGTTTGACAACAACTTTTATTTCATATTTTTTTAAAAATTGTTGAATTTTATTAGATACTGTTAGGTGATATTTTATAATAACATAATTTTTGTGTTCTTTTTTTAGTTTATTTTTTGGTGGATTGTATATTACGTGGATTGTTTCCTTTATGATTGGTGTAACAAATTTATGTGGGTATCCGTTCTGTTTTAAAGTTGTTTTAATTTTATTTAATATAATTGGTCTTCCATTAGGGTGTGTAAAATGCATTGCTCTATTTACTACATTTTTTACTACATTTCTTTTATATATATATATATATATATATATATATATATATTTGGTGTATTTAATTTAAAATTCAAGTATCTACCCATCCATATTTTTTTATTGTACCAATTTGTGACTATTGTTCCATTTTGTTTAAGTTTGAGTTGAATATCTAGAAAGTATATTTTGTTGTATTCCTGTTTATTCACTGTAAATTGTAGGCGTGAGTGGAATCCATTATATTTTTTAAGTGTTTAATCAATCATGTTATTCGGTATGCATAATAAGCAGTCATCTACATATCTCTTGTAAAAGTGTGGAGTAAATGGTAATGTAGGAATAACTTTATTTTCCAGTTCTTTCATAACTAGGTTTGCTATCGTTACTTGAATTTTAAATCAAATATATAAAAGAAATGTAGTAAGGAATCTAGTAAATAAAGCTATGCATTTTGCACACCCTAATGAAAGACCCATTATATTAAACAGAACGGATGCCCACATAAATTTGTCACATTAATCATTAAGGAAACAATCCACGCAATATACAATCCACCAAAAAATAAACTAAAAGAAGAACACGAAAAATTATGTTAGTATAAAATATCACCCAACAGTATCTAATAAAATTTAACAATTTTTAAAAAATACGAAATTAAAGTTGTTCACAAACCTAACAAGAATAACAATAATTTTTTTACAAAATTAAAACCGCTAACACCAATTAAAGACAAAACAAATTGTATCTATGAAATAAACTGTAAAAACTGTAACGGTTCATATATCGGAAATACGAAACAATATTTACACCGTAGAATTTATAAACACCAATATTCAATTAAAACTCATAAAAAACATTGCACTGACAAATCATGCATTGGAATACATTAATAGCTTCAATTTTGAAAATCCAAGTGAATTAACGTAAAAGAAAACGAAAATAAACGTAGTGCATTAGAAATTATTCACATTCAACGGAACGCAAACAGTATAAATAATAAAACGTTAATATACTGTATTTTGGTGCTGATTTCTGGCTTAATGGTAAATCATCTCAAAAAGGTACTTATTCTAACATTCACTCTATATGCGAAATATTAAGGTTTATTATTAAGTAAAGTATAGAATAATAAATATAATTTTATATTACTGTTGATAACACTTATGTTATTTGATAACGTGCTTTTAACTACCTACGATACATTTAATAAAATTGATTAGTCTAGCTATTAGTTATTAAATACCTACACCATGCAAATAGATTTAAAAATAATGTTACCAAGTAAGTTTAATTATAATACATTTTAATAGTTTAAGATATTTTCGTAATTTACGGATATTTTAATTACATGTGACCAAGGTTTATAATAACCGAAACGCGTTATCTTTGTATGTTATATTATTTAAATGAGAAGAATAATTGTTAATAAATGATCTATTTCCCAAGAAAAGAAATTTTTATATTATTAAATACAGGTCAAGAAATATCAAAATAATATATATGTATATATATATATATATATATATATATATATATTTAATATTACTGGAATTATAATATTAAACGTAGAGTACAATAAAACCAACTAATTACGAATAGCCTTTTTCTGTTAGACGCACGTTGCCTAGTTATATATCATGATTCCAGTAATTGCTATTCAGTAATTGAGTGTCTTTTTCATAAAATATGTTAGTCGATTTTTAGTACCAAGTTACAGGATACACTTTATGGAGTTAAAAGTAGGACCCACTAACTGGTGATTAGGAAGAGAACTGAATTATTCTTTAGACTAAAGACTGAACCTACTACTAGAAAAAATGTTGATATATTAAACGCGTTGATAAAAAATAATATCTGGGTTCACTTCGCTGCTAACCACTAGTTAGTGTTACCAACCGTACTATTGTACATGTACTCTTTTGAGGTAAACAAAAATAAGTTCTCTTTTTTGTATTAAAAATTTCCAAATCTACTCTTTATTCTACAATATCGAAACAGAAAAATGATATGCTTAAAAATAACTTAAATAATGAAAATTCAGTGCACCGAAAATGGCAACATGTTAACATTAAACTTAAACATATAGTTGTTATTACCGTTAACTTCAGAAAAGTAGCACTGGCAAGTTCACATTATACCCGTATGTAATCGACTAATTACTATATAACTTTCTTATAATTATTCTGATTTAAGTAGACTTTTACTAGTTATAAGAAATGCACAAGGAAACCCACCCTGCTTAAAATCATTGCGCACTCCTCCATAGCACAGCATTCAGGACCCTGCCACTTGTGTCCTATGTATTATAATTTTAGTAATTAAAGCTTTTTGATTTACGTTATTGTGGTGGTTGGTACTTACAACTTACTGTGGTTCAATCGTAATAATCGCGTTGTTCTTGTTAATAATATATTAAATTTTTAGTTTCTTGTACGTATGACAGATAAGCCATAAGAATGAAACCTTTTGATGTTGGTTGTGGTTAGAAATAATGAAAATACGTACTTTCAGAGTAAGGCAAAATTGTCACGTCGAAAATGCAAATTTCCTGAAGAATTGAAAACAAAATATTCTATATTTAATAAAAGTAAAAGAGATCATGAAGCTCTTTATCAAGCGCGCAGTGTAGTACTCTCCAGAAAATAAAGAAAAAACAGGTTTGGGTCAGCACCTCGCTCCTCTTAAACATAAAAATAAAAGACCGACAGCAGGAAGTTCCAAGAAAGTTGATAAGTTTTTTAGGCACATCATGTAGTAATAGATGGACAAGTATTAGCTGCCGAAGATACACACGCTTTTCATACTATAAAACATCACGAAAGTTATTAATCAATTGATTATACAACAAAGTAATATAAATGCATAACCTTTAATTCTGAAATTGCAACAAAATGTCTTCGGCTCGTAAAAAACGAGAAGCTATAATAAATAACGTACTAGCGCGTCATTGCCTGCCGAGAGCAATGTTCATATTGCAGGAAAGTCTATTTAATGAAGTTTTTACTGATGGATCTATGATGGCGCAATAAAGTTATTTCTATCGGAATACGCATTAGAAATTATGCGAGTATATAAAGATAGATATGTTATTGTACGAGTGGGCGGCCTCTGAAGGTATGTAGACTTAGCACTGTTATTTTTAATGTTTACAAGCAAAAAAAATAATAAAAAAAGTTAATAAGTACACCAATATACACGTAAAATGTCAAAATGAACATTTATGCAGTGTGAAACACTTCGGAAATCTTCGGAAATTTTTGGTAATCTTCGGAAAGCTTTGTGGTTGCTCGTGAAACTAAGTAGGAACTTAAATACTAAGTAAAAAGATATATACACATTTCGGAGAGGTCCAAAGATCTTCGGTTGTCTTCGGAATTATTCGAAAGGCCTCGGGATTTCTTGGTGAGGTTGAGTGAGAGCTTGAATAATGATAATAACAAAGTATTTATAGTTTGAAGAGGTCCAGGCGTTTTCGGCGTTCTTCGAGACTTTTCGAAGGGCTTCGTGTTTTACTTGTGGGACAACGTCAACCTCAGGAATTATGATCTGAACACAAAAACTATACACCGATCATATATTTACAATATTAAGGAGCTCGGAAGTCTTCGGTAGGCTTTGAAATTCTTCGGAGCCTTGGGATTTACTTGTGAGGCTGAGCAAGAACTTGAATAACGAAAATAAAAAAGTATTTTTAGCTTGAAAAGATCCAGACCTCATCGGCAGTTTTCGGGACTCTTCGGAAGGCTTTGTGTTTTACTTGTGGGACAACGTTGAGTTATAAAGAATTGTGATATGTATACAGGAACTGTACACTGAACATATATACAATATTTCGGAAGTCTTCGATAGGCTTCGAAATTCTTCGAAAAGCCTTGGGATTTACTTGTGAGGCTGAGTAAGAACTTGAATAACGAAAATAGAAAAGTATTTTTAGCTTGAAGAGATCCAGACGTCTTCGGCGGTCTTCGAGACTCTTCGGAAGGCTTCGTGTTCTACTTGTGGGACAACTTTGAATTATAAAGAATTATGATATGTACACGAAAACTGTACATTGAACATATATACAATATTGAGGGAGTTTAGAAGTCTTTGGTAAGCTTCGGAATTCTTCGGAAGGCCTCGGACTTGACTTGTGAGGCTGAGTAAAAGCTCGAATAGCAATAATAGGAAAGTATTTATAGTTTGAAGAGGTCCAGACGTCTTCGGCGGTCTTCGGGACTCGCCCAAGGTCCCGGGTTTGAATCCCGGCACGGTCCGCTTGAAAAATGTTAAGCGAGCATTTTTCACAAAAATACACCCTCGTTCGGAGAGGTAAAATGGAGGTCCCGTGTGTGAGTGCTTGAAACAGCAAGGGTTCGGCAAAATTCCAAATTTTCCAGGTAAAAAAACTCGCTTCCTGGCCAATGTACTACCTTTGGGTGGAGCATTGGAAAATCACATGTACGGTTTTCGGGACTCTTCGGAAGGCTTAGGGAGTCACGATGCACTAGGCCTCGTGGAGGGTGTTGCTACTGAACTCCATGGGGGTGCTATCCCGGAGGTACAGCTTACAGATGCATTCGCGTCACCACAATAGACGACCTCTCGAAACGTTAGCACCGTGGGGGCGGCTGGAATAGATTCTTGCCGCAGTCCTTGAGAGTGCTGGAGCTGATCTGGTAATAGTGGCAGGGGTGACAAGAGCTTCGGCAGCAGTAGGGTGCCTATTGGCCTGGTGGATCGAATGAGGTTTCCTGCCCATTCGTAGTTGATTACTACGGACGAAATAAATACGGCGTGCCCCAGGTACGGCGCCGGGCAGCGCAACTGGTCAAAGATTGAGCAGGCTATGGAGAGCACTGCTATACGTGAACCAGGTACGGCGTCGGGTAGCGTAACGGGTCAAGAATTTAAGCAGGCTATGGAGAGCATTGCTATACGTGCCCCAGGTGTGGCGGCGGGCAGCGTACTAATCGGAAATTAAGCAGGCTATGAGGAGCACTACTTGCTGAGGTACTTTACAGGCTGTGATGAGCACTGTAGTTGAGTTCCTAGGCTGTGGTGAGCACTAAAGTACTGAATTCTGCTGGATTCGCAAGCGTATTTATATGCTTTCTTACCCTATGCAAGGTATGTTGAAAAAAGGTTAGTGGAATGGGCATCCAATAGATTCGCTACTTTTAGGGTAGCTCAAAAAATTAGTTGGAGATTTCGATTTTCTAGGCCTGTGTTCTATTTTCAGCACGTGCACTTTGATATAGGGTGACAGATAGGTTCAATGCGGAATATAATATTTCATCGGAGCAATATGCTACAAAAAAATTTAACTTACGCCTGCTTTGGATGACCGGCAGAATATGATGTATCTAGTGGACTATTTAGAACCCGAGATAAAATAATATGTGGTGATTTAAAAAATAGTAGAGAGGGATGTTTTCTGAAATATTTGCGGAGGTATGACGAGGTTGTCCAATGTTTAAAAACTAATGTGGGCAAAAACCTTATTAGTATAGGTTGTCCAGCTCATATTTTAAATAATTGTGTTCAGCATGCTCTAGATAGTTTGCCCATAGATATTGAATCTATTGTACTTCAAAATATAATTATTTTTCTATTTATACAATTCTAGGCGAATCTTTAAAAGTTTTTTGTAGCTTTGTAAAAATACAGTACAAAAAGCTTCCATATCATTCTAAAACAAAGTGGCTGTCTTTGTTCCTGACTATTAATAGAATACTAGAAACTTATCCAGCCTTAAAATACCAGTTTTTACTCGCGAACATGCTCCAGTGGTAATTAAAACATTTTTAAACATACTTTAAATGAAGCATATACAAGGTTTATACAATTTCATGTATGTATTCCATAATAAAATAAGAGCATGGAAAATGAAAGTTACCTGCTTTAGGAAATTACGAAAATTCTGCGAACAACAAATCGTACCCCTGAAAGTAAAAAGTATTTTAACAGGCAATAGCGAATATCTACGAAGTTTAGTTATGAAAGAGAACTGGCACATATGTACGAAAGGGGTAATTTATAATTAAATAAACTGACAGCTTCATTTAAAGGGTTTGAAATTTTTCATTGAATGCTTTTGAATAAACAAATATCTAGGGAAAACGTTGAAAAATGTTTAAAATATCTTAACGAAAAGGGCATAAATATTGATGATTCTCTAGTATTTGATGAGATAATAATTTTATGTAATTCTTTTAATGATATACAAGAAAAAGGAGTCAGATTTAAAGTGGGTAAAGTATTTTTCCCAAAGAAATGATATCACGTCATCGGATTTTTGAAAGTATGTTTCCTTTCCTTTGCTATTCCTGCGCATAGAGCTACTACAGAAAAGTGTTGAGCATGATGAACAGTATTTGGACTAACGAGAGGAATATATTTTTACCAGAATCCGTTAAAAAAATACTAATTGTTGATTTTAATTTCAAAAACTTAGGCAGCGAGCAGTTTTTTAAATATTCACTTAGTAACAAGAATCTATTAAAAGAAATAAGAAACAAAGCTAGATATTAATTTGCTTCTTATACAACTTCCCGATGTTTCTCTACCTGTTATAATTTTCAAAACACTAATTTTTTGGTTGGTGAGAATTAAGCTTTAGTTTGTTCTTTATTTAATATTTTTACTTAAAAAATTTATCCTTATTTTGCTTTTGTTCAATATATTTTGCTAGATTTATTGTGCTAATAAGTTAATGCAGGTATTTTCATTTTACTTGTAATTTTCGACAAAATAAATTATAATAAGTTTACTATTAATATTAAGCTGTACTCTTTTTGTGTCAATCCGAGTTGGAAACCCTACCACTAGTTGATATATTATCAATATTATTTACACACTCATTGCGCTGTTGTGAAGTCTCGTAAACAGTAGTATTCTGTATTGATGCGTGCTAAACTACTATATCTTACAAAAAAATTGTTCAAATAAAGATGTTTTCTAGTGTTCCTACATACAGACCGTTAAATAGCACTATAAGTTCCCCAATGACAACCTGGAATGGATTGTAGTGATTGGACACCCACGTGTTATTCGATATTCTGTTACTATTAAAGCTTTGTTTATGTTTATGTTAAAAAGCTCTATTGTAATAGATCATTTATCAGTGGTAATTGGTAATAGACATTTAGAGTTCAAGGCGTTTTTTCTATTCCAGTTGCAGCACTTGCAAAAAATGGATAATCGTATATATTGAAAATTTTTAAAAATTACAATTGTTTAAGCACCTTGAAATAACAAACATTTGTTGCTTACTTAGAATATGTAGGTAGAAATAGATGAGTTTGCTCTAAATAGTGAAACAGGTAATAATACTTTAAACACTAAATATTTAATAATTATATGTTTATGCCCTTTAGAATTATTGGAATGGAAAGAAGATATTCAGTATAGAGCAAAGTTTATTACTTGATCTAGTATGTACCTATTTAAAGGTACAGTACGATACAATGAAGATGCAATCGCTCTGGTAATTACAGTTCAAAAAGTAAGAACATACAAAACCATATATCAAAGTTCTATTTATGAAAACATATGTTGCATATACACTTGGAGGATCAAAACAGGCATATCTTGCTACCGATTTACATGCGGAATTAAATATCGCTTTCTCTTCCTGTACATTCAAATATTGTGGGCAAAGGAAGAAACAAATTCGATTAATATAACAAAATCTAGAAAATATAGCTGCGTTAACATAAATGCTACAGTATTTTGTAATTCCAGTTACCTAAGTGTGATATCTTAGATTGAAGACATAAAAATGGTAACAATTTTATGCTTGTAATTTCTGCCACATCAAAACTAATTATGTATAAAATATATTATACCAATGTATTTGTTGTGTTTGTAAATTTAGTTTAAATTAACTTTTAATTATAGGATAAAATGCAGCTTGTAGGCCAATTCCTCTTCATCTATAGTATAATCTATGATTTTACCGCGATTAACCTCCAGTACCTTGTATTGTGTGTGCTGCACTGTTATACAGTATAGTTGTTGTAAACTGGCTGGTGTATCGTACCTATGGTGCTATAAACGCTTGAGTTTCGCAAAAGGTCGACCGTTCCTCGTTTCAGACGCTGTTGCTAGAACTTGAAGTTATTACTTATAAGCACCTAAAGGTTCCGCTATTTTAAAGTTTACTTATATTTACACGTCCACTTAAAATCATCATCTGTGGTTATCTAAGTTAAATCACAAAACATTGCTCCTACGTTAGACGATGGCGAATTACCTACTAGCTATTTCGGTAATTAACTGCTTTATTTGCGAATAAAACTCGCCGCTTTGTTAAAGTTGCATCGCTTCCTATTCGATTGTAGAATTGTTTCGTATATTAAATTTGTTCGTTCAATTCATTATTGCAAAGTATCTGTTATGAAGGTGCAAATATTTGTTATCGATTTGCATTAAACATTTTGTTTATTTGAGTTATTTACGGACTCAAGACAACGTCGTTTTTGTTTGGTAGTTTTAATTAGCAACAATTACGACCTCGTTTCTAATACATTGGCTAGGCTTGGTTTAGTTATAGCATCTGTTTGCATTTAGCTTCTGTAATTAGTTATGGCCGAAAAATAAAACGCACGCACCTTTTAGGTAAGTGTTCAATAAACACCTTTGACATTCCGCATAAATGTGAAAATGACCCCAGCCTGCTAGATCTGTTTCGCGCTCAATATGCAAGTATTGGCGAGATACGAAAAAAATTTTCTTGTCCAACATATTGCCATAATTGTTGCAGCGCATCGGCAATTGACGCCGATGACCAATTTAAAATGGAGGATGCGATTTGTAAACGGTTTGATATTAACCTTTTTCTAATAAAAGCGCTCTATTTAAAACTTTGTACGAGTAAATCTAACTCGTTCCAAGCTAGTTTACCTATTCCTCCAGATACCTATATGCCAAAGTGTCTCTACCGTAGCTAACCCTACCTACTTTTAAAGGAAATATTACCTATTTGAAAGTTTTATTGACCACTTTGATAGTTTAGTTCATCAAAATGACGAGCTGTTAGCCGTTGATAAATTTTCATATCTTCAATCAGTGCTAAAAGGTTTCGCAGGGTTTACCATTAAGAACTTTGATCTTACAGACGCCAATTACCCTCTTACATACCATAAGCTCCGTAAAAATATCATAATGTTGGCCGTATTATACTAGTGGTTTTGAAAAACATTGCTAAATTAGTTCTCAAGTTGAATTCTGACTATCCGTCAGACTTACAATAATTAGTGGACACTTTTGTCGACAACTTATAGGCACTTAAGAAAATTGATCCTCCTGTAGAAGAATGAGATTATATTTTAGTACACATTATTCTAAACCACTTTGATGTGCATAAATCTCGCAATTTTAAATCACATCAGAACCCCACCTCTATTTCAACCTATCCAGAGGTAATTGTTTAATAACAAAAGACTTGTAAATCTTTGTCAAATTTGTCGATCAATCATAAACCCGATTTAAACAAAGTTATTCATTCTAACAACATCTGCAGGTTTCATTCCACCGTTTCCATGTTAGTACATACAAGTCCTACTGTCATTCAGTGTCTGATTTGTAATCAAGATCATAGCCTTTATCGTTGTAATGAGTTCGCTAAACTTTCTCCACAAGATTACTACACCTCTGTTGAAAAACATAAACTTTGTATCAAATGTTTTAGCGTGTCACACGTTTTGACTAAGTGCAAATCCACTATTTTCTGCCACCAATGTAATGAACGTCATCATTATTTACTGCATTTTCATCGCATTTCATTTAAGCCCGCTTCTCCTACTAGTAACAAGGCTTGTTATGATCCCTGCTCCTGCTGCCTCTGTCCGCAGGGGTCATGCTCTGGGCCCACATTTTGGAAGAATCTTTAGGGTCAAATTGCCCGCAGGATGCTCAATCGTTGGGTTTGCGGATGGCACGCTTTTAATTGTATGATCGAGATTGTTAATGGATATGCGCACAAAACCGAACGAGGCGCTTAATAAATTACACGAATGGTCGCAGGAGGTAAAATTTAACACGGCGAAGTCGGAGGCGCTTTTTTCGGCACGAAACCAGGACAGAGACCTCCTAGGCTTGAGCTAGGAGGGGAGAAAATACCGTTTAAAGATTCTATTATTTATCTCGGCGTCAAGACGATAGATTAAATTGGAAAGCGCACGTACAATACGTAAAAAGTAAGGGCGGCGAAATATCAAATAAAATGATGGCGGCGGCTAAAATAAAGTGGGGTTTTAGGGGCGAATAGCTGAGGACGGTTTATGCTGGAGCAATTGAGTCGGCAATGCTGTACGCAGCTTCTGTATGGGCAGAAGGTTGTAAAGTCAGGGAGATGCGTCAATTGACGAGCGTACAACGCATAACCGCGGTAAAAGCGGCGAGGGCGTATAGGACCACCTCCACGGAGGCGGTCTTGGTGATCAGTAGAACTCTCCCTATCAAATATGTCGTTAGGGAGATTAGAGATAAGCGATTAATAAATATAGGAAAAGGACGCGAAATTATCGAAGATCTTAATCTTGGTAATAGGGAAGTTGGGAGAAAGATTGTTGTATCTCAATTGGGGCACCCGGCTGATATTAGAGAAATCGAGTTTGTCGAAGGTGATGGGGGCGCGATGGGTATCAGAATTTATACGGACGGTGTACGTATGGACGATAGGCAAGCAGGCGCGGCGTTTGTCGTGTATAAGCAGGAAAGGGAGGTGTTTTGGTTTCAAACCAAACTCGCGAACTGGAGCACTACCTTGCAGTGCGAATTGGTAGCCATACGAGAGGCTATAGATTACGTAATAAACTATACGGGCAGAGACGAGTATTATATAATCAGTGATAGTAAATCGGCGCTGACAGCTTTAACAAACACGAACACTTAGATAGATCTCCAAGCGGACGTTTGGAGAATAGCGCGCACGGCGCTCGAGTTTCGACGCTTAAGGTTCTGTTGGGTCAGGTCGCACAATGGTAACGTAGAAAACGATAGGGCAGATGAATTAGCTAAAGATGCCGCGATGGGCAACTATCGGATATCACATTCGTCGATACCGAGACCTCTAATTAAAAAAAAGCTGCGCGAAAAGTCAATCCGACAATGGGAAGAGAGGTGGAACAACGCTGCCACGGGCAGGTTGAGGCACAAATTCATACCGAGCATAGAAGTTAGAGGTAAGATCGAGGTGAAGCTCGATCATAAAATGGTGCAACTGATAACAGGTCACGGTGCCCTGAAAGCGTATTTACAAATATTCGGTTTAACCGATAATGACCGCTGCGAATGCGGTGAGGGCGCAGAAAGCGCAGAGCATGTGCTCTTTGACTGTCCACTCGAGGTGGCAAATCGAGGGTTAGCTGATATGAAATTGGCAATAGTAGGGCTCGCATGGCCAAAAAACCTAGAAGAAGTTGGGGAAGGGGCTAACCAGAAGGCGTTCTGGACAGCCTTCAAAGAATTTGCGGAAAGGGTCGCGAGATTGGACGCTGATAACCGCGCGTAAATCGGAAGGGATGGGGGAGGATTGAATAATTTTTATTTTGACTTGGCATAAGAAATGGACATGAGCATGTATAACCAAAACCTATATAAAAAAAAATATAAATAAATAAAAATAAAACAAATAAAAAGAATTAAAAAAATTATAATAATAATTAACCAAAAACCTAATATGCACAACAAATCCCCACACCACTAAAACAATCACTGTCTCACCTTAAACGCGCGGAATATCGGGAATAAATCAAAACAAATAAATAAAACAAACTAAATCAAAAGCGTCATTAATTTAAATCAGTCTAATAAATAAATAAAATAAAATAGAGCGAAAACGCGCATACCCCCAGGACTTAAAAGTGATAGTGATCCAGAACTATTAGTGCATACCCAACAAAACAGAACTAACAGTGCATATCCATCTCCCCTTAGCAATAAGGAATCAATAAACGTAAGAAAACGACCAGATCTTCGGATGCTGGAGAAATTTATATACGAGGTAAGAGTAAAGCAGATTTTGAAATATTTTAAAATGCACGTTTTATGTGTAATGGCGCTAGTCGATATAATGCTCATGCGATTGCACCTGATAATTTATTTGGGTGATGCTTTTGCTAATCTATGCACTGTTACATGCTTACGCTTTTAGATGTGTATTTATATATATATATATATATATATATATATATATATATATATACTTATATTTATTCATATTTATGTTTTGTATTTACATTTTATATTTACCTTGCATGTATTATATTATTTCGGGGTTTGATTTGTTTTTGCTGATGTTCTGCCGCCATTTTTGGTGGCAGAATTTTTATAGGAACAAAGATTGTAATCGTGTAGAATGTAACTATAATATAAATCAGTTAGGGAATTATAGGGAAAGCTAAGGACGAATTTAGGCTAAAGATAAAATAAATTACTTAGATTAGGGAGCACGAATTTGTTTTTTTATAGAGTAGGCAAAATAACTGGATTTACTATTAAAATATTTGGCGAATGCTTAGAAAATTTGAATCCACTTTAAATTAGCTAGATAGATTTGAATAGTTTTAAGACGACCCTTCAGGTCGCACCGGTAAGCAGAGCTGGCGACTGCTATCCGGTATTACGGATCCCTCACTTTTTACTTTTGCTTGTGTCTTGTCTATCGGGCACACTCCAAATCAACGCTAACTAAGGATACCATTATTTAAACCCTATTTTTAGTTTTAGTTACTGTTTGTTAGATCTTTATTTAGGACCGATTAACTTTGAAGTTAGATTTTCATTTGAAGCACGTTTATTTTTCGCGTTTAAACCCAATGTAGTACCTTCAGTAAAGCATTGGGGACGTGGCCGCAAGTATAGCAGCCCCTTATTCAAATTATAATGCCTCTGCGGTTTCACCTGCTACTAGTTCCGCTCTTCAGGATTGCTATAAGCCATCTGCTGCTATTGCTTCTGAGAAAACGTTCACTTCGTTTAGTAGTAGTGATTTATCAGTGTCGAATGTTGTCTTATTTAGTTCTCTTGCAAAATCTTCAGTTATGTTACTCTCCACCGTTCAAGTGGAAATTGCTGATCGTTTCAGTTCTTACTAGAAATTTCATGGTTAACTCGACTTGGGTAGCATGATTTTCTTTATTTTGCAAAATAGTGTGAAACGTTTGGGTTAGCGCGCTACTCCGTATTCTCTAACTCTTAATGGTTTAGGCTCCTTGCACTCCGTTTCGCTCAAACCCATAAGTATTTCCTCACTTATTATTAATTTCGAAGTTTTTGCACTTCCTAAAATTGGTGAACCTTTACCTACTACTAATATTTATTCTGAAAATTTTGCTCATCTAACTAATCTTTAACTGACCGATCCAATTTTTACTTAATCTGGACCTATTGATTTACTACTTGGCGCGGATATTTTCCCTAAAGTCTTATTAAATGGTCGTACCAAAAGTTCAAGTCAACATCTTTGCTCTTAACACTATTTTTTGATACGTTGTAATGGGAAGCATACCGGCCTCACCCGTTTCTGAAGTCACTAGCTTGTTTTGTATGATCGAGTATGCTTCCCTTTCGGAAGATATTGTTGCGACATTATGGGAAGCTGAAGAGGTTTCTGACACTAAACCTTCCACATGTCAGGAATTTTTAGTTGAAAAATATTCCGCTAACACTTTTTGCTGCAATGAGCTAGGATGGTATGCCGTCTCTTTGTTCTTCGAAGCTCCAAAACCTTCCTTTTCGCTCGACAGCACTTTGTTTCTTTAGAAAATTGTCTAACTAAGCTACCTTTGATTTATAAAACACACGTTTCGTTCATGCTCTACTGATTAAATTTCAAACACATGCAACCTGTATATATAGGGTTTATTTCTGACTTTTCTTATTATATCCTGCGTCATTGTGTTATGAAACCAGAAAATATAAGTATCAAACTAGGTATAATTTTCAACGCCTCCGCTAAAACTTTATCTCGATCGTTTTTAAATGATCATTTGTTTGTTGGGCCCAAACTTCAACAAGGTATTACCGCAATTTTGTTACAATTTTGTCTCTATTCCTGTGCTACTACTGAAGATATTTGTCAGATGTATAAACAGTGTGATTATCAACGCATTGTTTGGCGTTCGCTCGTGATGACTCTGTTATGGACTTCCAGTAGGTTACCGTTACTTATGGGGTAAATTGGGCTTCTTATTTTGAGATACGCACCCTACTGCAGTTGGCTGAAGACGAAGGAAATTCGTCTCCTTTGGCCTCTTTCACCGTTCGGAATTCTACCTAGATCGAAGATATTGCTTCAGGTGGAGACTCTATAGAGTCAACCTTGGCTTTACGGAATTAACTAAGCGCTCTTTTAAAATTTGGTGGTTTTGAACTGCATATGCGGTCTAGTAATTGTCCGGAATTACTAAAGGACCTTGCTGCTTCGCAACAATTCGCGCTATCTCTCTCCTTTGCAGATCTTGACACTCAGCATCTGAAAGTCCTAAGTTTTCAAATAGAATCTCATTTTAGTTACTTTTTGTTTTCTAGTTCGGTCATAATGCACCGCTTGTACCAAGCGCAAATTAATTTTTAACGTAGCCCATATTTTCGACCCTGTTGGAATTTTATCTTTTTCAACTTTTTTGGTAAAACATTTAATTCAGCGTTTGTAGTCTTTAAAATTAGACTGGAATAATCCTCCACTCCCGACTTACTCCATTTGTGAAAAGATATCTGCATGATTTACCACTTCTTTCCGACTTTGCTTTACCACGCTTATTATTTCCGCTAAAATTTTCTACGTGTGAAGTTAATTGTTTTCCGGATGCCTCCAAACGCGGCTATTCTGCTGTAGTTTATTTTGGTATCCTTACCTCTTCCTCTGTCGAGGTTGTGCTTAGTTTGTGCTAAGTCAAAGGTTGCTCCGATTCGTACCGTCTCATTGTCCAGACACGAACCTTTATCTGCGGCTTTGGTCTCGAAACTATTAACTTTTATTCAAAAACTTTTAATTCCCATATTATCTTTAAAAAAGTTTTTGGTGGGCCGACTCCGTGGTCGTTCTTTCTTGAATTCGCTCCCCACCGCAGTAATGGAAGACATTTGTTGCAAATCGAGTTTTGTATATTCAGGAAAACATTTCTCGCGCATCTTGGCATCATATTATTTCCACTGAGAATCCTGCCAATGTCGGATTGCGTGGTTTGCTACCTTGCGACTTGTGTGATTGTTCTTTATGGTAAGCGGCATCGCCTGCCTTGCATCGCTCCTGCGACATTTACAGTCCACTCATTCCGCTTTTCAATTTTGCGGAAGTTTTTATCGAGGAACGTTCTATTGTTTTGACTGCTGTCACATTTCCTGCTTGGATTGAAAAATTATTAATCTTTTCAATTTATCATTCGCATTGTCGCTTGGACTCTCCGCTTTGTCCATACCATACAAAATTGGTTGGCAAAATACACTGGACTTTTGTTCTGTTTTGAGCTTTATAGCGCTTTGAACCCCTTGATTAAATATACTCAACAGACTCACTTTTCTATTGAGTTGGAAGCCATCCAATTCTTATCAATACTAAAAGATGTTTTTCGCAAATTGTCTCCTTTTATTGGAGAGGGAATCTTACCGGTTGATGGTCGCCTATCTCACGTACCCTAATCCCCTCACACGAAATGTCCCGCTTTTTACCTAGTAAAAGTCGCTTTAGGATTTGCATATTAATTTTGTCCATTTGAGATACTTTCACGCTGGTGTTCAAATGGTTGATTATATCGTTCGTCAGCGTTCTTAGATTGATTTAAGTAAACTGTTTATTTGTCGTGTTTTGAGTGAATGTGTGACTTGTTGGAAAACTAATCCTATCATATCGCAGTTTCCTATCGGCCACCTTTTTCCATGCCGAGTCACTTTCAAAACCGCACAAGACGAGCTGAAGCGCCTTGTCGCTATGCTCTGCCTTTTACCTTCTTTGTAAATTTTCTAACATTCTTCTTTGTATATTTTCCTTTGTTTTGGGTTTTGTTCGCGTAAATATTTCCTGCATTTTCTATAATTAAGTAATGTTCTCTCTCTTCTTTCTTTACATTCCGGTATAAACCCTTTGTAGTTTTTTTTAAAAGTGCCTTACATTTTGGTGGGCTGCATGTTCCGTCTGTAAATTATAGTTTAAATTAGCATTTAATTACAGCATGAGATCTAGTTGTAGACCAATTCGCCTCGTCACGCAGAAAGTACAATGCATGGTTTTACTGCGCTTAACCTTCAAGTACTTTGTGTTGTATGTGCCGTACTGTTGTACAGTAAAGTTGGTGTAAACCGACTGGTGTATCGTAGCTATGGTGCTATAAACGTTTAAGTTCCGCCAAATTTCGACTGTTCATGGTTCTAGCCAACGCCGCTAAGAATTGAACTTATTACTGGTATGTCCTTGAAGGTACCGCATTTCTGAGCTTTTTCATATTTACACGTCCATTTTCTTTGCCATTTGCGGTTATCAAAGTTAGCGCACGCAAAACAGTATTAAACAAGTAATTATGTTTAAAATGTTTGTGTATATAGAAATAAATATGAGTTTTAATGTTGCTGTAATTATTTATATATTTATATAAAATCGCTATTCTGACTCCTTCGCCAACTGATACAAATTTAAAAGAATCCAAACATAATTCGTTAAGAATTCAATATTAAGATATTGAAGACTAGGAAGTACGTCAATGACCGAACGACCAAATTGTGTTTTAGAATTGAAGATCTGAAAACAAGTTGAAGGCCAAACAATGTAATTAAATCATTATGATGTGTTCAAAGGTCTTATCTCGGAAGATATAAAAGTAAATTAGGTCATAGGAAGTGATTACCGACCTGGTCCTTGAAGATCTGGAAGTGACAGACCAAAAAATCAAATTGGCCAGCCAGGGAGTAAGTCAATGACCAAATTGTTACAATAGCTGATAGGATGTAGTCATGGAGCTTATCCCTGAAGATCAGAAAGTAAGACAGTGACCCAATGACCAAATTAGGTTATATGATCCTGCAACAATTTTGTCTCTGGAGATTAGAAAGTAAGCCAATAACAAAACAACTAAATTAGATCATAGAAGTGGTTAATGGCCTGATCTTTAAGGGTTTTACTAAAACATTTCGTAAATAAACTTTACAATTACCAGTGTTTCCTCGTTTGGCCGATATTCTAACTCCTGATATTTAATAGATTACAACCGATTGCGCTGCTCAACCAATTAAAAATTTTTATTCTGGTTTCTAGTTAGAAACAGGTATTCTTGATATATTTTTTATGCTAAATCCGAATTTGCTTTAGGTATTTTCTAGTACATATAGTTTCAGAAAAAAACACGATTTTGTTACAAAGTAAAACGTTAAAATAATTACATATATGGATTTAATATTATAAATTGTACATAAAATCCATTAAAGTATTCTATTTGACCACTTTTTGTGTCACAATGTATTAAGGTCTTCTCTATTCAGTGACTAATAGTAATCATATAACATGTTCACATTTATGTTCTCTTGTGTAGTTTTTCCAACGTTGAAGGATCTTGATAGAACGCTCGACATACCTGTCACTAACAGCTCCCAAATTGTTTGGGAAAAAACCTAAATGGGAAAATAGCTAATGCATGTTTAGGGGCACATTGCATCCCATTTTAAGGTAAGCTGTCAACATTTTATTGACGAGCTGTTTAAAATTTTTCACTTTGTTATTTTTCATGAAACCAATTACTATAGATTCTGCCTACATTTTATTTTCCTTGCAAAACCGCATCGACACCGTTGTCATTCATTAATTGTAGAATTTGAGGATCCACAAATATACCCTCTTTCATTTTTGCTTTCCTAGTTTTTGATAATTTGTTTTTTTAAGTACTGACAAGTTCTTTCGCCACGGCCCATACCCTTTACAAAATTCTTTATCAGTCCCAACACAGTAGTTTTAACTTACACCATCCATTTGTGTACGTTTACTAACCTTTCCTGTTTATGTAAGTGTAGTACAATGTAAATATGGTCAAATTACTATTAAGTAAACAAAATATCTTCCTTTTCCATTATAAAATTTAAATTTTTGTAGAAGAGTACACATTTTTTTTTACAAAAGAACTAACAAAGAGACGAAGTTTTATGTAATAACTAATATTGTAAACTATTTTATTGTCGATGATTAAGAATAAGAAGGATTAAATTTGACAACTTTAAAAGAGATACTATCTGATTTCTTAATTGATGATTGTTGTAACTTTGCACTCCCAGCCTATGTTATTGACCACTCCTGGATACAACGACATGTTTTATCACACATTTAGATCCCCATTACCAATATCAAAAGTCACATTTACTGCCCTCTTTATGCATACTCAATGTTAACTGACGCCGGACTAAAGAGACCGCAGCTACACTAGTCTACTACGAAAAAACAAATTTGATGTTGTAAACCTTAATCCATAGATGAGTATTATATGAGTTTTAATTTTATTATAATTCAATTGTATTATTATATTTAATTACGAATTGTAATTGTAATTTATTGTCATTTGAAGTCAGTATTGTAAGTGTTTGTTCTAATTTTAGCATGTGTAAGCTTAGTGTATTCCTTCACGAGATTATTAGACAAGGTTATTTAAATGGATTATTTATTGTCGTAATTGTATGACTCAAGTATATAACTGTCTTTTGGGTTAGTGCGGCCACGGCTGATGAACCCTCTCGACTTCGACTTTGAAAGGTTTTAATAAGTAGTAATTGTAAGAGATGAGTACAGTAAACTGATTTCTACGACTTTGTCATTGCTACATATGTAATAACTAATTTTGAATATTATAACACTGTATAAATTTTAGCTCCCTACAAATTCACGTAATAATGCTTTTATGTTTATGTGACTTAAAAACTGAAGCTTCATTAAAGAAAAGGAAGTAGTATATTGTACGTATAAATTTTGCAATATCAAAATATTAAAAAATAATTATAATAGCATTGTGTATTAGGACTTCCAGAAAAAAGAAGGCAAATCAAGCAAATACTTGAAGAGAAGGAACAGCTAATGTACGTTTTCAAACATACAATTGTTCAAATGTAATTTCTTGCATATGTTTTGCAACTCCGTGCGTTTATTCTACAGTTTGGACAATATAAGTATAAAATTAGCGCTGCTTGTAAATTTAACGATAATTGAGCAACGAACGATAATAATCAATGCTTTTTAGTAACATATTGTGATCTTGTAAATAGGAAGATGCTATGCGCATTTATTTTTAGATACCGTTTCATAATGAAAATGTTACTGTAGGATAGGAACAAATGTGTATGTAAGCTTTGTTTAGATAAAAAATACAGCATAACTGACTAGCCGCCAATTGCATATTCAGGACATGTCCGTCGAGTCGCTTCAGCATCTTTCACGATCAGTTGTTTTTGGTTCTATGAAGTTTTTGAGTGGAAAGATATTTTAAGGAATATCTGGAAATTCATTAAAAGGTTTCTTATGTGTCAGCCAAGTTTCAATATTATTTCGACTTTTAAAAACGTTTTTAAGTGGTCGCCAGTATGAGGAAAGTGTTTTTCTGCTGAAGAAAGTGCAGGATTTGCCCAGATCAATATTTTGTCAAAATAAATGTATTTTTACACCTGCTTTTAATACGGATGAATTTGTTTTGCGTGGAAATTTTTGAATCTTTCTAGGGCGCTAAAAATTTTTTGTAGTCTTAAGAATTTAAAAAATTTCATATGAAGGGAAATATTTTGGTATCGTGTTATTCATCATAGTGAAGAGAGAACTTAGTGACGGTAAGGAGAAATTGTTGCAAAAAAAGACTTGTCCATAGAGTTGGACGAAAACATTCTGAACGTAGAGGAAGGCAAAAAATGAATAGAAAAGTATGGATAGGAAGTCTGTATAAGTCGACAGTAGTAATTTTCATGATGGACAGGATGATCCGGATGTTAGCTAGTATGCAACAGGAAATAAAGGTTGATAGCTAGAAGAGTCGTAGAGGGTATCGGGGGTTGAGAAAAAGTTAAAGAAAAAATTAGAGCAAATAAAGAAGGAACCAAGACGAGAAAGAAATAAGAAATAAAAACCATTAATTTAGAAAGAAAGTAGTAAAAGTTTTACAAAATTAATTTAGTAAAACAGATGACATAATTGAAAAACAGGGTCGAAAGGAAATGAAGGTGAAACTACTTGAGGCCTATTGTGAGGTAAGGGTCTTCCCAGCACAGAACCATATAGATAGTTTAGGTATTAGATAGAACTATAAGGAGTTTGTAAAGGGAAGTTAATAATTTGAGATCTGGGTTAACACAAGTTTTTGGAGAGAGTGTTGGCGCACAGTAACAATTTAAGATTCTTAACCCAGTATTATTTAGTGTTTTAGTCTGTGTGTGAGACCACTGTTCATCTTTGAACGCATACTCATATTTAACGTTTGTATTTAGCAATATTAGATTGCGCCCTATGCTGTTGTTACAGCTTAAAGACTCGTTTAGTATCTATGACGAGGCATTCTTGACCTAGAGTTTGACAGTACGTGTTGACTGTGGTTTCGTCCACGAAGAACGGCACTACCTGGTCTTGACTTATCAGAATTTCTTGGCGAGCTTAGCGGTAGTGATAGTCAGAGCACTTCCACGCTAGTTATAATTTTGTTAGTTTCAAAATGATTACAATGGTAAGTAATGCTACATTTGTATTTCGAAAGTTACACGTTATCATTATTCGTAGCACAAATTATTATAATCAAGAAATTTAAGTATTTGAGAATTTAATGTTGACAGTTTAGCAAACAAGTTTATCTATGAAACTCTTCAATTAATTCAGTCCCTTCAATTTACTGGGTAGCGTACATTTGTACTAAACGATTAAAGATAGTGGAATTAGATGCCGTATATGTGTCAGAGTATCTGAAAGAAATATTCATCATCCCTTAGTTCAACGCTTCGATTATTTTTTGAAAGAAGATTCCAAGCATACCTAGTAGCCCACCTTCTTTGTAGATACGTGTGTCAAACACATGTGTTGCTGACTGTTTGTCATAACAGTCTGTTTTGCAGTGTTGGTTTAAGCATTTGAACTCAACCTTCTGGTAATCTTTAGTTTGTGGTCTACTTCAGGACAACTTGAAAATCAATAGATGAGTATTTAAGTTAAGGTTTCAAATTTCGCTTATAAATTTGTAACAACTCACTAGTAATTAATTAGAGTAAATTTAGTAAAACCTATATACCGTACTACTTTACAAACAATTTCTATTTTTTGAGGTTAGAAATGTATTTACGATTTACATGCATTTTGTAACGCTTATCTTTTATGAAAATTCCTTCTCTTCTTATTACAGGTGTTGATTCGAGTAATTTGTATTTAACTGTTTATGTTAATCTTTGGGTTCCGAACGTAGAGTCTACGTACCTGCTGCTCATGTTGAGTATCCCTAGCTGCTATCAGTGGTCAGTTATTTTTCATGTGTCTTAACTCTCGAGTTTTTTTGTTCTTTGTTTGACGGCGTCCTTGCCAACCGTCACTTGTTTGCTTTCCTCTGTTTATTTTTCTTCCAGGTACGGTGGTACCCCCTTTGTCTCTGTTTACCATTATCCCCAGCCTTCTCATCGCCATGCAGGGTTGATCCCAAGTTAGCTGATCTTCTCAGTTTTGCGACCACCTCCATCTACTTCGTACAATGGGCTACTCGTTTAAATAGAATTACTCGACTTCGATTAGGCGTACCCCTCTTAATGTGGTATATTACAACTAATGTGTCCTTAAAACAGTTTCCTAAATTCTCTGAGGTCGGTAATAAATCTAAAATTTTTTTAATAACTTGAAAATAATACCACAAACCGTACTGAATGAAGTACTAAAGCTAAACATTATACGATCTATTTTGAAAGGCAACGTCAAGATTTTGGTTTAGCCTAACATTAGAACACACTCTTTGAATTATTATTGAAATTATAATCTACAGTAAAAATTTTGCGAGTATATAAAGATACATAAGTTCAATGCGGAGTATAATATTTTATCTAAACAATATGCTATAAAGAAATTTAACTTAAGCCTGATTTGGATGACCGACACAATATGTTGTATCTAGTGGACTGAACCTGAGATGAAATAATATGTGGCGATTCAAAAATATAAGAGAAGGATGTTTTCTGAAATATTTGTAGTGGTATGACGAGCTGTGCCAACAACGGCAAACAAACTATATTCTCGAAGTAGGAAATATTAATATAAGTCAACCAAATTTCAGGGAAAGAAATCCTAATTTTTATAATAGGAATATAAGGAAGTTTCCGTATTATAACAACCGAAGTGTACGAGAAAATTAGGAATGTTAGATTAGAATGTTAATAAAAGGTCTAGCCTCGACAAGAATAATACGGGTATTACAGTAAATGGTAGTATGAACTTGGATAGAAATGTTAAGGTGAACAATGCGTGGTAGGAAAGGAGTCAGTAACACAAGAGAACAGCTGCATTACTCAAAGTTTTACTGACACCCAAAATTCTTAGACACAGACAAACTTAGCACTAACTTTGACTGCAACTTCTGTGCACAACCGAAAGAATTTATTCAATGTGATCTAAAAGCGAGCACTAATAATAATAAATCTATACTGTAATTAAAATAATCTTGCAAGGAAGAATGGATAAGTGTTTCGTTGGTTTCAGACAAATTTGTTGAGGAAAATCCTGTTTTGATGAAAAATATAGTTTTAATTACAATTTTCAACTAGTTTCAAAGAGTAAGCGACTTAGGAACGTAAATACATCTATAATTCTGTATTAAAAAATAGGGAAGTAAAAGTCGAGATAAATATTTAGTCGTTCCAAGGTTGAAGAACATAAATGTTATATTGTGTACGAGTTTTATACAAGAGGTAAATATGAATACCACTGCCAAAAGAAATTAATGAACATGAAGTTGAAGTGCTCATTTCCCTTATTTCACGAGCTCTAAAACAACCAGAACTAATTTACACGATGAACGAGGAAGAAATGGCAATATTAAAATTGAAATTCCTTTTAATGGTTAGTGATTTTATAGGGGGGACTGCATAGTATATAGGGGTTGACTGGGGTGACCCTCGCTAAATGGGTTAATTATAAGGGGGCGCCATTAGACTTCCCTAGATGCTTTTTAGTCAAATTAGTTTTAGATTTAAAATGAAAAGTGCAGCAGCATACTGAGCTTATAAACTACGTATTTTATTATGTCCTTATCATAAAAAGTAGGATGCACATTACCTAGCTTATGTTCTATATGGTAAATAGCAAGTATTCGTGAATATTCAAGTTCTATATGCTACAAACAACAATCTTGTTTAGTCGACAGCAAATAGTTAGTTGCTTGGTTTTCAATTGCAAACATATTTAAATTCTCGATATTATTATTTACTAGGAAATCCATTTCAGGTTGAGCTGCATTAAGGGTGTTATGTATAAAGGGTGCCCAAAGCTATCGCCGTAAAAAATCATTCAAGGGCGCATCAGATTTTTTGCACCCTGTGTTGCAACTTGTCAAAAACCATTTGAACGTACAAAGTGAATTTGTATGGAATAGCTAGTAGAAATAAGTGCTTATTTTAGAATATACGGGGTTATATTCACGTTATACGACACGAAGCATTATGGCTAAATTGCTTGATTTGATAGAAGCTTGCATTTTGGGATGGATAGGGGCCTAGTGTAGCTACATTTTAATATTATTTTCGTAATATACAAGGTGTCCAAGAAACACAAAACGTATCAAAGTTGTATTTTTTTCAATGGAATATCCTGTGTAATATTTTATTTTCAGTTTTTACAATCAAAATAAAAGCGATTTTCGTTAGGTTTCCGAAGCCTAAACATTACGGTTTTTGAAATATTTTGTGTTGTGTAAAAATGTAGCAACAACTTCAACAATTAAATTTTTAGCGTCGCTTTTGGGTTTTTTAAACCAAATTTGTATTGGTGTTTAGTAATTGATAAAATTTTGTCTAACACTTGTGAAACATGTATACAGGGTGTACGAAAATCATTAGTAATTATTGCATGCTTTGAATGGTAACAACTTGTTTAATTTAAATAGAACACCAGTATTTTGTACCAATGGAAGATGTAACATTTAATTCTCTATCGAATACTATTAAACTTTCATATTGCTAACTTTCACGTTTCCATTGAAAATGCACATTCTCGGAATGCAAATTGCTTTTTACAAATTTATTAGATACTAAAGATTCCATAGACTAGTCACCTTTCTAATATTGAAGGTAAAAAGTAAAATTGACAATTTTTTAAATAATAAGTAATAAACAAATAAGGACGAATATAAAGAATGGTAAAAAGATGTACAACAAACAAATAATAATGAACGAATATAAACAAATGGCGAACCGAGGTAATCCTCTTTTTAAAACTTTTTCAACATTTCTGGACTTATGCTTTAAAAAACTTCTCTGATGCGCTCCTTCATATCATCTGGTGTTGTTGCACGTGTATTATAAACGATTCCGGTGAAGTCATTTTGGGATCTTGAAGACCAATTCAGAAAACCATTTCTTTCAATCTACCGATTTTGGAACTGAACATGTACATATTCCCGGACATCAAGATTGAAATGTGCGGGAGCTCCATCCATCTGAAGCCACATCTTGCTTTATGTCTAACGCAATGTCTTGTAATAGGATTGGAAGCTGATTTTTCAAAAAAACCCCCCAAAAACAGGACCAATTACATATGAGCCAATTCTCTCCCCCCCTCACCCAAACGTTTACTAACCATCTGCGCTGATGATTAATTATTTTAAATTGATGCGGGTTGAAATCAGAATAATAATGAAAATTCCGCCTATTAACTGATTTATTGCTGTGAAACGTACTGTTATTACCATTTCTTTTTGGCTATTTTATTTTTTTGAGGGTGGCTTTTGACTAGAATGTAATTGTTCCAAGCTGTGTTGCAAAAACAAATTTAATAAGCTCGTAGACTAGGCTCGGGGTCTATCCCTGCGTAGGCATGAGGGGTCGGGGTTTTTTAAAGATTGAACCTATCTTTGCATAAATTAGGACGCCACTGCGTCAATAAAATTAACAAAAGAGTAATCTTCTTAAGGGTAAACGCAGATAAGCCTTAAGGGAATTTACCTAAGCTTGAATATAGATATTCAGTAACATAATTTCCTTTCTTTTTAGTTAATTATCCCAACCAAAATTTGATAAATCACTTGTTTCTCTTATTAGACTCTCAGAAATAAAACTATTACGATATTTGACTGATATGTAATGAAATTAGTTAATCTTCTTCTATATACAAAATAATTTAAGAAAATATCATATTGTATAAGTACAGTAGCATGAAATCGAATGCTGATAGAAATATTAAGTCGACAAAAAATTTAACAGTTACTAATGGGTTAGGCCCGTTATAAAAAAATATTCAATATCTCATTACATTACGTAAATGCTTCAATCAAAGATCTTTGTTTTCGGCTCACAAGAATTATTTATAGATCAAACTTTACTCTTTCTAATGTTTTAGTGGCTCTCCTTCAAATTCAAGAACTATCTCATTATACAACTTATTTAAGAACATAAGTGTAACTTGTTTAAATAAACATGTACCATTAGATATTTATCTGGCAGATGTTAGATCAAAATGTTGTCCTTAACGACTATTTAATACTAACAAATAACTACTAAAAGTTTAGTCAGATCATCTTATCTATACTAAATAAAACATAATTTAATTCAACAAGAAAGCTTTCATATTCAGTATTAAAAAATTTACCGAATTTTTCATATTGTTTAACTAATCATTTTCTTCTAATAAGACAGTTTCTAACAAAATTTGCTTCTCGCGTGGATTGATGCTTGTTACAAAAAGGAATTGTATCACCCTAACTTGAAGATTCTTAGTATTACAAAAAATTACAAAACATCTGTTTCATTGCAGCCACGTGCATCTGTCGTTTCTTTAATACGAACAAACAGGATTCCCTCTTCAAAGCTTAACCCACTTCCATTTACGATACTGTAATTCGAATTGATTTCTGATACTCATTACGATTTCTTAAACTATACCATTTAAAACTTGCTTGATAAAAATTCAAACATAAGTTAGTAGCGATAAAGACGCCATATTGTCAAATTTACGAACCACTTTACAAATCTTGAGTTCCTTCAATATTCTGCTTCACTAAAAATGACTGTTTCTACGGTTTAACCCAGGCAATATGCCTCTCTTAAGAGTGATATTTATCACTCCACATGCTTGGAAAAATCTTCTTCACCACGTTTTTTAAAGAACCACATCTTTTCTTTCTACATGTCACGACGAGAATGCTTGTTTCTATATCGGACAAGTGCATCGAGTATCCTGCGCATGACTGCGTGGATCGATAATTACGTCGGCGAACAATATTCCGCCTAAACTGTGGCATTCCACATAACATATAGCAAATTCCGGATTTGTCTATAACTAAAATGTTACAGTACATTCATCACTTAATAAAACAAAATTAAAAAAGTTTCCTTTTTCTGCCACTTTGTCTAACGCTCACATACAAAACTCTACTCGTTCCTCAAAATCGTTTTCGCAAAGTTCTTGGTGAAGTTGTATTTTATAATCATGGAAAGAATGTTTATTAAGAATTCTTGAGACGCTTGTTTGGCTAATGTGGTTTTTTGATCTTTGGTTTTGACCTATATAAGAATTTTCTATTATACAGGCAATAATCGCGAATTCGGAGTCTTAGTTTTCTGTCACAGGTTTTATTTTGTTGGATTTTTCATACTCAACACACCGTGTTTGTTTAAGTTGGGCCAACAGTCTTAAAAAAACACACTTATCTGGATGATTTCTATTAGGGAATCTTTCAGCATAAACTCGTGATACCAGTAAATAGTTTTGCTGACATTCCCCAAGGATAAAAATCATGTCGAGCCGTTCTTCTTTTAGAAAAACCTTCATTTTAAATGATAAAAAGAATAGATACCACAAACTATCACTATAGGACGAATTACAAAAAAAATCACTGCTGTAAATGAATAACTGACAACTATTATAATCATTCTGATGTGTCAAAATAACAAAATTCCATAAGAGATTACTGAATTTTTGATAAATAAATTTGTTAAAATCACTGCATTCCGAAAATGTGCGTTATCGATGGAAACGTGAACAGTTAGCTATAAGAAAGTACAATAGTATCTGGTGGAGAATTACATTTTACACCTTCCGCTGGTATAAAATACAGGATATTCTATTTAAATTAAACAAGTTGTTACCGTTCAAACCTTACGATTATTTACTACTGATTTTCGTACACCCTGTATACATTAGTCAATGTCTCACAAGTACTAGACAAAACTTGATCAATTACTAAACCCCAAGTCAAATTTGGTTCAAAAAACCAAAAGTGACGTTGAAAATTTGATTGTTAAAGTTGTCGCAGTATTTTCACAAAATACTAAATATTTAAAAAACCGTAAGATTTAGGCTTTGGAAACCTAACGAAACTCGCTTTTATTTTGATAGTAGAAACTGAAAATGAAATAATAATACAAGATGATACATTTAAAAAAATATAACTTTGATACGTTTTGTGTTTCTTGAACACTATATATTATAAAAATAATTTTAAAAAGTAGCTCCACCAGGCCCTATCCATCCCAAAATGTAAACTTCTTTCAAATCAAGCAATTTAGCCATAATGTTTCGTGGCGTATAATGTGAGTAACTCTATATAAACAAAAGCATTTCATTAACATGGCTATTGTTGGCGAAATTTTTTGATATCGCCTATGAGGCCGGTCAATCTAATATGGAAATTGTGGATTTACATCACGCACCATTTCTATGATGGGTGCGGGCTGAGGGTTGCACGCTAGACGTTCCGCAATTTAGCACAACTTAGACCGGTTTCGCTATTGAACGTACAAGTTTAGTGATTTCTAATGTATAATAACTATCATCACGGAAATATATATTGATATATAAAGCAAATTATTCCACGAGTGTAAGTAGTACATTGTTGCTCTTTCATCCTAACTTTTGCCGCTTCAAAGTAAAAAGTTGAAAAATTACTTAATTTTGACTGAACAACTATTACTATAAAGAAATTATAAGAGCAACCAAAACGGAACTAGAGAACTACCTGGAAGTGCATTTCGGAAATAAAAATAACGAGGAAAGAATGTGTCCAGTCTTGCTTTATATTTTGGAAAATGGCTTACGAAAACAGAAAGCGAAGAGATTCCAGAATCATCTCAATCTAACGACAAGGTGGAAAACGCAACTCTCACGCACGATAACGGGAAATGTGTGACTTCCTGAGTTGCAATTGCTTACTACTCGGTTGAAAGGGGCACATTTGATCCTGAAATGTTACGTATTGTATCAGATACTTCAACAGAAATCAGTTATAAGACTATCTACGAAGATCTTGCAAAGTGGTCAGAAAGTCCCGATTTTTGAGACAAAATTCGTGCAAATTTTGTCGAACATAGTCCACTAACTTTTCTAAATTCAATTTTGCGGTCTCAGAAGATAACATGCATTTGAATAAAAGATGGGTTATAAAATTCTTTCCAATAATCAACAATTTAAAAGACAACGGATGTCGTATAGCCAGTCCAAGGATACTGTGTTTTTACTTGTTAATAAAAGTCGAAAAAAATCTCATTCTTATCTATTTTGTTATCCCTTAAGCGTATTTCAAAATTGGAAACACTTAAACCCACTAATTCAAGAAATTTATCTTGACATTGAATATACTGCATGGGTTAAAAGAAAATGCAAAAAATACATGAAAGAAGGGACAACCTTGGACTCAAACTCAATGCACTATTCTAAAAGAACCTTAGAAGTGGCGAAATATCTTAAGAGTAATTGTGGATGTCATTTTGTACTGCGTAGAAATAAATTGGCCCTAAGGGGTAGTACTGTAAAGATTGGAGAGCATGACTGAGATATATTCTTGAGTACTTTCTAACTTCTTAGTTATTATTACTTCCAGTTAACAGAACATGTTGATTATATAAAGTCAAAGAAGTGCGCACTGTACTACTTTTCTCCAATTAATGAAAATAAAATAATTGAGCCAATTAGAAGAAAAGTCGTTTTGGCAACTTTAAAAGAAGTAAACCAGCCAAAAATTTTTCAATTTTGATGGATAGCACACCTGACTGCGGACAGGGAGTAAACGACTAAAATAATAATACTTGTAAATATCTCAAACAGTCATTGCGAAGTTGAAGAAAAGTCTTATTGACTTTATCCATACCCATGAAATGACTGGAGAACGACTCTCAGCTGATATACTACAAACATCAGTCTCGTAGATTAAGCGCTGAGGACCGCAACAAGCAAAGGTCTGATAACGGTGCCAAGATGGCTGAAAAGTATAAATAAGTCCAAGCTTCTATGTAACAGGTAAACGATTCATAGCCTGAAGCTTGTGGGAATCCATGCGGCCCATGTACTACTTTTAATGATAACATTTATTGGGATAGTGCAACGAATATTCCCTTTCAATACTATGCTCACGAGCAGCTGGGAAACTTGATGGAAGAACTTGGAGTAGATCTTAAAGGTGTTGCAATATGGTTTTCTAGACAAAGTGTTGTTGCTCTTTCCGAAAATAAAATTGCAGATGTTTTCTCACTGACAAATTCCTGGCACGGTTTCTCGAGCCACGACTATCAAACAAATTAATTTCCAACTTCTTTGCCTTTTACAATTGTGGAGTGTGGTTCCTGGCAGTATCGACAAAATAGGCCAAACTATTTAAAGCAAAAGTATTTCGTTTGATGTGACCCTCAAAATGCTTCAAACTCTCTCCAAATCAATACAGATAATGTGTGATGAAGACACAGTTTTAGCACTTGATTAAAAGAGACAAACCGCTGAAGTACTGAATATTACACCTAATTTTTCAGAAAAACGAAGAAAGGAAAGAAAGGTTTTAAGTTCTGAATTAACAAACGATGATGACTATTGCTTTACCCTTGAGCAAAACTTCCAGCCGGAAGTTAACGCCGTGTACGACCAACTGATGATGAAAATGAAGAGACGATATGAAATTATTTGATCTGTTTCATCAGATTCTAGTTTTTTATTGGGCTAATCTATAAAATATGAATAGGTCAGTATCCTTCAAAAATGTATTGCTGATTTTGGGCTTCAGTATTCCAAAGACATAAATGTTGAAAAGTTAGTTAGTGAAATTGAATGTTTCAAAACTCAAGCTGTGGAACTTATTGAAGATATAGAACCTGCTACTCAATTTAACCTATTACAGTGCGTATCCAAATATTGAAGTTGGTGTGAGAACTTTTCTACTTTTACCTGTTACTGTGGTATCAGGCGAGTGCTGTTTTAATATGTATTAAAATTTATAAAAGAATTACTTTCGGTCTAACATGAGACTAGAACGTTTAACAAACCTTGCTATTCTATTCATCGAACAGCAAGTAGTAGAAAATATAGATTTTGACGATATAAGAGTGGAATTTGGCATGTTAAAAACTAAAAAAGTATAGTTGTCGATTGTACGTTTTCGAATTAGAATTGCTGCATTTTGTATATTTTGAAGGTATTGCAACTGTAGATGTTACGATTTTTATTTAGTTCTATAAAAGTTATAGATGTATAAATATAACGCGTCTTACTTTAAGAACCAGGGGTTAATTTTTGGGAATTTCTGTTTATTTGTGAATACTTAAATATACGTATGAAATAAAACGTATACGTCTAATAATGTCAATTTTTGAACAGTTTCCAAAGTACAAAAATTCTATTTCTAAGTACACGTAGTATCGATATGACAACATTGGCAAAGAATGTACGTTTAAACCACGGTTTGTGAATTAGAACTAAAATTATCGTACGTAACCTCACTTGTCAATGTGAAATAAATTTGCAGTGATATTTTGCTTTTAAATTGAAATGGATGTCCGATAGAATGGCAGAAAAACAGCACTAAAAAAACGTGGCACCAATGGATTAAGTAAACAAAAAACTACTAATGGAGTATATAAAAAAAATGCTCCATTTGATTAGTGGGAAACAAAAACTGCCACCTATTCCATTAATCAATTATTATGTGTACGATCTCGAAAGTTTCATAATACACACAAATCATATACTATTAGTAAGGTTACTTAAAAACATCTAGACGAAATGTCTCTGCGGATTCAAAAATTGGTTATTAGATTTTTGAAATATTGCTTCATTTTAGAATTTGTGCCAGGGAAACAAGTATAAGTACTAGATACTGCTAGTAGGGAACAAAATAACTGCCAATTTAACATTGACTATTTGGATAAAAATTTTAAAATATTCTCAATTAATGAAGTTAGGCCGGAAACAAAAAAATTAAAACGCCATCAGCGATAATCTTACTTTACAAAAGTTTAATTGTTTTTGTTAGATGTGTGGGCACCACATAAAAAGTATATGTTGCCTGAAATTAAGCATTTTTGGTCCCTTAGAAATGACATTTATCTATTCGAAGGGATCTTGTTTTACAATATTTTATTGATTGATTTTATTGATAACTACAAGTTGGCGTCTGGAATTTTTAAATTTAGTTCATTGGCACGATCAAAATGTGGTGTCGTGTAAAAAGGTAGCTGTAGAAGCGATATATTATTCTGGTTGGTCAACGAACATTGAAGTTTGGCAAAATTACTATTGTACAAATTTTAGAAAACCTCTCATCCCAAATAACACACCCGATTTTTTTTTGGCAGAAAATTAGCATTGTTCCGTCATGCAAGACTGTACTATAAGTTTTCCCGTAAATACAATGTGCAAATACTTTATTCGTACCTTTAGGTCTATTGTGCGCGATTCGGCAACAGTGCAGTGCGAATCTAAAGTCAACATTATCTAGTCACTTTCATTCAGCTTCGAAACGTTATCAATTATGGACATGCACGCGAATAGACGTGTTTTCCGATCAACAAAATGGCAAGTGCATTCACATCATGTTAAAACAATGTATTTATCCTTTATTATGTCTTGTATTTATATTATTATAATTGTGATTAATCAAGCTCCTATTCAGTATAACAAGGTATTCCTCGAAACCTTAAAATATCGAGGTAGTCCTTATATAACTATCCAGATTGTTTTATATAAAAACAACCACTAGCTATCATTTTATCTCAAAGCTCTAATAGGATGAAATTCTTATCGAGCTACATCTGGAAAGTCCTATGATAATACATTCTCTTGCTTTTTCCCTAAAATTTCCCGTATCAACAAACGTGTAATGTTTATGGGTCAAATTTTATATCGGAATTATCTTACTATTATGCATTAATATCACGTCAAGCATAAATTTTCAATGTGTTTCGTAGATATTAATAAAATTAAAACGTATTTCTATTTAACGATTACAAACAAACGAGCGAGCTTGCATTGTAATTAAATCTATAGTATGAGGGTAAGATAAAAAGTTCTCGGCCTGAGACAGAGATGGCGTTCCAATCAGCATAAATTTGTGCTTCCTGCCTGCGTGCACATGTCATTAGTTCGTATGACAAGTTTTAATTTGCTATCTCAAGTAGTTTGTTTACACGAATTTCTCCAAGCAGACGTCTTGTGCGTGTTTCCTTAAGATGGATAAACTTAAATATCGTGCTGTTATAAAATTCTTCGATTTGGACGGATTACCCCCTCAGAAAATTCATTCGAAATTGACAAAAGTTTACGGAGACTCTGCCCCTTCCCTGTCGACCGTTAAAAAGTGGACAGCTAAATTTGAACGTTGTCGCACGTCTCTCGAAGATGACCCACGTGAACGACGACTAGAAACTGCAACCACACCGGAAACGATCGAAAAAGTGCATGATATCGTGTTGGACGATAGGCGAGTGAAAGTGAAGGAGATAACTGAGGCTGTAGGGATATCGGACGAAACGGTGCGAAACATCTTACACAAAGAGTTGGGGATGCGAAAGCTCTGCGGAAGATGGGTGCCGCATTTATTGAATCCCGATTAAAAGCAAATGCGAAATTTTGCAGCAATTTTTGGCCCGGTTCAATAAGGATCCGAGCGATTTTGTGCGGCGATTTGTCACTATGAATGAGACATGGGTCCACCATTACACGCCAGAAACAAAACAGCAGTCGAAGCAGTGGGTGGAAGCCGGTTGCTCAGCGCCAAAGAAAGCGAAGTCGATCTCATCTGCCGGAAAAGGGATGGTCCGTTAATAGATTACCTTGAAAAAGGCAGAACAATTACAGGCCAATATTACTCTATCTTTCTTGACCAACTGGACGCCAAAATTCGCGAGAAGAGGCCTGGCTTGAATTATAAAAAATCCATATTTCACCAGGACAACGCACCTGCACACAAGGGTGCTTTGGCGATGAGAAAATTGACGGACTTGGTACGACTTGCTCGGCCATTGCCCCTATTCCACTGATTTGGCGCCCTCAGACTTCTATCTGTTCCCAAACTTGAAGAAATTTGTTTCTGGGAAGCGCTTCATGTCCAATGAAGAAGTTGAGAGGACCGTAGACGAATATTTTCACAGCTTTCCAGACTCTCACTTCCGCGAAGGAATACTGATGTTGGACAAATACTGAACCAAGTGTGTTGAAATTAAGGGGGTTTATGTCGAAAAATAAAATAATTTTTTTTACTGAAAATTGCAGTCTTTCATTGTAGGCCGAGAACTTTTCACCTTACCCTCGTATACCAATACCTATAGACGCCAAGAGTTTTCTGCTACTTTTAGGCAGTTATATTTTTTTCGTTACCATAGCAACATATTAAAACAAAGACAAAAGTAACATTTTTATCGTTCTGTTGAACACATGTTAAGACCTCAAGTTAATTTAAGCTTAACAAACTTATACAAATTTGTTTTCTATTCGCGTGCTTTTTTTTCGCGCTATTTTTACGAGTGTTTATATTAATTAATTTTCTATTAACAAACATTTGACGTTTTAGTCAAATCTTAATTGCTAACCAACATAAAAAATATCAATTAATTCTATGGAGGTTTTCGACAAATGAACCTGTACAAGTTTGCCAATTCAATACCGTCACTTATTGTATCATCACCATATTTGGCCATTAAAACTTTTTAACAACTATCTAACGAAAATGGGGAAGATTTCCTTTGACTCCTGAGGCCATTCGGTCAAACCTGTACATGGATGATTTTGTTTGTGGTTCAAATTCAATAGAATCTATCATTGCAATACGAAATCAGGTAATTCAATATTTAAAATCAGCGTGCTTCGAACTTCGAAAGTGGAGCTCTAATTGTTCTGACATTTTAGAGGGCATTTCTCTCGAATATTGTAAAATAAATCCATTTAATTTTGACTCCGATTAGTCGATTAAAGTTTTGCGACTTCAATGGCTCCCTACTGATGAGGTTTTTTCTCTTCAAGTTCAAGTTGGTAACCCACATGTACTAAAAGTAGTATTCTTTCGCAAGTGGCTAAGGTCTATGACCTATTAGATTTCCTAGCTCCACTTACCCTTATTGTTAAACGACTTATTCAACACAGTCCTTTAGTTGATTTGATATCTCAACGGCAAGAATATCAAGAGGAGTTGCCATCCATTTCTATCTTAAAAATATCTCGTTGTTTACCTCCCACTGATCTCTATAGCTGTGAAGTTCATGATTTTTGTGATTCCAGTGAGGTTGGATATGCTACTGTAGTATATCTTCGATTTATCAATTTAATTTCGGTTGAAATAACTGTTACCTTGACCGCAGCTAGAACTAAAGTTGCGCCAATAAAACGTATCTCAATTCCATGTTTGGAATTATGTGTTGCTATTTTGCTGGCTGATTTACTCGTTTTGGTATTGGATGCCTATCAAGACCAATTTCTGAAATATTTGCCTGGGGCGACTCGACAGTGGTTTTCAGCTGGATTCGTGCACCTCCTTTTCAATGGAAAACTTTCGTTGCTAATAGTGTTAGCCACATTCAGCAAATCATCTCACCTAATCGATGATTTCACATAAAATCTTCTGATAATTTTGCTGACCTAGCTTCTAGGGGTCTTCTGCCAAAGGCGTTCCTCGCATGTTCCCTTTGGTGGACGGAACCACGGTGGCTTCGTATGGCTCAGTAGTTCTGGCCTCCTCCAATTACTATTTCAACTTCGATTCCCGAGGTTACTACCGAACAAAAAGTTTTGACATTTGTTGCTCACACTACTGAAATTGAGTTCAGCATAGATGACAATTTACTGGAAGGTTTTTCGTCTTTAAGAAAAATCCAAGGAATTTTGACCTATATTTACAGGTTTATACAACCTTCACAACAGTGTCCTACGGGACACCTTACTGCTGATGAATTATTTGATTCGCTCATGAGTATTGTTCGGCGTGTTCAATCTACAGTCATGGTTAAAGAAATTGCTTGGATTAAAAATATAGTAAAGTTACCTAAAAATCTACGTAGACTACTACTTTTTCTTGACACACAAGGCATTTTACGTGTTGGTGACCGTGTGGTACATTCTAAGTTACCATATTCTGCAAAATATCCAGCATTATTGCCTCGTCGTCACGGACTAACGAAATTGTAATTTTATCCACTCACCAAACGTAGTCTTACTTGTATTTAACCACAGCTTACTTATTTCAACAAAATTTTGGGATCATTTCAATCAAACAATTGATGCGATTTTATCTTTCTTCGTGTATTAAATGTTTCCACACTAAACAAGTTGCATTTTTAAGTTTCCTATACCATGAGCGCTACTGGTTGCGGTAATCAGATAGAAATTGTATCCCTACTTAAACACTCCGTATCCTATACCGTGTAAAGTAAATCAGTCGTCAATTTGCCACTTCAGGCGAAGGTATATTGTCACATTCATCAGCGATATTTATTGTACTATAGTCTGCTCGCGTAAATATGGATAACGTAATAATAAATGGCGACAGTTTAATTGAAATCATAATAATGTAAAAGTAGTTATAATGAACAAATATTAGTTTTGAGAAAGAAAATAGAAGAAGATATGGATAATTACGCAAAAAAATGGATCCAGGGTTTTTCGGAAGCTACTTGCACAGAGTGGATTTGTAAGTAGAACATATTCTAAATTACAAAAACTTGCGTATTGCAAAGATTGGATTTGCCAACACAGTTCAAAAAATAAACAAAGGAAAACGACTAGTGTAGGAGAAAAGAACAAGAACTGTCAGGCTAGAATACTTATAAAAATTAAGAAACAAAATAAGTTTTCGAAATACAGAGATCCTTTACTTAAAAAAGGCCTAAATACTATTATAGAAGTAAGTCACATTGTATTTATTAAACGAGCATGGGAGAGCCTTCCTCCTAGACCAAAACACATATAGATAAGTTCTCATTTTGATTTGACAATTTTTAGGAATTTTTTTTATGACAATGAGAACTAAATCTTAATTCGTTAATTATAAAATAAATATCTTTTAGAGTTTTAGTTAATAAAATTTCAAACAATTAAAAAGTCACCAATAATATTCTGTTTTTTGATTTAATAAAAAATCTAATCCTGTTGTCGAATTTATATGTGAAAATATTGTTATTTAAATATAAACAACGTAAATAATGCAAACTTTCTGTGTGACAAGTAAAGAAATATATATCTGTGTCTGCATGATTCTAAAATCATTATGGCATTATACTAATAAATGTTTGAAAATTCATTTTATACATAGTCATAGACTATCAGTTGCAGAGGCTTATAGTAACCTAAGAGTAACCCAAGCCACAAAAGAAAAAATTTTAAATTATTTTAATGAAAGTATATTTCTATAAAATTTGTTTCTTATTAGCACTTTTAATTGAAGGAGATTTAATTATAAAGAAAGAACAAATCTGAGTATTTTTGAAAAGTTAAAGCAGAAAAAAGCACTTTTTGAAGGACCTGGCATTAGACTATTTACAAGCGAGGAACCATTCTCATGCATTATAATCACGCCCTTGATGCTTAGAGCTCACCAAATGCACTTTTCTTGTGAAGTTGTGTATGTGGATAGTAGTGGCTCGTGTCATCAAAGCGGAAATTGTGTAACATTTTTATTGGTGCTAGTAGAGTAGGTGGCGTGCCTCTAGGGTGCATGATTCACAGTTACCAAACAGGGGAAGTATATGAATTTTGCCTTAAAAAATTTAGAGAAGTATTAGGATCTGATGGCTTTTTTTGGCAAAGGAACACCTCTTGTATTTATGACAGATGATTCCTCTGCAGAAATAAATGTACTCCATAGTGTATTTCCTCAAGCAGTAACACTGCTTTGCACATTCCATGTTATGCAAGCTATGTCGCGGTGGTTATGGAATCAGCCACATGAGATTAAAAAAAAAGATAAAAAACCACCAATGTTGAAGTTTCGCGATATTCTGTATGCCAAAAATTTTATTGACTGCAATTTACTAAAAGACAATTTGTGCAAATGCAAATTATCATCAGACTATGAGTTATTTTTAAATCACTTTAATGGGCTTTGGAGAAGAAACTGGGAGTGGTGTCTTTGTTTTCGCAATAGCTTACTAACGAGAAGACGTAATACTAATTACATTGTAGAAGTTTCTATTCGTATTTTTGAAGATTTGATTCTTAAAAGATGTAAAGCATTTAACTCAGCGTCACTAGTAGATTTCATTGCATTTTCTATGGAGCAGTTTTACCAACAGAAGCTTATTGCTGCTGTAAACTCGAGTAATCAACTTCTTCAAATTTATTTTAAAAAGTTTACCATTAAATGTGTTAATGTAACTGCAGCCAGAATTAATGATTTTGAATTTACTGTAACTTCACCTCTAGATGAACATCTTTTATATATTGTGAACACCCACACAGAGCAGTGCGACTGACCAGATGGAATCGGTGGCAAATTTTGTAAGCATTTACGCGCTGTGTATAACACCGGAGTTCATTTACTGCACGTTCCTAATTTAAATTTCCAAGATCGTGTTGAGTTAGCCACACTTGCCTTGGGAAATAATATCAACGAATCGTTTTTTAAATCTATAGAGAATAATACATATTTACTAAAAGATACTTGTTATATTAACAACGGTTTCGATACACCTATGAAAGACTCGTCTTCAATTTCGGCAAGTACCATTTCAGCATTTGGTTTAGATAATAACAATTTAGATCAGCAATATCAGGAACAAATGAAAAAATTAAAAATTAATTTAGAAAATATACACTGCTTTGTAGAAAGGAACCAGTCTAAATTTATGTTAAAAAGCATTCGTCAACAAGAAAATTTGAAAATATTGAAAATGTGAAATCATTTTCTAAAATATACGCAACCAGATGCAATTTTAAGAAATCGCGGAGGATAAATGTTTAACCCACTTTCATTGCACGTCACGTAAACAGGAGTTTGCATGCTGGTACTAGAGCAGTACCAGCTGGTAGACCATCAAATGCAGAAGTGTTGAGGAAAAGAAAAGCCAAAAAGTTAGATCTTTAAGTACAAACATTAATCTTAATCGGACTAATGCCAAAGGCCATGGAAGTAGTTATTAAAAATTTAAATTTTTATTGCTTGTTATGCTTATTTTGCTACTGTTCTATGTTATTGTGGTATAATAAAACATTTTGTTTATTATTAATGTTTTTACCGAACGCCATCAGAATGTATACAAGGGAAGTATTCTAATCAATTAAAGATCAGCACTTTTGGATGTCCCTATAGAATAGGAAGTAACTCTGGTTTTAGAATAATGTCGATGTGTGTGTCTGTGCTTTTATTTACACGCTTTCTCATATTATTTTATATTAGGCGTTTTCAAACCCGGTTTGGTATTTAAGTTTTGTACTTCAATATCTTGGATTGATTAGGTTGATAAATATGAGCCTAAAGAAAGTGATAATTAATCTGAAGTTCAACTGTAATTTAGGGAATATTCAAGTGCAATGTAGTTAGGACAGAAATACGTTTCGCAGTTCATTAAAGCAACCAGTAGCTATTACGGTATAGGGAACGTAAAAATACTTTGCTACTATGTTTCCTATCTGATGACCGCAACCAGTAGCGCTCACGGTATAGGACACGTAAAAATGCAAACCGGTTCCGGTGATAGTTTTTATGGGTGACTTGCCTCCATCTCGTGTAAACCAAATTAAACCTTTCAGTTGTGTGGCTTTAGGTTTTTCGGGACCCATTTCAACTAAGGTTTCTTTTTAAGAAAATCAAAAATTCATAAGTCCTATATATGCATCTTTGTGTGTTTTGCCAGTAAGGCAACACATTGAACTTGTTTTGCGATTTATCTTCTGCCGCATTCCTTGCCGCTTTGCGGCGCTTTGTTGCTCGTCGTGGGCGCTGTTATAATATATTTAGCAATTGCGGCACGAATTTTGTCGCAGCTAGCAATCAGCTTATCGCTTACATGCAAGATGGTGTTGAACAAGAAGGCATCACTTGGTTTTTAATTTCCCCCCCTAGAGCCCCCATTTCGGTGACCTATTGGAGAGCACCCTAAAAATGTTAAAACTCATCTCTTGCGTGTCATTGGGAAACAGGTACTCACGTTTAAGGAACTGTATACTGCCATCACCCAAATAAAGGTATTATTGAACTCTAGGCCAATGTGTGCTTTAAGTGCTGGCCCGAATGACCTACAGTGTCTTTCACCGGGTCATTTCCTAACAATGAAACCTTTAACTGCTCCTCCAGATGAAGCCGTTTCTTAAATTAAAATACCTCTTAGTGGATTTTTAATGGGATAGATAAGAATATATTTTTGTGCGATAAATTCGACAAACCGTTGATTTAAATATTACTCAAAGTGCAGGTGTTTTAAAACATTCAGAAATTATATATTGAAACCTGCAAAAGAGTTTAAATTAGAAACACATTTATGCCCATACACATTAAATAACAAATTGACGATTTTGAGTTAGTTTGGAAAGCCATATTGCATCTATTTACAACGTACAAATTTCGACCTATAAATAACTGAGCGTTTATGAAGGTTGATTGTTTGGCTTTTGGTTTTGATCTTGGTCGAGACTAAAATGCAAGCAAATTTTTAATAATGACATAGTGGGCAACTTTTAATGTTTATATTATATACGAAACAAAATTTTGATAAAGAAAATTTTGCGTTTTATGCCGTAATCATAGAATTCATATATATATATATATTTATATATATATATATATATATATATATCTATTGTAGTGGTTTTAAAGGGCTAAATTTAAGTACAAACAAGGCAATTTTAAACACCCTGTATAGAGGAAACGACCAGAATTTACGTGCGAAATTTAATCCAGTTAGTTCATTTTTAAGTAACAAGTATTAACAAAATTTTACAAATAATGATTAAAATTTAGTAGGTTCGCAAAGAAAATAAATTGTAGAAGCCAATGCAATTAATTTATTAATTTAATTGAGTTTAATTGAACGGTTATTTACGTATAATATGCATAAAAGCATGAAAAATCAATAATACCAAGTTAAAACGCGTTGCTAACATATAAACAGCCGTTGAATATAAAATACGTTGAAAAGCCAACTCGTAGAAATGTTATTTAAAACGTTCGTTAAATTAAACACTTGCAGGTTTTGTAAATGTCAAGTTCCTCTTAATTTGTATAGATAACAAGCAAGTTTCAAAGAATATTGGTAATCAACAGCCGCAAAAAGCAAAAGCACGTATTCAGGTCCACATAGAGTTGTAGAACGCGGACAGTAATATCGATTCTCTACCACTCAAACAAGGTTAGAAGGAAACATATGATATGCATAAGCAAGGGATAGCGTTAATACAGACGGGGTTTCAAGACGTCATTGAATATCTTATTGGTTTATATGGTTAGTAGTATAGCAGACAAACACGCGAATATTGAATGTTAATTTTTCGGAACATATCGTAACGATGCGCTAAATTTCGGGGATTTCGAAAACGGCAGAACCAAAATTTTAAGAACGTGTTATTTTAAATTAGATTTTTCACGGTAAGAGTGGCCAGGAGGTTACAGTCGAATCATATAAATACTCGACGAATTAGCACGGCTCTCTCTCTTTTAACTTCGTTCTTTTAGTACTTTGATCGCTTCAGACTACGACCGAGATTGTAAGTATATAAAATTATTTTAAATTAAAAGGTAGTGTTGGCCTCATAATTTGATACGCGAATAAGTGGCAAGTCTAAATTTTAATTTGAGGTGCAACATTTATTTTAAACAAGCTCGTGAAGTGACGTGAAGTAACGTAAATTTAAATCAAATTAAACGAAAGTACGCAAGTATGAAAGAAGTGTAATTAATTTGGATTTGGAATTGGATACACCGTGAAGGCAGAGTAAACAGCACAACCTGAAAGGGGTTCTTCTACAAATAGCTAGAAGCGGCCAGCAGAGCAGAGCGAAACAACTTTACCGCATCGTCAACGGAGTGGAGGTCTTCAAGAAATTCCAGGTAACGCTTTAAAATTGTTGTTGTTATAAACTATGAAACTATAAAAATTGTGTGACGTGTGAGAGTGAATTTTGAAGGTATTGTGCATTATTTTGCGTATTGAAAATAATACGTATGATTAACTTTATTAAGGTATTTAAATAGAAATCTAAAGGTGTATATAAAGCTTATTAACGTTCCATCAGGAATTTAAAATTTTTATTGTGAAGAGTACATGGGTTTGTTTTTTTTTTGTTGGTTGTAAGAGTATGCGAAGTACAAAAGCATACATTATTCATAATTAACTGGGTTATCATGAGCTCACCATACTCCAGAGTATACAAATTTTAAATAAATTATAAATAAAGAAAGAAAATAAGGTATTATTCAGGGCCCATTTACTCCGGGTATATTCAATGTGTTTGATATTTTAAATTAAAATCCAGGACAGTACAAAAATAGGATTTATTGAGATGTAACTTGATCTCTGAAATGTAGATAATCTGGAATTTTATTTGTAAATAGTGTTAAATAAATATTGTATGATGGTGGTATTATTTTGTGGTTTTATTGAGAGTGTGCGTGAACGATACAGAGTATAATAGTGAATCTAGGTATCCAAGAGGAGACCCAACGGAGCTAGTCTGGGAACTGAAGAAGAATTAAGGTGATGAAGAGAGGAATCTGGGTAAGAGATTAAATTTTTTATTAAATTTTTTTATTGTGTGCAATTTTCGAGTTTTGGAAAATTAATAAAATTTTTAAATGTTTTTTTTTACTCTGGCGAGGCTTTTACCGGAAAGTTCCACGGCAATTTATATATATATATATATATATATATATATATATTGCTATGAACTGGAATTCTCGAGCCCCTTTGTTGGGCTGTTATATTAATTTGCTATGCTCTCTCTAAATTATCATGCCCCTTCGTTGTGCGCCACATTAATTTTGCTATGAACTCTAAACTATTCGCGCTCCATCATTTGGACGACCATTTTAATATCTACTATGAATAAACAAGATTGTAATTATCTCCTCCTTCGGTCGTCTTATTAATATTGCTATCAACTTAACTGGATTTTATCTTGAAGCAACCTTGTCTGCCAATAGCAAAATTCGATACGTTACCGCCTACTTGTTATCAATTTCCCATTCAACTCGTAGCTCCTCCTTGAACTAAATATGACCTCGGCTAGCATTTATTTGGAATTATAAAATTCAGTTAATTTCGATTTTATATAATGAAACCAATATATTATGTACAGCTTTTGTCAATTATTTGAAATACACTTTTCAATTAGTTAATGTTATAAATCTCATTTATTAACAATCATATACTATTTACTCAAAACCCAAAGTCACCAAAAAAAAACCTATTATCTTTATCAACAAAGTGTAGAATATTCTAAACCTGTTATCATATTACTCATTTTATACGTATGCAACTTCTTTTGTTGACTTTTCACAAGCATATTATATTAAGCAAATTCAATATTCAAAATAAAAAAATGTATAGAAAAACAAAATGTCTTATAACTAAAAAAATCTGACCTGGTCTATTTCTTCACATCGACGCTTCCATTTGAAATAAAAATTATCTTCCCCAATTCAGGATTACATTTCAATTATTGCCATTACCCTATGGACTATCATTATTACTTTATGCACCCCCAATTTATTGTCGTTTCATATCTGACTTATTACTTCTTATCAATCAATTTCCTCAAACTTAAAATTGTATTATTCTTCCCCCAGACATCAAAATTCTATTATTGTATTTCCCCTGGACTTCAAAATTGTCGTTTGTTTCCCCCGGACATTGAAATCGTAGTCTATTTCCCTCAGACTTCAAAGCCCTATTATTTTTATGTTTTAGTTTAAAATAAATTCATTAAAGACGTACTTATGTTTAATCGGCAATTATAATCTTCATATTAGCACTTATTTTCTCTTTCACTTTTAAAATTTACGTATTATTTTATTTCATAACGACGCACTTCGGCCTTTGTTGAGTTCAAAACTAACTTCGTTATTACGGTGCTTGCTAATATATTCTTTATTTCCCACTCCATCAGTGGGTATGGTCTAGAACTCGTCGCTTATTTCTGACCAATCAAATCATTAGATTTAAAGCAGTTTCTGATGTAATGCTCCACGATTCCCCATAATCGTAACCTGCTTGCAGCTGTCTTTCGTTATCAACATGCTGTGTTTTGATAGATCTAATTGCTTTTCCATAAACAACTGATGCAACTCGACTTTGAATTTTCATATTTACATGTTGTTCACGCAATTTTTAATCATTTTTCTTATTAAAAATGGTTAGATATTTGTACGCATTTATATTAGCTACCTGAAGCTCTATTTCTATCTCCGTATTAATCTAATCGTCTGGAACTCTTCTGAATGCGTGTCTAATTACACTTTATCGTTTACTTATAAATATACGCGTGCTTCCACTGAAAAATATCATTATCCGCTTTACCTAAATTCACTAAACTTTATCTACAGGGTATTTAAATATTTACTATTTACTTAATGACCTTCACTATAAAGTACACCCTTAAACAACCCCTTATCACAGCAATATATATATACATATATATATATACTTGCTTTGTTTTTTTTAATATAATAAAATAGACAACAAAAGTTAGTCTACATTTTACTCAATTTTGGCGCGATTGTACCTGATTTGAAAGCTTCATTAGTCATTTTTTTGTACATATTGTATTACCGCTCTACCAAAGATTAATGTATCTCAAAATTGCTCCTCGAGCAAGTACAAATTATAAGCTTTTACCCGTAAGCATATGTACATATCCTCATACATTTAAAAGTAGCTCTCACTGGCGCAGATATGTACACCTAGGTATGGTATTGAATCACAAAACGTTAAGCAGTTCTTGAACTCTCCTACACAAATTGTATTTGAAGGTTAACGTGTCTGCTGTTGTAACATTGCGTTAGTTTATAATTTCAAGAAATCAGATAATCGAGAAGAGATATATTGCATAAACCTTATATATAAAACTTGGGCAATACTCGGTTCATTATCTTTTAATAATAGAGCCAAATGGTCATATTGCGTTATTCTCTAAGGGATGGAAACCGTTTATACAAGAATACTCCATTATCGTTGTTTTAGTTAAGATTTGTTAGTTTGTGGTACTTTTAATTTAGATGCAATTGTCACTGCTACAAATACCTAGACCGTTTAGTTATAAAAACCATAAAGAAGTGGCTAAATACATTTTTATAACTCTACTCACTATTGGCAGAAACTTGTTTTCTGCAGTTTTAGACATTTTTTATTGACAACTGTATGTATTAAGTGACGAGAAGTGATTTCATGTTCCTATGGAACTGTATTTTTTGCACACGGAACTATTTCCCGTCCAATTTATTGTTCGCATCTATAGCGGCATTTAATCCTTTTGCGGAAGCGAACTTGCTTTGCTCCGGTTGTATCGCAACCCACCGCGTCATTCGCGCTCTTGGTCGCCGCTTTGCGGTTACGTCAAAATGTGCGGCATCATATTCTTTCGGGTATGCTTACTTGATTTGCAACCGGTGGTATCACAACTATGATGCTGTTTGGAAAGTATCACTCCAGAGTAGAAAAAGTTGTTGGCAAAATTTGTTTTTTAACAATGTCATTGTTCTGTTTGCATTTATAGTTAAAATTAACCTTATTAATCGCATCAAATGTAGCTGGCAGATGAATTTCTCTCCGTCATGTATTTAGTATAAGTCTGGTTTTTACCGCGATCATTCTTAAAGTACTTTGTGCAGTGGTGTGCCGTGACAGTTGTAAAAAGACTGATGTGATCGTAGCTATTGGGCTATAAAACCGTTAACGTTTGAGTTTCGCCAAAGGTCGACAGTTCCTTGTCCTGCTGCCTAATCGCACACCGTAAGCTTTGTACGAAGGATAGGTGGCCGCTGTGGGCAGTGAGGGACTGCACATCTTTTACATCACACGATTTGTTACAGCCTAGTCCTTGACAATATTCTGACCCGAGCTGCAGATACGTAAACATGTATCCTTTAACTGATTCTCTCTCAAAGCGTGAAATGCAAAATATTATTCGTTTCCTGCAAGTAGAAGGGAATAGTGCAGCTTAAATTTATCTAAAAATAACCCGCGTGTATAGAGAGAACTCTATGACTGATGCTGACTTATGAAGATGTTCTGATTCTTTTTAATGCCCATCTTCACCGTGCTGTTGAAACTCAACGATTTCTTTAGCAATGTTACTGGCAGGTGTTCGATCACCCTCCATACAGTCCAGAACTAGCTCCGAATGACTTCCATGTTTCTCTGAACTAAAGAGCTGGCTAGGAGAGCAAAGCTTCCCAACTATAGAAGAACTTCAAACAACCTACACAGTCATCTTAATCCATTGGCGGCAACATTTTATCCGAGAGGTTGTTGCGTACAATTTGACCAAAGAAAATTCAGCCGGTGATTTAGAGAAAGTCTAGGAAGTACCTCGATAAAAGTTTGATGGGGCGATAAAGTAGTAAAAACCTCGATTGTATCAACAGGAATGGTAGCCGGCTAACTCTGTGGGAAGAGTGTGTTCGAAGAGGGTTCCTGAATACTACCGTGGAAAAAATACCAGTTTCAAACGAGAATTATCTTGGACGCCACCTAATCGAAATAAGGGTATTATTAGGAAAAATCACTAGAAGGAACAACAAGAGGATACGAAAAACCGCGATAAAGAAAGTGTTTCTGGCTTAAAATTTAGACGAGAAGTTATAGAAAACACCCAATTTAAAACAAAGCTAAAATAAACGTCATGATGAAAACACTAACATAACTATATAAAACTGCTAGCTAAAAGTAAAAGGAGTTGCCAAAATCAAATGCTAAATTACCTGTATATTAAGCAATGTAGGTGATAGTTTCAGAAATTTGTTATAAGAACCTGATAAGTAACTTGTCTGTAGCTACTTTTGGAAACAACTAAAAATTAATTATCTTCTAGACTCAATTCGCTTTAACCAGGATCCTACTGGAACTTTTGGGACTCCGTAAAAAGGTTGGATGCTCTTAGTTTACATGCTTCTTCCAACATGAAGTAGTCTATTTAAAGAAACCAATTTTTTCTAAAAGTAAAATTCACCAACCTGGTAGGAAACAATTCTACAACTATATTGTTTGATACCTAATTATTCAAAGATTAACTGTACTTACTCAAGTTTGCATGTATCTATTTTAATCATCTTAACGAAGAGCTCAACAAAAAGAACCTTACTTCCATAAGACCTTCTTCGGCAGAATTCAGAAAAGTGATTTAAGACTGCAAACTTAATTTACTTTTATTGTGTTTCTCTATCTACCATATGTAAAATTATCTTACTGAAACAACTTAAACCAAAGAAGGGGCTTAACTATTTCTTGAATCACCTTAATTTAGCGCGTAAACGTTCTGAATTTCAAGACGTTGATGTCATAGGCCCCAAAGCTATATTTTATAATCAAAACAAATAAATCATAAAACTGCACTAATTTAGAATACAAAATGGGAATGGCATCATTCCTCACCTTAAAACTGCCATAATGAATTTGATAACCTTTGAGTATGAACAATGTAAGATTACAAAGATATTCCTTCCTTAGATGAAGAATACATGTAAACTAAAAGTTATATTCCTTAAAGGAAGTAATCCTAACCCAATTGGTGGGATTTACCAATACAGCAACTATTAACACGAAATATGATTATAAACATTTTATAGGAATGTTACAGGATATTAAAGGCTTGTCTATAGGTACGACAAATGCTTCAATCTCCAAGTTTATTATGTCGAAAAGTAACCATAAGTCTACGTATATCATTGGTTATATATACTTGTTATTTTTACGATCCGTTGGAAATTCGAAACGAACGGGTTCGTATATGCATAATTAGTTCAAGGCTATTCGTAATACCTGAAATTCTTTCAAGGTGCAAATGGAAATTTTATTGTATTTGACTGAAATACAGGAAAACTGTAAAACTGACTTTTATATGAGATTTCACTTTATGCAACTTATGCAAGGAGAGCAGCGGAGTTTTGTATAAAATGCATTTTTGCATCGATTAATATATACAAACGTACATTCCAATCAATCGACGTAAAAAGTTAACGATGTTTTTCCAAACTTAACAGCGAGATAGAACTACTTGCGTTTGTATGTGAAAACTGTGGTTGTAAACGATAATTAGAATCTAAATATAATTTTAAAACTGTTCATGACAAACATTAAACTTGATTTTCATATTGAGCTACGCTTAAAATTAAGCTGCAAACAGTGTTTATTGCGTCTAAACAAACTATTCTTTATCGAAATTGTACAATTGTATTGCGTATGTTCATATATACAGAATTCCTTGTTATATATAAAAAAATTGTATTTATTCAAATCTAACAGGTTAGAGGATTCTACAATATAGAGTAAAGCTCAGTAAAGTTTTATTACATAAATTTCTATCTATCAATTCAGTGTGGAAATACACTTATAAGCAACTGGTATGTAAAAACCCCGCTATACTACGGTCCACTCGCTTTTACACACCATATTTTATTGGTCCTGATCAAGCCATGATAAGAATTTCATTATATGCATCAACGCCCATTTTATGGATTTCTGGGAAGAAAAGTCCAGTGACGCCCTTTCTAGAGGATGTCAACCTCACAGCTAATTTCGCACAATTTATGGTGGAACGATCGATTTTGGTTAAACAGGCCTCCTTCGCTGTGGCCTATTCAACAGTTTTCACCTACTGAAGTGGATACAATTCCAGAATTGAAAATAAACCCTATAACCGCTATAGTACAGCAGGAACGATCTGTAATATATGAATTATTCTAGCGAGGATCCTTTTGGGGAAAGTTGCTACTCATTACAGTATATATTCTTCGCTTTTTAAAAATAATTCCGCAATCGGATACAATTCATGTATCCGATATTCTAGTCGCTGAAAAGTATATTATTCGAACTATTCAACATATACATTTTAGGGATGAATTAATAAGGTTGCAGCATTTAAAACAGTCCGCAAGAGGACTTCAAAACATGTGCATCTTTTTAGAGAAAGACGAAATTATACTCATTGGAGGTAGGCAGTCGAATTCGTATCTTCCTTTTGAAAGTCAGCATCCCGTTTTACTTCCAAAAAATGACAACGTCGTTAATTTGATAATCGACCATTATTATAAAATCAATTGTCATACAGGCCTACTCTTTTAATGTTAAATCTTTGCAATCGCTTCTGGATTCTTTCTGCTAGAAGTTTAATCAGGAAGCGAGTTCATCTTTGTAACATTTGTTTTCGATTATCACCTTCTTACCTTGCACTAAAAATGATCGATCGTCCGGTCTTTAACGTATACGAAGCAAAAGCCTTTGTGCACACAGGTGGCAATTACGCTGGCCCACTTAGAATTACGCTTTCCCGTCACCGGGGAGTTAGATCGCAAAATGCATACATTTGCTTACTTGTATGTCTTACCACAAAAGCCATCCATATAGAAATAGCTTCTGACTTAACACCAATTTGTATTCTTGCTACATTTTCACGTTTCATTTCACGCCGTGGTCCAGTGTCAAGTATGTACTCAGACAACGCAACCAATTTTATAGGAGCCAAGGTACGATTAAATGAAATTTACAATTATTTAGTTTTTTTAGAATATAATACATCGTTGAAACAAGAATTAGTTAATCGCCGCCTCGAATGAAAAACAATTCTTCCTCGCGCACCACATTTTGGATCAATGTGGGAAAGTAACATTAAAAGTTGCAAAACTCATTTATTTCGTGTTATAGGTACACAATTGCTATCCTACGAAGAAATGATAACTGGCCTTGCACAGATTGAATGTTTACTTATTTCTCGTGCGCTCTGTATACTATCCGTAGATTCCTATCCTGAAGCACTGACGCCGGCATTCTTTTTAATGTCCACACCCATTCAGTTTTTACCTGAATGCGGCTTGTTTAATCTTAACATTATTAGTTGCAAACGTTTTTCAGACAGTCTTATAGTGTCTTACTGGAACAGATGGAGACGCAAATAATTGCATACTCTTCAGATCCATCAAAAATTGTGTTCAAATTCCAATCGGGTAAAAGTTGGTACTGTGATAGTGATCGATCAAGAAGATATCCCTCCGCTTCGCTGGCTTCTAGACGTAATACAAGAGACATTTCCAGGTAGCAATAATGTTGTTAGAGTTGCAAATTTTGTTTATCACTCTCGAAAACGGTTTTTTAAAAAATTTTTATTAGCGTGAGAACATTACAACACTGATGTCATACATAATCTAATCTCTAAATCTAGCGCTACCTCTATTTATACTACTTCCTTATCTAATGCATTTGAAATACATAACTCCTCCGGCCTTAAATGAGAACTATGAGGAACCAGAGTTCGAAAGTCCAGGAAAGTTCCTTGTCTCATGTTTTGTGCTATCTTCGTTTACATTTTTAGCTATTGACTTCTTAAAAAAATATCTATAAATAAAATACAATATCAGAAAAATAATAGTGACATACAAAATTATCGTATAAAAGCTAATATTCTTAAAATTGATTACAGGACTTTCTAATTTACTTAATTCTAGTTTTTCATTTTCCAAAACTCGATTGACCTCATTTAATTCATTGAGATGTATCGGATCTATTTCTAAAGGTTTAAGGTCAAAGTTTGGCAATATTGAATTATTCGCATAAACTTCTAAGCGTGGTAATACAATATTCTTATAACTAGAAATTTCATTAACAAAAGTTTTTAACACTACTTCATCGATTAACACTTCACAAGAATCTTTAAGTTCTAGCAAATAGCTACCGTTTATAGGAATATTGTTTTTCACTTTTCCGCACTTGTGTATAACAACTAAATTATGAGGCACTACGATGATCCATTTGTTCTTCTCCAGTTTTTGAATTTTCTTTGTGGTTATCTTCACCGGTATTTGGTGATAATTACATATATTATCGGCGTATCTTATTAATTCAATTTCGCATGGTGCTGTAGAAGTAATTTTTGATGTTTGTAATTGATGACAAATAAATTCTGCCTGAGTGACTTCATAACAATTTGTGTCAGGAAAGGCATAGGTGTGGTTGTTTAACAAAAGGTATTTTGCACTAGGGATGATCATCTTAAAAGAAGTCTGATGTGTAGTAGGTAGTGGATACAAATGATAATAGATAAAATCGTCCATTTCAACAAATGGTACTTCCAAAATAAACACTATACTGTTATCTTTACTGTAGCTTTTAATATTGATGATTTTTTCGAATAGCAACGTATTAAGTACTGTCATTTCGAATGGGAATTTCTTGCCTTGTAATTGTTTACTGGCTGTGGTTAGTTCAGAAAATAGTTCATGGGGTTCTACCATAGCATTATGAAAAATATTTAATTTAGAAAAAGTAATAGCAACTTCGATTCGTTCCAATAGATCATATAGAATCTGAAAATTTGTGGAAAATTGCAGAGCTAATCTTTCTAGAGCAAAATAATGAAAAGTTTCTACCTTGTCAATACTTAAACTTTTAATTTCTTTTGAAATCTCCTCGATTCGAGCTTTTAGAATATATTGATTGTGAGCTAATATTTTAGAATTATTTTCGAAATTCTGAAGGGAAGTTTGAAATAGAGTTATTTGATCATTAATTAAAGATTTAATTTTTCCTTGGTTATTAGTTAAAGATGAAATGGCATTGTCATATCTTTCTCCATCGTTATAATCTAAATTTCCGGTGAGAAACTTTAATGCTGAGCCTACACCGTTAAAAGAGATCGTTTTCTCGTTTATTCCAAAGCGGATTTAATTGTGTTAATTGTATCTCAATTTTATTTTCTAAAATTTGGACTGTGTGATACGAATTGTGAAATGATTGGTTGAATTGGAATACATGTGGGGATAATGATAGTGTATTTTGAATTTGTTCATATTGAGCCTTTAAAGTCAAAAAGTTTTTGTAATATTAGCAATATCATAAATTTGAATAAATGTCCAAAAATCGGTTTTATTTGGGCTGTGCCTAAACGAAGAGGAAGAAGTCCGGGTTTGTCGTCTAAATTGTAGAACTGGGCTGCAATTCGTCTTGTGACTGTGCAGAGGGCGAATCTGTAACAGGGTCTTTTAGTTCTTTAATATGTATAATTTCTTTACTTAATGTAATTTCCTTATTTTTTGTTTCTCTCTTGAAATCTCTACCCTATTCTTATCTAATATTTTAGTAATTTTATACGGTCCTAAAACACCTTATCTTTTTGCTTCTCTTTTAGGATTCTTCTTAAAACTATTTGTTCTACTTTAAATTCTGGATTAGTATCTCCATTGGTATTTTTCTTATCTACTACTTTCTGTTTATTTTCGACTAATTTTGCATTTACTTTATTATATACGTGTTCTAATTTTTCTTTATGATTATTAACGTAGTCTGAATAAAAGTTAGGGGTTAAAAAGATTTCATTGGGGTCTCTCGAATTTGTATGTCCAAACGTCAATTCAAAGGAAGTATATTTTGTCGCACTGTGGATCGAGTTATTATTACCTATTATAGCATAGTCCATTAAATCGCTTTCTTTGGGGTAAATATCGCGTAAAAGTCTTAAGTGTTCAATTAGTGTGGAATGTGTTCTTTCAACTATGGAGTTGGATTCGTGATGTCCGGATGTTGTGAAATGTACACTAATTTTGTGTAGTCCTAAAATTTCTTTAACTGTAGCGTTGTTAAATTCCGTTCCTTTATCTGTCACAATGGTTTAGGGTATACCGAAAGAAGTAAAATATTTTATAAGTGCTTGACTAATATTTATAGCCATTTTTCCACTTATAAATAGAGCTTGAGCTAATTTTGTAAAAGCATCCACTAATGTTAAATAATTTTTCCCATCAAAAGTAAATACGTCCATATGTACAATTTCGAATGGGCTTTTTGCCGTTTCCGTTAGCATTATTGGGGTATATGGGGTCTGTCTAGCGTATTTATTTCTTTGGCACAATGTGCATTCATTGATAAAATTTGTTATACTAGTTTTCATATTTTTCCAGTAATAATTTTGTTTGAGTCTTTCATAGGTTTCGTTTATTCCTCGGTGAGTCGTTTTACCTTCATGGTAGTTTCTAATTACTATTGTCTGCTCTTCGATATCCTTAAGTGTATTAATCAATTTGGTACATTTATATAACTTTGGTCCATTTTCAGAAAAATGCTGTTGCTATACATCATTGAAGTCATTATACAATTTGTCTTTGTTGAAATGTAAATAATAAGTGTTACTAGGGTCTGTGTACTGAATTAGAAAATCCAAAATTAGTTTGTCATTGGCAATTTCTGGAATTTTGACTTTTATAATTGTGGGGTCGCTTTCATTTTCTAACCTTACGTCCGTCTTGTAATACAAATTTGGGTAAACTAAAATCTGGCGTGGTTTGTTATTTATAATTTCGTCTAAAATAGCAATTCCTTTATTCGTGTTTCCATTAGAGTTAGAATGTTGAGTAGATATATTGTCGTCGTCAGGAATATGTATTGTCCATGCAGGTTCAGGAGTGTTTAATTGAGGTTCTTCAGGTAATTCTGTTTGAAGTTGATTTTCGTCATACGGTTCATGATCTAAACTTTTTAAAAATTCTGCTATATAGTCATCTATGTCACCTGGATTATTTGCAAAAGATCCTGTTTCTAAGGCATTGACTGGTATCCGGGATAAACAATCGGCATTAGTGTTACATTTTCCTTTCTTATAAGAATTTCGTAGTCATACTCTAATAATTTTATCCTCCATCTTGTCAGTTTTGAGTTTACATCTTTTAAGTTGAAAAGCCATGCCAGTGGTTTGTGATCAGTATATATATAAAACTTTTGTCCAAATAAATACGGTCGAAAATGTTTGCATGCCCAAACAATTGCAAGAAGTTCTTTTTCGATTGTCGAATACTTTGTTTCGGTTTCATTTAGTGTCCTAGATGCGTATGCTATTGGTCGGTCATTGGGTACGGTTCCTTGCAATAATATTGCTCCAATTGCATAGTTACTCGCGTCTGTCGTCAAAATAAATTTTTTTCCAAAGTCGGGATACTGAAGTACAGGACCGTTGGTCAAAATTTCTTTACAAGTTCTAAAGCTGTCTAGAAAATCTTTGTCGTGTATTACTTTAGCATTCTTCTTTAAGCATTTCGTCATAGGTTTTGTAATTTTTGCAAAGTCTTTTATGAAACGTCTATAGTAACCTAATAGTCCAAGGAAACTTTTGATTTCAGTTGCTGTGCGTGGTAAAGGAAAATTTTTTACGGCTGTTATTTTGTCTGGGTTTGGTTTAACTCCTGTAGGGGTAATTACGTGTCCTAAATACATTACGGTTTTTTGTAAGAATTCTGATTTGTCTAACTGTATTTTTAAATTATGTTGTCTAAATCTGTCGAAAACTTCTCTTAATTTTTCTAAGTGTTCTTGAAGAGATGAACTGAACACAAGACAATCGTCAAGGTAAATTATACACGATTGATCTGTCAGTCCGAGTAAAACTCTATCCATTACGCGTTGGAATGTCGAAGGGGCATTTATTAAACCCATAGGCATCCGTTTAAATTGAAAATGTCCCTGCGGGGTACTGAATGCTGTTTTCTGTACGTCTTGAGGGTCCATTTGGATTTGATAAAACCCGCTGGCCAAATCTAGGGTCGTGAAATAATTTGCACGGCCTAGCCTATCTAAAATCTCATTAATATTAGGTAATGGGTATTTGTCAGGAATTGTTTCGGAATTTAATTTTCTATCATCTACTACAAGTCGCCATTTTCGTTTACCAGATGCGTCAATCTTTTTCTCTACTATCCAAATTGGGGAAGACCACGGCGAAACACTATCTTCAATTATGCCCTGATCTAACATTTTCTTTATTTGTGATTTAGCTTCGTTGCGGTGAATTTCTGGGAGGCGATATGATTCTGTAAAATTGGAGAATCATTTTTAAATTTATTTTATGTTTAATTTCACTAGTAAAACTGAGGGAATTCCTTCACAATAAAATATGTCACGGTATTCTAAACACAATTTCTTTATAGCGTCTTTTCTTCTTTATTGCAGTGATCAAGTCGAAGATCTTTCAAATTTCCTCTTAATTTATCGTCCTGTGGTTCGTCTAATTCTAGGTCTTTTCCAAATTTTCGATAAAATTTACATCAATATCGTTTATAGGTTCAATTTCGAAAGGTTGAAAAATAGAAATTTTAACGGGATATTCATTTATATTTGTGACTACAATGGTCGCAAAATTTTCGATAACACTAACCAAAGCTTTTTGTGTTTCAAATCCATTTCCAAAATTCGTGTGGTTTAATATTCCGACTCCATTACGTATTTGTACTGGGATTTTTATTACTTGTCGGCAACGCTCGGTTACAATTATCGAATAATTTGTGAATTGATTATTTTTCATTCTGGTTCAAAATTTAGAATAATAGGAATAGTCGCATGCGGGGTTATTATTTGTTTCCGGCTTAAGTTAAGGTTAGCACCTAATTGTCGAAGTAAATCGATTCCAATTAAACATTGAAAATTATTACTAAATTTGAAAAGGAAAAATTTGTAATAGTCCTTTACGTTAAAGATTTGAAAAAGTGGTATGCGTGCTACTTCTTTGTGAAAGGTTGTATTGTGTGCTGTTTGAATATTGAAAAACTCCGGGTAAATGAAATTCGTATAAAATTTGTGTGCTACTTCAAGATCGATCAAACTACGAGTACTACCAGTATCGATTAAAAATCTAGCATTAATTTCAGGAATAATAATAAATGGTAAATCTTGCTTGAATGTGTTTACGTGTATTATCTCTCGTTGTTCCGAGGCATGACCTGTAGAAAATTTTGTTGAGTAGAATTTACATCATTAACATCGTAATTTATGTTCTCACACGCGTTATCAGGGAACTGGATATAATTTCTACCGGTGTTATGTAGCGGCTGAGTTTGAAACGTCTCGTGTGTTTTCAAAGAATGAACGGGGTCGTCGTTATCACAATAAGCATTACAGTTTGCAGTATTACAATCATTCTCAGGTTCTATAATAAAATAAAGGTCATTGCAGTTTGAACTATTTATATTTTGATTGTATAGCCTTTGAGATTGAAATTGGGGTTTAATAGTTATATTTCCAGAAGATGTGTCCATCGGTTCGTCTTTATTAAAATTGGATATGTTATTTGGGTGAACTTGAGCAAATCTTTGAGATGAACTTACAAAATTTTGTTTGTTACTAAATGGCGTGTTTTGCATACCAAACCTGTTATTAAAATGGGAACTTGGATTAAATGTTCTTTGATGGTTTACAGGGGTGTAAAATCTGTTTGAATGTATGTTTTGAAAATGAGGCTTTTGCGTTTGAAATTTCGAATATGAAGGTTGGTTGTTTTGAAATGTGTTTGGGTACCTATAATTGAAATTGTTAAAATTTTGTCTGAATGGAATGTTAGAGTGATTTGAATAGCTACTAGGCGTCATTCTTGAAATGGGTTTGAAATTTGAATTTGAATTTAAGTTACTATTTCTCTGTGTTGAGTATACGAAATTTTCTTCTTCGATAACTAATCCCATAGCCTGTTCTAAACTACTAGGGTTGCGTAATCTAACATTTGTTTGAATGGTTATTGGCAATCCACGAATATATGTTTTAAGCGAAAGGTCATCATAACTTTTAAGTCTAATAGTACGTTCTTCGGCTAAAATGGTCAATGAATTTAATTTTGCAATTATTAAACTCCTTGCGTCTTGGCAACGCATTCCAAAATTATATGGCGCTTCATGTTTATTTGGTCTTAAACTAATTAAATCCTGAATAAGACAATCAATATCGCGCTGATCTTCAAAAGATAAATTTAACGCGTTTTTAATTTCGTCCCAAGTTTTTAACTCTATGCGTGAACCTATTAATATCTGAGCTCCTATCAATTTACCTATAATTGCTCTAAGCAAGAAACTATTTAAATGAATATTTGTATGACTAGCAAATACATTAATTACGTTTTCGCAATTTGCGATAAATATTGTCAAGGTATGAGGGTTTCCATCGTAAGGGGGAATGGAATCTAAATGTAATTTTAGCAATTGATAATTTGTTTGTTCAGTTGCCATGTTTGAATTAATTAAGTTATCTAAATTACTGATACTATTTTCTGAGCTTTCCAAAATATTTGAACGAGCCCTTGAATTTTTCCCTAAAATATCTACGTTCGTGTTATCTGAACTTGCTTCTAAAATTTCCTCGTTACTTATTTTAATACGTTAGCTTACATTAATATGATGCATTGAGTTCGCATAAGTTTCTTAAACTAAGTGCCCTGGTTAGACGATTCTGTTCCTTCCAAAATTGGGCTGATATCTGTATTGGACGATTTCGTTCCTTCTCCAAACTGCTAACAAAAATCTTCGTTTCTCGAATTCGAAAACACAAACAGTTGTTGATTTTCCTAAAAGCAATTTCCAAAGCAATTTTTGCTTGCCTATATGGATATATCACTTTCAAAGTTCTTGATTTTGGTTAATCGTTGAAACGAAAAATTTCCGGCGATTCGAAAATTTCCAAAATCCCGTGCCGACTGCACCAATTATGTTTATCACTCTCGAAAACGGTTTTTTAAAAAATTTTTATTAGCGTGAGAACATTACAACACTGATGTCATACATAATCTAATCTCAAAATCTAGCGCTACCTCTATTTATACTACTTCCTTATCTAATGCATTTGAAATACATAACTTGCATTTATTAAAACCAAATCTGGCGTATTTAAACGCCCCATTATAAAATTGTTTCCACTTCCTATGCAATAAAATAAATACTATATTTTATTTATTAAAAATAATAATTCGCTTATTTTCTCACAAAAAAAAGTAAAATTTTATGTAGTAATTCTTTTAATTTTTTTTTGCAAATAACGCTTATTTTAAATATAAATTTATTTAATTTGCGCTATTATTATTTGCTTGCCCCAAAAGCATATGTATTTTTTCGTCTCCTTTTTATATTTTTGTTTTCACTCTTCTGTATCTTAGAGGTTAAAAACTTTCGACAACCTTCCAAGGATGAATGAATGGTTTGCAAATTAATAAATATGCAGTTGCATTCATGAATTCTTACTCGCAATTTTTTATTACGGTCGGGTATTCAAACTGATAACGTTAAGTGATAAATCGGCTGGTAGTAGTGTCAATGTTGAAATTGAACTAAAGAAGTTAACACGGAACGCGTTCGCTCGTGAAATAACTTGGTTTTACTAAATATCTATACCGCTGTGAAAGCCCGCTTCTTCAATTGGAAATTGAGGGTAAGTTTTTTTGTGTGCTTGTTTTGTATGTATTTAATCTTTGTCGACTTGCTACTAGCTGCGACAATCTAATTTAATTATTTCACACGCTCATGCAATTTCATAATTTTTTCTTTATTCTTAAAACCCCCGCTATATTACAGTCCACTCGCTTTTAAACACCAGCAACCTTGTGTATTTTTCACAAAATTTTGCGATATGAAAATTGTATTGCCATATGGACCTTGTATGTATTCATACGACTTAAAAATTAATACGGATTAATAACGGATTTTAGTGTCAAGGCAAAGGTTTGATTTATAGAAACCAGTAATTGTAAACATTTAATAATTTCTAAAATTGCTACACTCTATGTAAATAGTTTAGAAAAAAGAAATCTTTTTAAAAGAATGATGTCGCTCCGAAAGCATAGTCAAAATGCCCGAAAGTAGTGCATAGACATAAACCAGTTTCTAATTATTACTTGAAGATTTATCTATCACATATTCCTGGATTGAACGTCAGATCGCGCCACCTAACTTTTAAATTGAAGTAACTTTTAGTTTCAAATAAAACGTTGTTTTTGTGTTGTCGAAATCGAGGGATCCCCCCCTCCCCGCAAAGCCCTTGACTGTTCGCGTCTGATGTCGTCCTAAAAATTTGGGTCAGAAGATTTTTCAAATCCGATGATTGACGAAAGTTTTCTGGGGCCTCTGAATTTTGAGAGAAACGGCATCGTTAAGATTTATTCATGTTACTAAATAGTTTGATATTATCATAATTTAGTTGATTAATTAATGTACTTTGAGAACAAACTACTTTTTCCAGTAATAATAACTATAAATCTTAATAAGTTATTACGCAACTTAAAATGTGGTATTTTCTGGTGTAGAATTATAATGCATTAATAGTTTACCTTTTTCGTGGACTGTCTTCGAACTCTTGTATTTCCAATGCAGGCATGTTATTTATATCGCTTACATTTGAAACGCTGCGGTACGCAGAATCAGGCGATTCCTCAGTAGGGCTGGGAAACCATTTACTGTAACAAACAATATTTGTTAAAAGCAATATAAAAAAGGTATTGAGTGTTAGTATAATTTGTAAACAAATTAGTCTCAAATACGTTAGCTTAAAAAGAAACTTTGAATAAATCTCAAATTAATAATTCAGCAATTTTTAAAGTCACACCCGTGGCTAAATGAAATTTGAAATTTTCGGGGGACACATGAATGAATGCTTTCCTAGAAATATGAGTGAAACTCGACTTATTAATAAAGCGTGCGATTTGTGTGTTTATAAAGCTTTAGTTTGGTATAGGGCAAATAAAATCCCGTTTAAATTTTGAACGAGCTGAAAGCTGGTCTTAAAGACGTATTTTTACCAGTTAATTATGACGAAATATTAATTATTGAAATTAACAATAGAGCTAAGAAAGAAAATGGAAGCATATGATTAATAAACTTAACACAATTGAAAATTTTAAGAAAAAATAATTTACCCTTTTAACAATTTCAACTTAGTCTGATAGAAATAAACTCAATTTAAGAATTATTTAAACTAGGTAAACTAGGTAAAGCCTTCGATGTGTGTCGGTACACAGCATGTACCTCCTAGTAGTCGTAACGCGGGCAACTTTCTGCTAGCTTACAAGGCAACCCTCGTGAAAAAGAAAATTTTAACTTATATTGAAAGATGTTAAGGCACACCTGGAGGACTGGGAGTCGTGGGGACGACTGGGGAAGAGAAGCTAAACGTGTCAACACTGAACGGTAGGTTGTCGTTACCGTTAGTAAGGAAAGCTACAACGACACGGTTGCGATCTAAGCTGGTAACCTGGTTTAACCTAATTAAAACTTACTGACAAAACCTTTATGAAAGCCTCGCACCGTCAGAGTCATGTTGGGCGACTGAGACGGACCATATCTGGCCCATCAGATAACTACCGCATGAATCAGAAATTGCGATATGGTACTTGGAATGTCAGGGGGGTACGGTAAGGAGTATCAAATCATGAATAAAATGAAAGAAAGGCGCAGGGATGCGCTGTGTGTGAGTGAAACAAAGCGGAAAGATAAAATATATTGTTGAATTAGATGATGGTATGTTGGGTTTGCGGTCTGGAGTAGAGAGCAATGAGTTCGGGGCAAAAGGTGTTGGTTTAATTTTGAATAATCAAGTAAAAGCGTGCATGAAGCAATATGAATTGGTGTCGCTTCGCATCTTGTGGGTTAGAATGAAAGTGGACTTCAGCAAGATCTTTTTGGTAGCATGTTATGCTCCGGTAAATGACGATAGGGAGTGTTAGTAGTTTTGGCAGGAGTTGGAAAATATATTAGATATACGCGACAGGAATGATCAGGTGGTTCTATTAGGTGATATAAATAGTTGGGTCGGAGTACACAGAGCAAATGCTAGACATGTGGTAGGTCCGTTTGGTGATCCAAAAAAGAACGAAAATATAGATATGTTAGTGAGTATATTTATGGAAAAAGAACTGTTTATCTAACACATGGTGTGAATTTAAAAACATATACAAGTACGCATGGCAAAGCGGAAGTGCGAACAGTGTAATTGATTTGGTTGCATTTGATGAAAGTTTTAGGGAACTGGTAAAAGACACGACAATAATGAGAGAACCCGAGTGTCGTACCGATCATTTTCTGGTTTTGTTCAAAATTGATCTTAGCCAAAAGCAGGTGTAAAGAAAAAAGCAGAATGTTAGATAATCAAGAGTGAAACTAAAAGGCTTTTTGGAAGATTCGATTCAAAGAGAGTATGCTACTATGTTAGACAGGGAGTTGTATGACTGCAAACAGGAATGAGAGAGTGCTCAGAAGTCTCAAAAGCATGGAGTTGTTTGCAGAACACTGTGATGAAATGTGCTTTGAAAGTATGAGAAACCATAATGAATGAAACATGTAATAACAATGCATGGTGGACCGATGAGGTGAAAAAAGTTGTTGGAGAAAAGAAAGTGACTTATAAGAGAATGATTGCAGAAAAAATGTTGACTTAAAAGCCCAACTTCAGGAAGTATATATGAAGAATAGACGATATGCGAAAGAAGTACTGAAGGCAAGTAAAGAGCAACTGAGGGAGAGGGAGGGTGAAAAATGCAGTAATTTTAAGGAGAATACTCCAACTTGTTTTGGAAATAGGTAAGGAATACAAAAAAGGATGGAAATATGCGTGTGAATGGCGTTGCTAACAGAAGAAATGAAATTGTTTGGAACGAAGCGGGTGTGAGAAACTGTTGGAAATAGTATTTTAAGACACTGGTATGGTGGTGGCAAGAAGAATACAGAAGAAGAATATAGAGGACTGCCGAAAAGTGTATGCATGCCAGAAAGTAAACGTATGTAGCATTTGTAGATCTACAAAAAGTGTATGATTTTGTGAACAGAAATGAATTATGGAAAGTATAGCGTGAATATGGTGTAAGCAAGTGCTTGACAGAATCTATCAGAGCGATGCACAAAGGCAGTAAAGAGTGTCTACGTATGAATGGTAACATGGGGCAATACTTTGACATTATGGAAAGTGTAAGACAGAACTGTGTAATGTCTCCATAGCTGTTTAATGTATTTATGGATGAATGTTTGAGACAACTTTAGAAGAAACGGAAGAATTGAAGATTGGTGAAACAAATGTCAGTGTGTTGTTGTATGCTGATTACGCAGTATTGTTTGCTGAATCGTCACAAGATCTGCAACGAGTATTTGACAGGTTGCTGGAAACGTCTAAAAATATGCAACTGAAAGTAAATGGAAATAAGACGACAGTAATGATTTTTAACAGATATGGCGGAACTGATGACTTTGTATTTAAAATTGGTAATGACACAATAGAGAAAGTGAATGACTTCGTGTACCTTGGTGGAAAGTTTTTGAATATTAGAAAGCTCGATCGTGAGATAGAAAGAAGGGCAAATGCTTGAAGAAAAGTGTTTGAAAGTATTTGGGCAGCGAAAAGGAACGAGGGATTTAGTGTAAATGCAAATTTAGCTATTTATTACAGTGTGTTTGTGCTAGCTGTTCTGTATAGAAGTGAAACTTGGATCTGGCAGAAGAAGCATGATAGTCGTATAAATGTTGATGGAATGGGGTGCCTAAGAAGTGTGTGCGGAAAAACATTGAGAAACAAGGTGCCAAACGAATAGGTTAGCGCAGAGTGTGGGGTGCAAGTGACCCTTAAGGAGTTGAGCGAGCAAAGCACGCTTAGTTGGTTTGAACATGTGGAAAAAATGAATGAGGATTGACGTACCAGTAAGATGACTAGTTAAGCTGCAAAGTGCATACTGCGTAAAAGATGGTTGGGTGTAATATAAGAGGTTCTGAAAGAATGACAGGTGAGAAGTCTGCGGAATAAAAGAGCATGCCAAAAGCAGTATATGAATGTTGCAGAGGAAAAGGAGATATGTAGGGACCAAGGGACCTGGAGAAAGATGGTGGATGATGCTGGGAGTAAAAGTAGTGTAGTAGTCTAGAGCTGTACCCTGCATATCTCTCCAGAAAAAGGTGCTAAATTTCGTTACTCCAAAAGGAATCCCGTGATTGGTGTGTTGTGTTGTTGTTGTTAGGTAAACGAATAGAAGAATGTATAGTTTCGATAAAAAATTATATACTATCAATTAGAAGACGAAAGGATTTAGAGACAGATTCATGTACCGTTGATCCTTCTCATTGTAAACCATGCACTACATCGAAAATTTGTTCTTTACAAACTACACAATCCGGAAATAGATCAGCATTAAAAACTTGTTGGAATTGTCATCAGACAGGACATTTCCAATCTCAATGTCGCGAGAAACGTAGAACAAATTATTGTTACCAGTGATAGTTATAATCAATGTACTCCATGTGATTCACTCAATCAAACGGGAACGTCGAAAGGTCATGGAACGCTCAGAACACTTTATAATCCCATCATGCAATTAAAAAATTTAATTCAAGGAAAAGAACAACAATTAGAAAGAACCAAGCAATGTTGGACTATGTTTTCGAGCATGCAGCACAGGAAGAAAGAGCTTATGTCACTGTTAATATTTAGATATTGAGTTTTTTGCTCTTTTGGGCTCTGGTGCGAGTACAATAATTTTGTGTCAAAAGGATGTGGAAATATTTTCGCGTTTGGGTATAAAAATTCAAGTCCAAAATTCTCGAAACTGCAAAATGAACAAATCCTACAATCTCAAGGAACAATGACGTTACCATTTCGATTAAAAAGAAGGAGCAGCAGTTTTAATTGCTTTGGTAGTCTCAAATGTGGCTGAAGCGTTGTTTTGGGTATTGATTTTGGTCATCCATAGGAATTATTCAAGATATATTGAAAGACGAATTTATTTTTGCTAAATTAGATTCAATAGAAACTTCACCTCCACTTCACATTCTACTTCAGATGTGGATTTTGAACAAAGAAATTTATTAGAAAATATCATAGGTAAAATTTTGAAAATCCGCTAAAATTAGGTGTAACTTTTTCAGTTAAACGTGCAATTAAGGTTAGAAGAGATTATATTAAATAACGTTATTATAGAGTCAGTCTTGCTGTAAAACAACATATCGATAGTAAGTTAGATAAATTTCTTAAGTTAGGTGTTGTGTGTAAGGGCACTAGTCCATGGAGTAATCCTATATTATTGGTCAAGAGAAGAGGACAATAAGTATAGAATAGTCGTAGATTGTCGAAAATCAAATGTCATCGAGAGAGATACATACTTTACACCTTATGTTTCATCAATCTTGAAAATCCTCCAAGATACCAAATTTATTTCCACCTTAGATAAGAAATTGGCACATTTTCAGATTCCGTTGAAAGAAAATTCTTGTCAATATACAGCCTTTACGATTTCAAACCGTGCCCATTTGAATTCACCAGATTAATAATAAAGTTGCATAATTTACATTCTATGTAGCAAAGATTCGTAGATCGTTCTCTAGGTTCAGAATTAGAGCTATGTGTATCTTGTTATCCCGACGATATCATTAAATTGTTATGTACAGCTTTGGTTCTAAAAAGTCTAGTCGGTAATCTACAGCAAACTCGGTGAAGCACTCTGCTAAAAATCCATTTTATGTAAAATACCCAAAAACCTCGACTAACAAAATTTTTGCAGACTAACTCAGTGGGATGGGCGGTGTGAGTGTTTGAAGAGTATTCCAGAATGCTATCGGGTATGAAATGTGTCTTAATCGGGGAGTACCTTGAACGCCACTTAATCTTACATGATTTCTAGGAAAAACCCTAAAAAGAACAAGAAGGTACCAAAGCTTGAAATCAGGAGAGCGATTCTGGCTTAAAATTTACCTAGAAAATCGTTAAATACGGTATTGTTTAAACATAAAACAAATCTTAAGCATAAGAGCACTAGAAAACTTATTTAAAACTGCTAGCTAAAACAATCATTTTTAAAATCAAATGCTAAATGACCTGAAGTTCCAATGGCGCCTCTATGTATTTGTAAAGTAATTTCTTACAACAAATCTGTAACTATACCATCGCGTAAATTAAAAAAAAAAACTAAAGGTAAAGATGACACTGTTATACACGATTCTTGTTTCTAACTATATAGCACAGTGTAAAAGCTAGAGGAAGTCACCTTTGACATGTGCTTTAACACAATCGTCTGGTTACATTAGGATTAAGGTTTTTGGATTGTAAACTTTTTGTAGTGTAAATACTCCTTACGTCGCTAAAAAGTTTCCTATTATTTACCTAAATAACGGTCACAGATACGAAAAAATTACAAGAGACCAAAAAGTTTTTAAACAAAACAGAAAATTTATTTTGTGTTTTAAAATCTACCAGCGGCGCACCTCAAAATAGTAGATTCTCACAACCATTTGATATGCCCGATGTTGTAAGCCCTACAACATAACCTATATTCCAAATTGGATCTTAATATCTTAAAAACTGCAGGAGTTATAAAGAAAAAACCAAAATAATTTCAACACTTCAACACCCCCGTAGATAGGAAACTAAGCGTTTCTGGACTTACATGTATACAAATTTTTAGTCATAAAATTCGCCAAAGAATTATACCCTTTCGTATGTACATGATATTTAGAAACACCCTGTGTGTATATATATATATATATATATATATATATATATATTACCGTGAAATTATAGGTTAAATAGGTCTAGACAATAAAATTTCAACAACTGTGTATATAGGAAATAGGAACAATTTATTTACGCGCCAAATTAATCAGTTTGGATAGTGAAGACGGACAGTTATTAACATATTTTCTATTTCTAAATTAGAATGTTAAAATTGCATAAAAGGAGGAAGCTTTAGAGTACATAAAACTCAAGGATACGCATAATTAGTTGTAATAGTTGAAATCAAGCGCATGGAATCAGAAACGGAGCTTTCAAGTATAGAAAATCAATAATTTAAACGCATATTTCCAGTTAAATAAACGAAAACGTTCGTTTGACAAATCCTAAGAAGGGGATATACTCGGAATTGTTATTTTAAACAAGTGGCTTCGAAAAAACACCTTTTAGTTAAATGTTAAGTTCATAGAACTTAAGTGAAGGTTGGCACAAAATTCTAGAATACTGTTTGCAACGGTCGGGTCGACAAGCTGCTTAAAATAACACGTGCCTTAAAGACTAAGTAAAATATAAGATCTATAAGGTAAAACAGACAGAGAAACGTATAAGAAAACGTTGGGTAAAAGTTACGTCTAAAATACACGGGCGATGTAAAGGCCAACAACAATATCGATTTTCTGTAGCTTGAGAGGGGTTTCTAAAAGAGACAATAAATATGGATAGAACGGAGAAAGATAGTTGAGAGGTGGAGCGTTATAACGGGGGAAAGCTGTATCATTGGTCTAAGGCTAGCAGTTTTGAGAAGCTCGTGTCCGTTGAGTTTTAGTAAACGAATTTCAGTGTAACATTATGATAATCTCAGAATTTTTCAAACGTTACGTTCAAAATTTGTAGAATTGATTTTAAAAATAAGTTTTTCGATGAAGAGAGGTTCCGTGTGTGGTTGCGAAAAGCGTATAAATACTCTGAGAAAGATATTAAAGCTCTCTTGCTCTTAGATCTTATATCGCGCTTAGATCTATAACGTAATTGCCAGTACGTAATCTTAAGTTGTAATAAGTATTTGAGTGGTAATTTCATTTGACTGTGTTTGTGAGAAAGGAAGGTACTTAGGATGGTAGGTATTCAAGAAGAAGCCGATTGCTGAGCTAGGCCGGGGTGTTCAGAAATAAGGAGGCGTTCCAAAAGGTAGTGTAAGAAATTTTTTTATTTTTTTTATTTTCAGAAATTTTATGAGGCCCAATTCGAGGGGCGAGAATTTTGTAGGTTTTACGGCAATTTTATGTTGGCCCAAGCGTGGGGCTTGATTGGTTTTTAGGGAGAGTTCGAGTGTTCCGATAACCACAGCAATATATATTGCTGAAAAATCTCGCTTTGAAAAACTCGAGCACCACCGTTGAGCGCCATTACTGCTGAAGATTCTCGACAACAAAGCCTCAGCGTTGGGCCGACATTACTGCTCTGGAATATTTATAAGCAAGCGCTGGATTCCTAATTCGGGCCCCACTCTTTAGGCGTCATTACTGCTAAGAAATCCTGTTGGAGCCCCACATGTTTGCCCTTATTTCTGTGAATTAACCACTGCTCAAACCCCTGTAAAATTCGATAATCATTATCTAAAATAAATTTGAGTTCGAATTTATTTGTCACGATGTGTTATAGTTTTATACCCTCTAAAGATGCTTTCTATAAATGACGCCACAGTGCTCTTTGCACTGCGTCCTCAGAGATACTCAGCACGACTGCTCATCTGCTCTGAAATTCATTACTACTCTTCGATTCAATGAAAGAATCCGACTAACAAAAGTACATCCTATTTTATTGTGACCAAATAAATTAAAACTTTGTCTTTACACACTTAATCCATACATCAAAGATTTAATAATTCTCCTGAATATTTACATACCTAATCCCTACATCAAAAATTTAATGATCCTCCTCAATATTTACATACTTATTCCATACATAAAAGATTTAACGATCCTCCTCAATATTAAATAGTGTCATCTTAATACTACAATGATTTCCTGATTTGTCTATATTAATCTATGCTAATTTTAAAGTGGATGGGCCTATCCCTGAACCTTATTTTACATTTCCCGGTCTAATGTGAGCTCCTAGTATAAACCTTTCTGTACATGAGTGCAAAATTTCAGCACAAACAAGAAAAAAGGTCCTGTTTACCTTGTACATATATAAAAATATACACAATTATTTTATATACATCTATTTACATAACCATATTTTAAATACTTCCTTCTCAAAGGTAAATAATTTCATTTTATGTCCATAAATTCATCAATATACACCCAAAATATCGCCAATAGTTTAAACATCGAATAAGCACCACAAACAACAGTTTTTGAACAAAAAAATTATTTACCTGGAATGTTTCTCATCCAGATCTCTACTATGAAGCCACCTCTGAAGATGCTCTCCTTTACCAACTGCTCGTACCAGAATCACTCCACGTTGCTGCATGTCATCAGAAACAGCAATTACTCTTCCAAATCGCTTGACATCAAAATTACGGACCTCCAAACTCTCTGTACTGCCGCTACTGGTCCATGAACATTCACTTCTTCCGCCCAGTGTACAACAAGCACCATCAACCAAACTATATAGAAGTCGCTACTTACTGTTTATCCTGCTTCATGTTACAAAATCAATTTTATACAATTCACACCGATTTTAATATTGCATCAACTTGTGCTTTTAATAACTTGTAATTTAAAATCTCGGACTTACTAGTCGCGTACTGTAGTAGTTTGAAGACAGGAAGAAGATGATCAGAGAAAACAAAGAGAGAGTATTCCGCCTCCAAGTCGTTTATATAACCATACTCCCTACCAACTTGCACGTATCCCCTAACAAACATTCTTCAAAAATTTTCTCTCAACAAACGAGCTTTACCCCGTAAAACCTATCCACTTACACAAATCTCAAAATCACCGTACACTATAACACAACCGTCGTTCGCTTCTACTAATCTCGTCGTTAACTTTCGACGATTCCCTGTAAATTCGACCGCCCCTTGCCAACCGTCTTCTAAAACTCAGAATTTTGTTGTACAAACAAGTACTTTACGCCGAAAAGCTCATTAAATTTTCTAATCGTCCTACTCTTCTCTAAAGTCCCTATTCACTGCTAACACACCCAAACAACCAAAACATGCCTTTCATATTCACGTACATACCATTATCTTACTTCCACTCGTATCACAATATGTTTTATACTTCATTTCACACCCTACATAACTTTCCTATGTCAGTAATACTTTTCTTGTATCCTTGTCTAAACCATGTTTTCTTTCCCTTTGCCTTCTTCCTCTATAACACCTTGTTCATAGTCTTTTCACCCTACTTTTCCTTGCACCTTGAAAATCGATATCTTCTGCAAACACGCTGCATCTCTGTCTCGCTTATTACCTTTAAAGATGTCCTCGTCTTACAGAGGTTTGAAACTCACTACAACTGACCATATGATATCTTCCCTCTGTTTCTAACGTATGCCAAATATAGTCTTTCGCTTGATTCTATCGATCTGTTTCTACTTGTAACCGTCCATTCCCTACTATAGACTTGATGTTCATGTTAACGATTTTTACGTAGAAATCTTTAATTAATATATTCTTAACGTTTAAAAGCTTTACTGGAATCGCTTTATTTTCTGCACGTCCCTTCTTTGAAATCTATAACTGTTATAACTTGTTTTAGATTATTGAATCTTGGAAACCTACATAAATGTTTAAGCTTATATTACCCTACACTGTTTTATACTCTCGAGAAATTCACGTTCCCTGCGTAAATTATCCTTTTTTACACTACGCCTGACATAAAAAGCTTTTATACTAACCTATTTGTACACTATTTCTAAGCTTTAATATACTTGTTTACCTCGTCATCGTTCCTATTAGTAATTAATCATTACCCTAATTCTAAAATAAAGCACAAAAATTAGACTTACATTATTTTACCTAGTACCAACCCTATTCTATCGTATTGAAAAATGTTTTAAATTAGAAATTGATTTTTATGCACAGGGTACCTACAAATAAATAATTGTCTGACATACGTAATTCGATTTTAGCCTAAAAATATTTATGTGTTAGTTATTAGTTCTTGTATATATTAATCTATGTGTTACAGTAGTGTGTATACACTGATACTAATTGTCCCCTGATATCACTATAAATGTATGCAATTGTCTAGAAAGAAGAAAAGTGTTATGTACATGAATCTGTATACTTACTCATTAGCTGCCTGTACCGCTGCCTGTACAGTTGCCTGGCGTCTTCCTAAGTTTAAGCGAGAAGCACGCAGAGCTCTAGCGCGACCTATCCAAAGTTGATACCTGGGTTCGACGTGTTTCTTGAAATGTTCACTAGAAATGTAGCGAAAGTAGTGTACCTTAAACATTTTAATTAGAGCACTTACAAATAAGTCTAAAGAAACTTACGACAACCCATACAATGATTAGGGTGCTGGATAACGATACTACGAAGTAGTAAATTCTGTCATAATGTTCAATTTTTTGAGTAATAGGGAGAGCAAAACCGTCCTTTTTAACTTCACGTACTTCGGGGTAGTTGATCTTTTCTGTAACATAAATGTTTGTATAGTTGTTTATGAATATGTGGTGAACAAAAAATAGTGGTGCAGAACAGTTAATTGTGAATGTTCATTTAAAGTGATTATTTTTAGGCGGATGCACAATTTAAGACAACACATGCCTTGCATTTACGGGTTTCGTTGAATATTTATTCAACTTTTAGGTAAGGCATCTCTAAGCTTTTTCAGCTAAAAGACACTACGCATTTTAATCAATACCGCGAATTAACGCTTCTCGATTTCTAAGTTCATGCATCTAAAATCAGTAGTCTGATAATGCCGTCATAAAAATATTGGTAATTGCTCGAAACGTATTTTTGAAAATGGTATAATTAGACGTGAAAATTGTTAACTAGGAAAAGAAATATAAATTTGGAAAAAAATTAAGACTACAGAATAATGCGATTTCAAAAAATTTGCCACCGCATACCTTTTAATTTGAAATTAAAATTTGTAGCATTGGTATTTGTTATTAAATCTGATTAAATGGTTTTTTTGTCAATTGTCTACTTTGTATTTAGATTGATGTTATTCTTATGATTACACGACTATGTCGGTGTTTTATGCACGCAAAAATAAGTCAGCTAAGAAGCTGCAAAAACGGCGTAACCAACCATTGGTTGATTTTTTTTTACAAATTAGCAGCCAATGTAATCGGTATAGAATGTTTTCAATTTAGAATTCGGATACGACTGTTGGTTAGTATTTTCATAGTGAGTCATTTACAGCTTCCGCTTTGAATGTAGCTAGTTCGCATTTATATTTATATTTGAGTCAATACTATAAGTATATTTACTTATTAGTGTTTTGTAAAGTGTGTCTATGAAAATGTTTTGGTTCGTACGTAATTAAAACTTACATTTCTGGCGTTCTTTTCGCGGTCATATGAGTATTGATTAACAATTTCAACAGTCCTCTCGATTTAAATGGTTGCTTATTCATCATCCTGTATGATTTTTATTAAATATTTGGTTATAAATTAAATAATTTAAATCTATTCTATTTCGATTTAGCATTAAAATCTGGTATTTTATTACCAACAACATGCGTTGTCTTAATGATTATAATAAGTCTTTGAACGTGGTATTCGGTTACTAGAGCATTTGTTTTCAGAAATATTATTATGTGGTGGATGTGTTTTCTACAAGGTTGTTTGCAAACATGGGCTCCAATCTATTGAAAATTTCTAATTTGCTTATCTTTACACCGTATTAAGGATATACTGTACATTGGTTTATATTACATTTTCTAAAATGTTATGTGAAAGCTAGGCAACTCTTTTACACATTTTTAATATGTCCTTGAATTTGAGATATATTCGTTGTTGCGAACGCTTTTACTAGTTCTACAGAGCAAACGTTAATTTGGACTTTTTATGACTGATTTTGATTGTTACGTGTTGGAACGAAATATTAACTTATGGCATTCAGCTTATCTTTTCTGCATAAGTTGGTTGTACGAATTAGCACAGATAATTCTATTAAGAAACAGTTAGTTTGTTTGGAGAAAAGAAAATATTGCATCTCCTTTAATAAGGAGCAGTATAGTTTGTGTAATGCTAGTGGAACAATGAAGTAATATCTAACAACAAATTCATGGAACGATGAGAACTGTTTTCCGGCAATTTTTCTTCACATTTATACACTTAACGTCAACAGCATGTATTGTTTTGGGATTTGACGTATTTACAGCTGTAGCCTTATGGATAAGCAGATACAAGTATGCGACACCATGTGTCCCGGCAAATGTCAAATGCAAAAGGTTGTTGCGCCCTACAGAACGTCATTCCCAACTGTATGACTTGCTATTTCTTCCCTGCATCGTTTTGTTGACTTTCCTCATGGAGAACTGGGTCTGACTTTTCTGTGCTAAGTTTTTCAAGTTACTAGTCGCGTAATTAGAGATGTTACCGTCGCCATCGATCTTACTTTGCTCAAATTTTCGGTATATGCTTACGGCGTAGCTGTTATTGGTTGAGTATTAATTATATAATAAAATCCGTTTGGATTCACTATAAATTATGTCTAAATAACTTTTTACGGCTACCTTATAGTTTATTTGATATTATGTCATAATTCTATACTACTACGGCTAAAATGCATTTCAGCTCGTGAGGATTTTTTTTTAATTGTTAGGATTTTCTACTATCTTAATTTTTAAGTTATTTTTAGGAAGTTGTGGACAATATGTAAGTATATAATTATATAATTTGCTTTTCTGAATAAATATTTTATATATAAAGGGTTTTAATAATTGGATTAAAAACAATCCACTACATATCCCTTTGTAACGTTTATTTTATGTAAATATAAGAATTACAGTAAAAAATTAGTTCTAGGTAATTAAAGAGGGCAAAAATTATTTGTGTGTCGATTGTTATACTGTGTAAGTTTTACGAGACGCTCTGTGTAAATGGTTTTTTTTTAGTTGGTTTTCTTTTTTTAACATGTCGCTTTTTTCCAAAAAGGTTTGTAAATAAAATACCTAACATGAGGTTTTCCTTTTCTTTCTTTGTGACCCATCCCACTTTGCGACTTCGTGGCTAGCGCGGCATTCCTTTGAAATTCTCTTTTGTTGTAGTATTCGGTGCAGGTTTCTTTGCTTACTTTAATTTTTTTCCATGTCTGCACGGAATACCGTAACAATAGAAAACTAGAATAATCTGGGAAGGTGTACAAACAGCTACAGCTCTCATTGATTGGTTTCTCTCTACAATTTTTCATCAAAAACAAGTGACGCAAATTCGTTTTCGGTTTGAAAACCGATTACACAACCTTCAACACAACTGTTATATAGTATTTTCAGGAAAAGCCAACTAAAGCACTAGTTGTTGAATTTAAGTAAACAGGTTTTGATAACTTTCTAGTTTGTATTTGAATTATAGCAAAACGTATAATTACACGAGTCTGTTCATGTTTTAATAAGGAGAACGCTGACCAATTCCTTGAGTTGAAAAAACAGCAAATGCGGTCATTGGGTTTCTCTGCAAATTTCCAACATACAAAACTAAGGTAGAATAAGTATTCGGTTTAATAACCGATTACAGACCCTACAGCACGGTAGTACTCTGAGAAGGTCTCATATAGTTGCCGTTGTTGAAATTGGCTGGGTGGGGTTATAACATTTTTCCATTTTGTATTGAAATCATTATTACAAAGTTTTGATAGCGTTTTGAGTAGGGAGAAACTAGAACAGTTTTTAGAGATGCAAAAGCAGCAAGACTGGTCATTGACTGGTTTCTCTTTCTATTTGCCAACAAACACAATTAATGTAGAATTCACTTCGGTTTAAAAACCAATTTCAGAGCCATCAGTAAGTTTCATATAAAGTCTCAGCATTTGTCGTTTAATTTGGTTAAATGATGTTGCTGAAAATTTTCAGATTGTATTTAAATGTAAATCAATCTCACAACTACACGACTTTGTTGCCGTTTTGTGAAGGAAGAACTAGACCCACCTGAACAGCTGTAACATCTCCAAACCAGTCATTGGCTACTTTGTCCTTACTACTTGCGAACAACCACAATTGAGGTTGAATTTAAATCCGACTTAGTAACCGATTACAAGGCTCTGAACACGGCTGTTAGGTAGTACTTTCATAGAAGGGCTTCTACAGGGTAAGCTGCTAAATTTAATTAAATTGTGTTTTCAAAATTTTATCCTTTGTATTTAAATTTGAGTCAGTCTTATAATTATGCGATTTCTATTTTGTCGTTTTAATAGGTCCTGCAGTGCGAGATCTCTTGGTTGACAGGTACAAGATTTTGCATTTAAAGATTATAACAAACAATCTAGAAAATTGGATTTGCATACTCTAGATTGTTGTAGATTGATCTAGAACAATTGGATAAGGTATAAATTAGTGTTAAAGTGTTATGTAGTTCAGTTCTAGTTGCAGCTTCAATTTTAATAAGAGTTTTGATCAACTTTTATCACGATGCTATTTTGGAAGTTAAGTACCGATTAAAACTTTGAAAATCGTGATGTGTTATAAGTTAGAGGTACAAATAAAGTACCATATGTGAGATAAATTATTATGGAGATCGATATAAATTGATTGTGGTGATAATATAAAATAATCATAGTGCATCGATATAAAATAATTAAGAAGATTAGTATTATAGTTTTCAGCAACTGCAACACCGTTTTAGCTGATCACTTACACTATGAGAAAACACAAGAACTAAATACAAATTACCATTGCAGAGAGCATAATTACGCGTTAGCTCCCTGGCGTTGGCAATTCAATTACAGTAACGGCACCTAAAACTGAATGCAAAAGGTGTAAAGGTGTGCAAATCGATTCACCACGTATGTTGACGAAAAAAGGACGGATTTAAACATATCATTGCAGGTTTTAAACTGTCCTTTCTGGCCATAACACCAAGAGTAGCTATACTATGTCTTTAGTAGAAGATCCTCCTTTTCTTTTAAAAAAGGATTTACTAAGGGTTAAAATCTAGAAACATATCCAGCATGCTTTCACTTTAGTATGTTTATGATCTTGCCATAAACCCCTTCCTTTTACAAGTATGCTTTACTCTAGGTTATAAATATAGTAGGGTTTAATACGAGGAACAACTACCAAATCATTCATTTATTATATAACAGCCCAATTTATTTTAAACAATTAATAACACCTGATTTGTTCTGTAATGTGATAAGTGTAATCGATCTGGTGTTCAGTGCAAAAACCATTACTTACGCTAGATCTGATTTTGAGTTGATAATATTCCCTACACTGGGTCAATATTAGTTTTGGCTTGCTGCAACTATTTTAGATTAGCCAGCGTCAAGTCAATGAATATATACTACTCACTTTGTAAGAATTTCCGAAAAACAAATTTTCTTGGTACTATTCTCTCCACAACAATAACGTGTATGTACCTTCCACGACCCCTCCCTCTAAACATTGTAACTTCTAAACTATTAATGGTTTTGCATATATTTACCTTGAAACTGTTATTCAATTCTACCCCAGTGACACTGCATTTTTAGTTGGTATATTACACATATGGCATACATATCTTTCTTCAGTATCCTTTCGCATAACCGAGCGTTTGTTCTTAATATTGATTTATATACTGCATTTCCAATATGTACAGACTTTCCAGTTGTGTTCCACTTTAGTCTTCAATAACGTACTTATAGCACGTTGCATACTAATCACACTGCTACGTGCAAGAGTAGCATGGCCTGTCTACCTGGATATTGCATTTTATAAAAGGTTGACGCTTTCTAACCTAACTTTATCATATACTTGTTTTACAACTCTTGTCATTCTAGATTTGTTTCTGGTTGAGTGTCTAGTTGGTGTGTTGCACCTCTCGCTTATATTTTGTTTCATGGGTATCCTTCATCTTATATATGACCATTAAATTAAAATCAACAAACAATTAGTGTGTTGTACTGACGCGCCACGGCTGGCTGCGGTATCACCGTTACTTTCTGAGGGATTGAAGTAGATCCTGTACGTTCTAACTGTAAGGGGGAGGACGAACTGCTCTCCACTTGACAGGAGAGTGTGAGGGAATATATATATATATATATATATATATATATATATAAGACTGAAGCAAAGGTCTGAAGTTTAAGTATCATAGACTAGAAAAAGTTGACTTGCCTTCTCTAGTCAGACGTCCTAATTTTTATTAAAAAACAGACAGATTTGGAGTTGGAAAGCAGAACATGAAAGATGTAGGGAAACGGTGTGGTAAATATAGCAGTGTAGGGTTTAGTAAAAAGGGCAAATGGTTTAGTTACTATAAAGCTTTGTAATTCGATCAGGATCACTTCTTATTCGAATAACTCAAAATATACAGATTTTCCAGAGAATTCTTCATTAAATACTTGTCCTAGTCATCGAAAAAATAACTAAAAATCGATATAAATTTGCATAAACAAATATATTGCTGACTTGGGTTTTAAAAATGGTATAACTTTGTTAGAATTTGCTCGATTTAAGGAACGTCACAAAATTAAGAAATTTCTAGATCAATGCATTCTTTAGCTGCCTGGAAAAGTCTTTTAAGGCTAGATATAAATTACAATGAACTGAAATTGTAATGATTCTCTCCATCTCTTTCCACTGATGGTACATAAAAATTAGAATAAATCGTAATTTTTTTGTTTAAAATTTGCGAAAGTATAGCCACATTTGTCCCCAATGTACTTACCCCTCTGGATTATTTAACAGGAATGATTTAGGCTCATTAGGAGAACTAGTAGACATGCCAGAAAATAGTGCGATGTCACGCAAAACAACTGAATATGAATTCTAACTATAACACCTATAGTTAATCAAATATCAAAGCATAATTATACAAATGGCTTTTTTTGGATTCAAACTCACGATATATCACGATAATCCACCGTAGATGTTAAAGAATACTTGTTTTCTTACCTGCGCATCTTGGTCCAGTAAATCCAGTTTCACAAAAACAAAAAAATTGTGAATCATACTCCCAACAGGTGCCTCCATTGGCACAAATATTAATTCGGCACTCCTGAAAAAACAATACTTATTAATTTAGAAATTCACGTAAAAGAACGTATTCTGTGAATAAAAACTACACTTATAAGCTGTAACGTAACATATCTCATAACCACCAGGATAGTGCCCCTTTTTTGATCTCTTACTTTATAATATGTGTATTTCAAAAGCAAAAAGTATATCGTTACAGAAAGTAAACCCATGATATCCACATACATACGTACATATCAAAAGCTGAAATTGTAAAAAATTTTAATACGCTATAAGTTAACAAAACTTCTGGGTTTGATCTCGATAACTGTTAAATAACTGTTAAAATATCTGGATGATCGATGTCATCAGACGTTGCATATGTAAGAATTTTTAAATCTTAGCATTTGTGTTATCAAGCAAAATAGTGAAAGGTTATGAACGGTTTTATTACAGGATAGTAGTGATACTATGTACTTAAGTAAGCCATACCAAATACTGTGTTATTATAAAACGAAAATAAATCATTTGAATAAATCTGCGCTGCTTTGAATTTAAAGCGGGTTAAGTATTAGTCGATTAAAAACTACATTAATTTGGATCTAAGTAAGCTTGTTGGAAATATCTTAGTATGAGCTCAAAATAACTGTGGCAAAGTGTGTCGCAAAATATAAGAAATTAATGATGAATTCGTGAGACACAAAAGTAAAGCAGCAACGTAAATTAAATTTTACTTTCAATCGGACGTATACCTATACTTGGTTAAGAAGTTTAAATTTTAGATCAGTAAAGGAAAACTAAGACGAGGTGACAAGGATAATCATTAATAATATAAAAGGAGGATTTAGTGTCACTATACAAATCAATTTCGATTGCAGGTGTACTGAGTTACTACAATGTACCTTCTATGTTTTACAAGGATTTAAATATAAAATAAATAAATTTGTGTGCAACAAAATTGCAATTTTGGATGAGCAGAATAATGCTTCTTGGTATAAAAGTTTAAAAAAATTCACCGAGATTATAAGCGCTTTATTTCCACCAATAAGTGGTATAATCATCGGTAAAAAGAAATTAACACACATAAGAGGTTATTTCCGCGAAATTCAACTTAGTGTCCTCGAAGAAACTTTGAAGGGACTAACAAGGTTAATGCATAGTTAGGTTTTATAGAGCTTTTCAATTAGAAAAAATGTGGTATTTGGCACAATGTAATTAGTAGAAGCTTCGCATGCCATGGAAGCTTTGAACCCCAATTTGGAAAGCTAGACATTATTATAAAAGCTTTTTATAGCACATGTTTTTTTCAATAAAGCTATATCAGACAAATTATTACCAATTCAAGGTACCGTTTCTGAAGTTAGTATGTCTGCCATTTCAGGTTTAAAACAACACTTCCGTGTATTTTGGAGTGCTAACGTCCAAACAATCCAATCGTTAATACACCACTTGGGCAGCCTCGTACATTACACTAAACACCTTTCTGACATGGATTTATTCTTTTGTGTTCAACAATCTTTGAATAGGAATTTCCACTTTCGCGCTGCCAATTACCATCTAATTTATTATAATATTTTTGAAAAATAAAGCTTTTTAGGAAATCATTTAAAGATTCCACAGATTTACTTCAAACTTTTTGGTTTATATAATTAGCAGACACATTAACTTAATATTTACAACTCTGAAAAAATTTAATCTGCCTGTAGAAGGTTGACACTTTATTTTTATTCAAATACCATAATCTCGTTTTAAGCAAATGTAATCGAGTAATTACGCGGAAATTACGTTTCAATCACAAATCTGACTTTGATTAAGTTATATATTCCAGCAACATATCTGTATTTCGTTCCACTGTTTTTATGTAAACACACGAATTTTAATGTAAGTAAGCAGCATTTTCGTCAACAAAAACAAACTCTTTATTGTTGTAATAATTTCGCGAAATTTTTTCCTTACGATAGTATTACAAAACGGTATCAAGTGTATTTCAACTTTCTTAGCAGTTTACATAATTCGAATAATTTCAAATCAATTGTATCATGCTGCTTTATTCAACGCCATCATTCGCTTTTGCACTTCAACCACATTTCGTTAGAACCTACTTCGATAATGAGAAAATTTTTCAAAGCAAAAGACACAAAACGGCTACTAGAAATTTAGGCCCCTTTAAAATTAAAAGAATATCCGACAAAAACGTAGCCGTAGTAGACAACGGCAAGATAACAAAATATATCCACTTGAAAAATTTAAGACATTCTGTACTTTCAGATAGACAATCATCACCCTTACCGTCAACCTCCACCCAGGTAGAACGGACACCGAAATCATAATTGAAGACATAAAAAATAACCCCGGTATACTACCAATAAAATTAGGCAGTATGCAGAATACTATCGACTATTGGACCTTTGCACAAAAATTCGACTTAACGGAACTCAAACAAGAATTTTAAATAATCAAAAACAATTATTACCGATTAAAACAGTCAATGGATACAAAAAAATTCGGAAAGGAATACGCAATCGAAATGATGAACTATGACAGCATAATAGAAAGTATTTTGAGGAACATAGAAGACAAATTTAATCGACTAATACCCACAGAACAAACGGCGAGACGAAAAAGAGGACTAATCAACGGATTAGGAAACATAATAAATGCAATAACAGGCAATTTAGACAATCAAGACGCAGAACGTTATGACAACCCAATACAACAATTAATCGAAAACCAGAACGACATCAAAACCATAATTAGTAACCAAATATTATTCACTCAATCAACGATTATAAAATTCAACAATGCGTTAAAAAAATTAGTTAGAAACCAAGATAGTATAGCCAATCGACTACAAACCCTTGAAAATAACATGCAAACTACCATGTTAGGCATGCGAGATTTAATCAGATTTAACACGATATACACACAGATAATATCAACCCCTACCTTAATTCAACAAATTTTAGCCACGTTAGAAAACGCAGTAGCATTTGCGAAATTAAATACCCTACATTCCAGTATCATAGAACCAACTGACTTATTAAGAGAACTATTAAGAATTAGATCATTTATAACCAACAGTAGATTACCTTTTGATGTAGTAGAATCAAACATTTTAATATTTGAAAAAAATAGCTATAGTTAAAGGCTATGTGAAAAATAACGATATAACATTTTTAATGGAAATCCCAATAGTAGAGATTAACAATTACAAGTATTATCATTTATTTGCTTTTTCAATGAAAATGACTAGCACATACCAAGTTATTATACCCAAAACCAAATTCCTATCCTTAAATGAACTAAGATATGGTTATACGAACGAAAAATGTGATGAAGTCACACCAAATCAATATTTATGCCAATCATTAACAACGACAACCATTCAAGAAAACAATCCTTGCGAAGTACAACTACTAAAACGTTCGAATCGTTACGAAAATTGTGAAGCCAAACCTGTACAAATCACCAATATGAAAATTCAGAAAGTAACGGAAAATAAATGGATAGCCATTTTCCCCACAGAAGTAGTAGCAGCCATCCATTGTAATCAAGACGAAAGCAACTTAGCATTAACCGGAAGTAAATTAATCACCCTTAAGGAAAATTGTTATTTAAAATTGAAAAATGAAATAATTAGAGTCTACCAAGATCCCGTACAAACCAAGAAATTAGCAAACCTACCCAAATTACAAATCAAGATAACGCAAGTCCAAGACTAAGAAATACTTCAAAAACCCATGCAACTCGAACACCTGAAATTAGACAACCTCAACCACGCCATGAAACTTATTGAAGCTTACAAAGAACATCTAAACGAACTTAAAACGCCCAAAGTGCACTACGACAACATTAGTGTATAGACAATTGTATTAATTATTTTGACTATTTTATTGATCATTTATGTAATTTACAAAATGTGTATTAGGTATAAAAATAAAGAAAACGGTTTTAAATTTACGGCAACCAAGAATAAAGAAACAAATGTACCCTTAGACACTAAGAATTTTAAGAAATGAAATTAAATGAATTTTAAATTAAAAATCAAGAAAATGAAAACCCTTAATTTTTAATGTACGTCAGGAGGAGTTACGTATTCCCTCAATTGATATATGTATAAAAAATAGAATAATTAAGAAATTATTAGAAAGTGTTAGGAATGCGCTAAGTGAAGTGCAACATTGTAAAACAAGAACAATTTGTAAAGTTTATTAACGTAGCACAGACGATAGTGACACTGCAGATGTCAGGTCACAGGCGGTCACCGACGGTCACGTACCAAGATTACTTAGAAAGTAAGATCGCAACAATGTATTTATGAATAGAGTTAAGAATAAGCAGACATGAGATCTGCAAGTTTCCACAGCCATGTGAGGGGGTAGGGATATTATAAAAAGCCCGGGAGCCTCAGTCGACGACAGTTAATCCATCGATCAGCTTTAGCATTGCAGTTCGTTAGATTATTTATTTTTGTACAATTAATTAATGTATTTCGATTAAAGTAATATTCATCTAATTTGTCAAAACTCCAAGTCGATTCTGTATCAATAAAAATAAATTGTTAAGAAGTTTGGAAATGGTTTTTTAAAAAGGCCGTTTCCAAGCCACAAACCTTAACTCACGAACCACTTAAAAAATGTCAGGCGAGCATTTTTCACAGAAATACACCTTCGTGGAATGAGAGGTAAAATGTAGGTCTCGTGTGTGGGCGTTGTCACGTACGTTAAAAATTCCCACATTATTTGGAATTGCACGGGTTCGACCAAATTTAAAAATTCTTAGGTAAAAAGCATCCTTCCTGGCCAATGCGATACTTTCAGCGAATTATTAGAAAAATTAGACGTAGCGCCACAATGATCAATATCAGGTTCGATTCCTGACATGGTCGGCTTGAAAAATGTTGGACGAGCATTATTCACAAAAATAGGCCTTGGCCAAAAATGTTAAAGATTTATGGTGTGCAAATAGTGTGACGTCACCAGTAAATTACTAAATTTACTGAACCCATTTTTATAAAAATTTGATGTTGGCAATTACACCATATAAAGTTAGAGAACATTGCCACCTATAGGCATGTGCTAATATTGTGGAAAGATTAACCTATGTATTTTTATGGGAGAAGGGAAATGATTTGCATACGGTTAGTTAAAAATATGTATGTGCCAATATTATGGGAAGATTTGCTTTTGTATTTCTAATTGGAGGAGGAAAAGGATTGCAATAAAGTTGGTTAAAATGTGGACGTGTTAATATTGTGAAACTATTTGTCTGTGTATTTTTTGTGGGTGTACATTTGTGCTGTAGTTGCCCTATATATGTACCACTGCGTACTAAATAGGTAATCCTATGACGAATTTACACTTGTCAGATACCAATGCTGTTTTACGTGGGCTGCTAGTATGCTTATTGTTATGTAATTAGTTATTGCATGTATAAATAGAAATCATGCATGTAGGCCGTATTTCATGTTAATATCGCAAGGAAAACATAAGAAAAACTTGCAATGCTACCTAGATATTGGGGGCATTTAATTTTCATTTGTTATTTCTTTTAGTAATGGAATTCATTATCTACTGAAAGTTACGAATTAGTTTGCTATGTAGTTATTTTTATGTAGGGTTATATAAGCAGCTTCTTTGATTATGCGTTTTTGGAGGTTTTTTCTTGGTCAAAAATTTTTGCGTCCTACCATTTTATTTTATGACCGGAGCTTATGCATGTAGGCAAATCATTTCTTTAAGGTTTTCATCTTTTTTAGTTTGTTTTTTATAATATTAAGTGTTTTGTTTACAGGGACATTTGTGAAGAGATTTACTATATCAAAAACTTACCATTGTGCGTGTATTTACATTTCGATGTTTGATAATTTTTCTAAAAAGTGTTGGTTGTATTTTATGAAAGAATTCGTTTTGCCTGCTAATGGATTTATAATTTTTAGGAAAAATTTGCCTAAATTATGGCATGGTAAATCTATGGAGCCTAGGATTAGTCTCAATGGAATGTCTTTTTTATGAATTTTTGGTAGACCGTAAAAGTCAGATGGTATACTGTAATGTGGGACCAGTTTGCTTTTTTCTATATTTTCACATTAGTTTTTAAATTTATATAAAGTTTTGTATATTTTATTTTCAATGGATTTTGTTGGGTCCATTTTTTTAAAATAGTGTAATTCTCAGTGTTAACAGTTCTTTGGTTTTTGCGTTGTATTATATATGAAGATTTTAACAACTATGAGTGGTTTAATTCTCAAAGAAGCCTAAGAAAAGTAGTGTGTAACCTTCCGGTTAACACTTCTGTGTCAGCATTCTATTTATATAATATTTCTAAATTCAATTGTCTGTTGATAGCAGTGTCCTAATTTAAAGGAAGACATTTGGCATTTTGACAATGAACCAAAAATTCCTCACATTGTAAGTTTAAATAATTCTGATCAATTATCTATTAATCAGCGCAATGCGTTAAATAATTTGATTTCGAATAAATTGAAAATAATGGGAATTGGCTTAGACTTGTGCACCACCACTGAACATGTCATTGAAGTCACCCCTTATACGAAACCTATTAAACAAAGATACTACCCTATATCCCCGGCTAAACAGAAAATCATAGATAATGAACTAAATGAAATGTTACAAGCGGGTATAGTTGAACTTAGCAAAAGTATATGGTCATCACCTGTGTGTCTTGTTCCGAAAAAAGGATGGTTCCTACTGATTCTGTGTCCATTATCGCCAACTAAATCGCGTGACCATTAAGGACGCCTACCTTTTGCCTTATATATCTGCAATTTTCGACCAATTACATAATGCCCAATATTTAGCGTCAATAAATATTAGGTCAGCGTACTGGCAAGTGCCTTTGGCAGAGTCCTCTAAAGATTTTACTGCATATACGGTTCCAGGGCGTGGGGTCTATAGGTTCACTGGGATGCCTTTTGGCCTGACTAATGCTCCTGCAACGTTTCAGCGTTTGATAGAAAACACTTTAGGTGCCGACCTGCAACTCTTTGTTATACATTATCTTGATGATGTGGTTGTGATCTCGAGAGATTTTAATACTCATTTGGAAGTTTTCAGAAAAGTTCTGGATCGATTGGCTGAAGCTGGTCTCGTTATTAGTTTGGAAAAATGTCAATTTTGTGTACCCGAACTCAAATATCTAGGCTATGTTGTAGATGCTAATGGATTAAGACCCGACCCGGAGAATATTAGTGCGATTTTGAATATACCTCGTCCAAAAACTGTTACAGAACTGCGTCGATTTTTAGGTACCGCAAGTTGGTATCGGAGATTTATCAAAAATGTTTCTACTATCAAACATCCGCTTACAGACTTAACAAAGAAAAAACTATTTACAAATAGTCTGAATCATGTGAGTTAGCATTTAATCACCTTAAAGAGAGTTTGGTGTCAACCCCCATCTTGACCTGTCCTGATTTTGCAAAACGGTTTATTTTGCCAACAGACGCCTCTGCCTATGGCATCGGAGCTATTCTTACCCAAGAATCCGACCAAGGTGATAATGTTATTTGCTATTTATCTCGTTCTTTGACAACCCAAGAAAAAAAATATTCCACTACCGAGCGAGAATGTATTGCTGTTATCTGGGCTGTGGAAAAATTAAGACATTATTTGGACGGCGTTTTGTTTACGGTTATCACTGACCATCATTTTTTGCTGTGGTTGCACCGTTTGAAGGACCCTCAAGGTAGGTTAGCCCGGTGGACTCTCCGTGACTGGGATCTTATATCATTAAGTAGTCCGATACGAACTTGATTAAAACTATAAAATTTATTAAACTATATTTATAATAATAAAATTTTGTTTAACATTTAAGTACTAGTTATTTAATTTAAAATATATAATTTTCTTTTATAAAATTTCCGTAAGTTTGGTTGTAAGGCGTACATGCGTCTTAGATTTTTTTTGATCATTATTTTGAATTATTCAAGATGACTGAAAGTAATGTTCGTAATATAGTCGAAATTAAATTTAAAACTCTATCATTAGCAGAAAAGGTGAAAATTAAGAACCTAGGGCGTCCGACACCGGATTTAAATCTGAAACAAGTAGATAAGGTTGGAAATTGTAGTTTTACAAGGCATTTTTCAAAAGAAATTTATAAAAGATGTCAGTGAATTTCCGGACCCTCTCAATCGAATGCTCTAGTTTGTTTTCCTTGCCATTTATTTTATTGTGACGGAATGGACAAAACATGGTTGGAAAAAGGCTTTAAAGATCTGAAGCATATAAACGATAGAATAAAAAAGCATGAAATTAGCGAGTACTATATAAAGTCTTGCACGGATTTGGCTATGCTAGGTTCCGTGAACATTGCGGTTCAGTTACATTCCGTATATAGGCAGAACATTATGAAGCATAATGAGCAGGTTACTAAAAATAGATACATTTTTAAAAAATTATCCATTGTATTAAATTTTGTGGTAAGTTGGAATTGGAATTGAGAGGGCACAATGAAAAGGAAAATTCCGAAAACCGTGGAATTTTGTTAGAATTAATTGATTTTACTTCGAAATTAAATGTAATTTTAAAAGAACATTTACACAAAGCGAGTGTATTTAAAGTACATCTAAAACTATGCAAAACGAGATTATAGAAGGCATGCACAGTGGAAATATTTATGAGAGATTTTGGACATTTCTACGAGTAATAGATAAAACAGCTAACGGTTTAACGGAGTGTATTGAGCAGGAATTAGATAAATTAATATTAAACTCGCCATCTAAACTAATCGCTCAAACTTATGACGTTACAAATGTTATGAGTGGTTCTGCTAGTGGAGTTCAGTCAAAAATAAAACTTAAATATAAAAATGCCCATTTTGTTCACTGTTATGCCCATCAATTAAATTTAATTATGCAGAAAGCAACTACTCAAAATGCTAAAATTAAAATTTTTTTTCTAATTTATCCGCAATTCCTGTTTTTTTCTCATTCTACTCACAGGTGTGATGTGCTAAAAGAAATAGTGAAGCGAAAATTGCCCACTGTTGCTGCCACACGTTGGAATTATAATATTCGTATTGTGAACGTCGTATATGAGAATAGAAAAAACTAATCGAAAGTTTTGAGAAATTAGAAGAAAAATGCAATAAAACTATTACCTGCAGGGAAGCATATGGTTTGCGTAGAATTCTGGACGATCCTGATTTTGTGTTTTTTCTCAATTTATTTCATAAAATTTTTCCACATGTTGACATATTATTTAATCAGTTTCAAGCTGGAGATACAGACAGTGTTGCACTAAAGAGAAAAATCGAAGACTTTGAAAGGCATCTGCTAGAAATTCAATTGATGAGATAGAAAAAAATATAATCTGTAATGATACTAAACGAAAAAAAATTAGTAACGTGGAAACTCGGAATTTGATTGCTAAAGAAGTGTGCGATACAATAGTTGTTCAGATGAAGGACAGGCTCTCATACCGAACTCATTTAAAAGCCGCATTTTTAGTAGACGTAACTAATTTTTATACTTACTCAAAAAAATTTCCAACATTGCATTTCCAAGCGATTGTTAAGTGTTATCCGATGTTACAGCCAGACAAATTGAGGACTGAATTGGAAGTGATGCACTCAAGAACGGATTTTAAAAATATTTTAGGCGGCCTAAACATGCTCTCCAGGTTGACCCAAAATGGGTTAAACGAAACATTTGGCGAAACAATAAAATTATTAAAAATTATAGTCACAACCCCAATGTCCACTGCCAAATCTGAAAAATGTTTTTCAACTCTTAATAGGATTAAAACTTATCTAAGGATCACAATGACCGAAGAACGTCTTAATGTCTTAGCAATGATGTCAGTCAACAAAAACTTAATACATAACATCAACAATTTTGACGAAAAAGTTATAGACCATTTTATTGCTCAGAAAGACAGACAGCTTGATTTTGTATACAAGCAGTAAAATTATTATTACGTGACAATTAAAGTACAGTGTGTGACTTTTTGTACATAAACCTATAAACAAATATACAAAAATTAATGGGTCTGTGTGAGTGACTAGGCTGAATACACCAAACCACTGAAGGTGAGTGTCGCTTATGTTATCTTGTATTATATTCATGCCATAAGCTGTTAGAGCCCCTCAAATAAAATCACCACGAGCCGCCACTGCGTAAGAGAAAATAATATTACTACAATGACACAAAACAAGCACAAACACTATCGAATAATAAATACATGGAATAATCTTACTCAATAATTAGCTTCTGTACGTAGTTATCTTACATCAAAGATCGTCGAAGTCTTAGGCTGCGGGAATGGTAACCCAGAGTAACGACAGCTGTTCGGCAACGCCAATAAATAAGAAAAAATTAAGTTGGTAGTGCGACAACGTTCTTGAGATAAAGGAGGCAGGAGCATTAACAGAGTGAGGAGCATACGCATAACAAACACAATGACAATGCGTAGGGGGAAAAAAACCCACGTTAGTGGATTAATTAAATATGCACTAGCTGATTTAGAGATAATAGGATTGATGTGAAAAAGGTTAAGGTTTTACTATGAGATCGTATTAAATCAGGGTTAAAATAAGACACGTAGTAAAGCCCTGTTACTTTCTCTGATAATTGATTGGTATTATTAATCTGGTGTAATTTTTAATCTCGATAGGTATTGTTAAGGGAGTATTTTAAAAAGGGATGAATATAATATGTAAATAATGTGTGAACGATGAGTTAATTGTGATTTGGCGAGTAATTTTCTCTGAGCATGTTAATAAATGTAGGTGATTTATTGTAGCAGCAATTTCTTTTGTAGTTAGTTTATTTTCAGAAAGCAGCTTAGCAGTCGTGGCATATATTTCTTTTTAAGCGTTTCAGGCACAGCATATCAACACTTCATCAGCTACGAAACTCGTAGCAATCAATGACGTATAAGTCGTGGAGACTTTTTTTAAGCTTATAAGCTGTCGTTGGAATTAAATGGCAATTAAATGGCAACCAGAAAGTGGGACTTTTTGAATTATTGAGTGACGCCCAACAACGGACGTCGCAGCATTATATATATATATATATATATATATATATATATATCTTGAAGTGATTAAGGTAATCGAGAGGTTATATTGCATCATCGCGTAAACATTCTACGCTATAAACTCAAGCAAATTTAAGAAAAACCCACTTACGCAGATATTTATTTGTGTAGCACACACGTATTTGTGAAAACGCTTGGTATTATGAAGTACAAATGCGTAGGGACCGTGATTTAAAGGGTTTTCATTCTTATTATATAAATTTAAAAACGCAGAAATAGTGTTCTAAGATATAAATAATGGTATTTTACTATACCATATCGTTGCTATTAAAGTATTCAATTGTGCATAAATGACGCGCAACATTCATTTTAATGGAAGCCGCGTGTATAACATTTTAATTTTATTTTATTTTCAGTAACAAACATGCATTGGTATGTTGATGAAAGCGTATGCAATTAATATGAGTCGCACATTCTAAGAAGTACAAATGTATTTCAATTGAAAAGTAACTAGAAACGTGTTTTGTTGACCTAATTCTAGAACAAACAACTAAAATAAGAACTTAATGAATGACGTAAATAGCTGAAGGCGACGACAAAATTTCATAAACGCAATAAATTTATATAAAATAGGCTAATTACTGCAATAAAATCTTTAATCTTGATAAGATATAGAAAACGACGTCAATTACTGATAGCTCAAGGTTGTTAGAATGATAAATCTAAAATTGCTGCATCAGGTTATTGAAAAACTGTCAATCAGTAGATTCGGGAAAGAGAACAGAAAGATATAGATGATGACATCACAGAGGCTCGTTTTTATACAAGGCCAATAAATGGTGATAACGCGGTTTAGTTCCGATTTAAACGTCACCATGCTAATCTGATAATACGCTACATAGTATTTAGTAGTGAAAGTTATCATAGAAGATAAACAATTTTCTTGACGACCTTAAAGGTTCGTTGTTACTCAAAAGGGAGTAGATTATTACAATGCTTTTAAAATAGAAACAGAATTAAAAATTAATTGAATATAAGGGGGTTAAAACATTAGCGGATACTGGAACGAAAAGCCAATTTGATCTTGTAGAATTTTGTGATGCAACATAAAAATTTGTTTGTGAAAAATATAATACCTGCGAAGAAAACTAATAAGATAGTGTCGAACAATAAAAGGTTCGTAACAGTCAACAGCATGGTAGTTTTGAACCTAAAACTAGGAAATTCTATACAGCAGCATGGGTTGTTGACAGTACTATGACTCAAGTTAGAATGTATAATGGCACTGGATCTAATAAATAAATTAAATATATAATTTAATGCCAAGAGAACTACACACAGATGTTGGGGTACAAGAAGAGACCGGAAGAAAAGAGAACCAAACAGTAATCTGTGTGTTTATGAAGTGTGTATGTATATGTGCATGAAGTGTGTGTGTGTATGTGTGTGTGAGAACTGTGTGTATGCAGTGTGCGTGTATAAAGTGTGGGTGTGTGTAAGTATAGTTGGACCGCCGTAGTCGCCTCATACGACAGGCAGGTCGTACCATGGGGCTATTCTATTCCCGGACTCACACGGATGCAAGGAGAGAACAAAAGGAAAGACAACCAAGCAGAAATGTGTGGGTGTATATAGTGTGTGTGTGTGTATGTGTTGCATCGCTTTAGTCACCTTCTACGACAGCTAGGTCGTACCGTGGGACTATTCTATTCCCGGACACACGCGTGGAAAGAAAAGAAAGAAAACCCAGCGAAACATAGAAGTAAAACGAAATCGTAACGTTCAGAAATCAAGTCCTATGGAGAGTAAAATCGGCATAAAAATCTGGGGGCGCGTGGACTAGGAATTGAGCTTAAGACGTTTGCGCCGCCAGCAAGAAAACGAAACGAGATCAAGAGCATTAAGACTTCACCGACATACATCTTCCGGTTCGAAAGGAGCATAGACTAATGTCTGCCTTTTTTGGGCAGTGTTCTGGCAAACAGGAACAGCAGGGGCTGCAATAGTCGTAGCACTCGGTTTAGGAAGTGATGAAGATAGAGGTAGTAGTGGTTGTTGTAGTTTATGAAACTCAGATCGTGTTATGGAAAAAGTTGTTTGTTGTTAGGATTGGTGGTAAGAAAGTCAACGGTAAAAAAAGAAACATCATGGGTTGTAAGATTATCAACGGTAGAAAAAGAAAAAGCATTGGTTGTAAGAGCATCAATTTTACGAGAAGAAACACAACCAAAGCACACTTCAGTTACGTTAGATAAAGGGACAGAAGGTGATAAAATTTCATCGACGTTAGATGAAGAACTGTCAGTATCACAGTTGGGAAAGAGAACAGCGTTAGCTGTAAGAATAACAACCTTAGGAAAAGGGCAGAATCCGCTAACCCTTCAACCATATTACATAAAGGAACAGAATCAGGTACAAGTTCCTCAACGTTACAAGAACAAACAGTATCAAGTAGAACTTCGCCAATGTTAGATAAGGGAGTCGAATGAAGTTTATTAACATGAAAGAAAGAAGCAGCACTAGATAGAATTTCATCAAACCTACAAGAGCAAACAGCATCAGGAAGAACTTCATCCACAATAGATAAGGAAGCAGAATCAGGTTGACCTTCGTCAACAGTAGATAACAGAACATCAGCTAGGATTTCACCAATCTTAGCTAAAAGAACAGAAACAAGTAGCATTTTGTCAGCATGAGAAAAATGAGTAAGAGTAGGTAACGTTTCATCAACGTCCGATAAAGGAGTAGAATCAAGTAAGATTTCATCAGTGTTAGACACCGGACTAGGAACAGACAAAACTTCAGCCACAATAGGAAGTGATTCCTTAACAATGGTGGGTAACGAAACGGCAAAGCTTTGACGACAACAGCAACAGGCATTACGGCTACGGGTTCCCTAACTTCAACAAGACCTTCTCTACCCGTATTAGAAGTAATCGTTACTTCAGCTACAGCTGTTATTGTAGGTACGACAGTACTTTCGTTACTAGAATCATTTAAGAAAGCAGAAACAGGTAAAATTTTGACAAAAACGGCAACAGACATTAACGATACAGGTTCATGAACTTCAACAGGACCCTCTCTGACTGAATTAGAAATTATAGTAACTTGAGCGACATTTGTGCTTGCAGACATGACAGGAATTTCTTGGTTAGAAGCATTTAAGAAAGCAGGAACAAACTCTTAAGAAACTAGCTGCAAGTCACTCATTCGAAGTATGGGTTGCACTGGTGTTCGAGGCACAGTTTGGGGTGGAAGTAAAAACGTCGGGTCTGGTTTGTCATTTTTTGAATCGCGAAGGACAGAAGGAATTTGGTTCTTATTAGTAGAGGTTCGGTAAGTAGGGGCGTGATAGCCGTAAAAATCAATATTATAATTCAAAGGCTCTTATGGCTGCAAAGGGTAGGAGGTGATGGTCGTAGGGCGAGCAGAAGAAGGTATAGAAAAGGATGTAGAATTAGAGACGGAAGAAATTTTGTTCGAAGTTATATTTGCCGAAGAAGGGTATGTTTTGATAGTAGTAGCAGGATGACCTGGATGAGATACAGAAGAGAACGTAGAGTGAAAAGCAGAAGAAATTAGGCACCGAGGTGAGGACAGAATTTGGAGTAGGATTCGAAAACCAATTAGTAGTAGGATGACAGTCTGGACAGTTGCGGCGAGCAATTCCCTTATGTCCGCAACCATAGCAATGGAGTACTTGAGGACGGGTACAACATGTTGAAACATGACCAGGTTTGTCGCAATTAAAGCATATGACCTGACGAGTAGAAGCAGAACCAGAAAGAAAAACAGTAGAAAGTACGGAAAAAGTATCTGATCTACTCATAGGCGTAAGAGAAACCTCAACAACTTGGTCATGGGAAGCAAAGGTATTTTTCTCAACTGTAGCAGGCTTATAAGCAAGATCCGGTTCGGAAGTAACAGTAGGTTGTTTTTGACTAGGTGATACGACATGATCTGCCAGAATCTTTGCCGGTTCCAACTTCAGACATTCGTCCTTTAATTCTCGTAAGGAGCGGACGGTAGGCCAATGGGCTCGATAGAATGGAGTGAGGTTACAACGCACAATGATCATTTGATCATCCTCTTTGAAAGGTCCTTACCATTGAAACAGGGTTGTCATCTACAGAAAATAGTCAGTAATGCTTTCTGATGACTCCTGCTGTCTATTGCAGATATCCTTATACAGTCTTATCCCCATATCAGTCATGTTGAATACGAATAAGGAAAAGAAATTGGGAGAAAGTAACTAAAGAAAGGTTAACCGTAACTCGATAAAAGCTCAAGGAAGAAGTTATTGTAAATACAGGACAATTTGAACCATATCCGACAGATAACCTTCAGGAACACCAATACGAGCAAAGCAGCAAAATAGAAATTAGGAATAGGAATAAGAATAGGAGTAGCACGCCAGCGTTTTCAACGGACTAGAATTATTGACAAAACACAAGTCTAATAATCTGAAATTAGCCAACCAATGATATTGAGCGATTGAGAAGAAAATAAAATCAAAATTTAAGAAGATCGAACCCACACAAGAAATAAAAAAAAGAAATAAATACCAGTCCAAACGTAAGGGAAGAAAACATAAGTAGCATTAAATCAACAAAAAAATAAATAAATAGTTATATTCAAAGAACAAATTTTTAGAATTGACGTACGAAGTGCGCATTTTGTTTAACATGTTGAATTCATTAGTAGAAGAAAAAAATTACGGTTTATGCTTTCTCATAACACCAGGGTGTTAAAGTAAAAAATTAACGGTAGAGCAAATTCTAGTAATCATTTAATAAAGTACTATAGAGCACCAGCGACGCACTAACAACAAAAGTAGAAAAAAAGAGGTGTTCCCGATATATGGGAAGACTATCACAACATGCCCCCAAGTGCCTAGTTACTATCGTGTGCCCATTGCATCCACAGAGGTGAATCAGCTAACCGTCTGGGTGCTTGCGTCCAGATGCAGCGTCACCACGGTCGACAGATGTTGAGCGCTGCGACAATTACTGCAACAGCGGAACACATACCAGCGCAGTTGGTTCTACATAATAAGAATAATCGGGCCTACATAAAACAATTTGGCCTCCAGCTAAGAGCTAAAAAGGGAGTTTTACTAGTATTAATATAGCAGGTTAACTTAGCGATATACCCAAGATCTACATTTATTATTAAAAAAAAGGCGCATCGCTCTTGAAGTAATAGGACGGGTAATATAGACAATACAATAAGGACGAACTGCAGAATCAAATTGAAATTGTTTGAATAACAAGAATTCGAACTTCAATCTTCGCGTTATCAAATGGGATTAGAAACTTGAAACAAAACTTAACAGAAACAAAACTTAACAAATAAGTGCGATCTATTATTTCAATGAGTCTTTATGTTTGGGTATAATAAGAAGTAATTATGCGCTATAGTATTGTGTATCAAGTCAACGGATGCCTCAAACAAGGTACAGACGTACTTATTGTAAGAAGGTCTAATATACCGGGTGTTGTAGGAGGATTTGAGCAGAATCTAGGTAAATGAGTAATGAAATAACAGGATACGGTTTTCTTTTACCGTCGTAAGTGAACGTAACAATGTAATGTATATTACTTCTTCTATACGTAGAATTGTACGTATGTTAATAATATACAGAGTATTATGTTTGAAATAACAAAGTTGACGGTTACTTCTGATAGAACCGGAAGTAATAGAAGGCCACCACTATTTTGAGCAGATAGCGCATGTTAACAAATGCGTATTCACCAATTTTCAAATTTATTTCGCCTTACTTTTTCATATTCGGCTAACGACCCATAGCTGTGACACACACTGTATATAAAACATATCATTACAAATTTTTATTAATTGCTTTTTATTTTCTGTGGATCTATTCCTGTTGCTATTGTTAAACTACCGACAGTAGGCGTTAAGAACTTTTAAATCAGTGCTGTTGGAAACATAGTGGGGATCTATTACACGCAGCAACTGGCGACGCTCAATTCTAAGGGGTGCATATTATTTAAAAAATGCTAATCTTGCATTTTCACAGTAGCGCCGGTCTTGGAAGTGAAACCAAGGCTTTTGAGCCAAATGTCCACACGTATTTCATTGCGTCATTAATTGTTATTATTTTGTGTTTATACTACCCTCAATGCATTGTTCGAAGGCCTGTTTAGTGAAGTCTTAGAGCTAGTATTATTTTGAGACGATTTTAAATAACGAATAAGTAAATTTTCAGGGGCGGATAAAAGTCACCGCCTTTTGAAATGGTATTGTATTACCGAATGGTCAGATTGATTCTTCAATTAAGGAGCTGCAACATATTTTGTCACTTGTTTAATATTTGGTGAGGCTACAAATTCTGTGTCGTTTGATCAGAAAAATTTTTTTTTTTGAACGAAAGCCAATACTTTATAAAATTTTAAGTGTTAGTAAACTGCGCGATCTCGATAATTAAAAACCAATTTCATTACTAATAATACGTGTTCTGTGTTTGAATTATCCTGTTAGATTGACGTTGCATCCACTTCATAAGGAGCATCACGGGGTTTGAATGGGGTTGCTGTTTCTGAACGTGTTGACTCGGATGACCATTCAAGAACGGTGTCTTTCTGCGACGTAATAATAGCAAGGAAAGGATGAGCATACTCACCCGTTCAAATAATCCCAAAGTGTTTTATATCAAAATAGCTTTATTACCATACACCGTTTAAGTTAATTAGGCTTGAGAGTCTACTCGTCAGGGGTAGCTCTCCTTACAATTATTACTTTACTTAATGTAGCGTGTACAACTGCCCCCTTACGAAAGTGGAGTGTCGATTTCATTAAAATTTAATATGATACTAGCCAACCTGAAATATGTATTATTAGTCATGATGTGGATAGGGAAATATTCCGACCGTATTCATCACCCTTCCTAGTTTTGTATTACATACAGAAAGGTAATAAGCAAAGCTCTGCCCCTCATTTCAGACAGCAGGGGTTGCAGTAATTAATATCGAAACAATTTATTTTCTGTATACTACTTCACTTGAAAGATTTTGTATTTTGTGATATAAAACTGATTTAATTAAGTGAGATGTAATACATTGTGGTAAATCACTTTTGAACTTTATTTAATGATAATTACAAGATTTATTAATATGTACTTTAGAGGGTATGGCGAACTTCAGTAGGGTAAATCACTGTCAGCAAAAAAAAATTATTTGTAAACAAAGGCAGCAGTCACAACTCCATAAAATATCTATGAAACCGTTATTGTAGAATTACATTACAGTACATACACCTAAAATCAAGTTTGAACTAACGTTTGGAACTTATACTAAAAATTTAAAATCAATAAATATGCAATTTTAAAATACATCAAGGATATTAATAATTCTTTATATGAACGTTAACTATTCATTATTTTTTATATACACCATCATCCACCTATTTCATGCAATATTCCATTATCGTTTTTATTCAACTTTTCTTAATATTTTAGTAAGTATTATAAAGGCTGTACTTATCTTAAGTTGGTATTTTATTGTTAACTGAGTATAGCACTAGTTAAAGTAACCAAATTTTTTAAAAAACTTTTTGGGGTTCGTTTAAAAATAAGCGAACGGGATCCCTTTGAAGTGCTGTAATTGTAAGTTCAATCATGTACATTAAAGAGTGCGTGTAAATGTCACAGCTATAGAAACTACTGAAAGTTCTCGCCGTTTTTATCAACACAAAGATGTGCGCTATGTACCTACTATTCAGTAACAGCGCTTAATGGTAATGCACTTTTGCGCCTAATTGTTGTTGCAGCTACCTGCATCTGTGCAACCAAATTCTCCTGAGAATTTGTTTTATAAATTAAGCTTTTCACAAAACCCCATAGAAAGAAATCCCCGGAATGAGTTCTGATAACTTCGTTGGTTACGAAACTAATTTACTCCGTCCTTGGAAAAGCAATTATTTTAAAACACACGCACTGGCAAGGAGAGTCCCGTCTTGTAAAGCCCATATACTTTGGCGAATATTTAACGGCATATCTTCTAACAGCTCAATAAAATATTTCTGCTGAAAGGCTTAATAGCTTTTGCCAGTCAAACGTTCTGGTGAAATGTAAGGTTTCACAAATATCCCATTAACAATTGCTAACCACACATTTGTTAAAAATCTGTATTGAAAATTTGATTGCCAAATACACTGTGGATTTTTATTAGCTCACAAGTGAATATTTTCAGAATCGTTAATCTCATTTCGAGTAAATAATGATTTGTTCATAACAAAAATGTTTCTGCTAAAATTGGGATCGTTCATTTGTTGTTGTTATAAAAGCCATTCACAGAATTACACTCTCTGAGAAAGGTCGCCAAGTTACGGTGCTTGGACGCACTGAACGTGAAAAGGATAAAATTAGTACTCGCACATCGTTGTCCACACTTTCATGTGACATAATCCGAGATTTCTATAGTACTTTCTGTTGAATCTTCCTCGATAATATTTAAAACATTTTCATTAGTTTTCACATTTTCGTGTTATCTAGGACGCTTTGCGTGCCTAACGAGATATTTCCGTAATTCATCAGTATCTGCTGCCCTCTAAATCAGATTAATAAACAACCGGGGTCTGGGGGTGTACTCTAAAAGGAAAGCGATCGTCGTATAACCGTGCTGCAGCAACCGCATTTTGTTGACATTCACCGTAAACTATTGTCATACCTATCCGTTCATTGTTTGCAAATATGTGTGCTATTGCACTTATAACAACACTAAAGCACAATCCATCCGATCAAAAGAGTGCATCTCTAATAGATGTGGCCAGTGGCATAACTAGAAAATGTGGGCCCTTACGCAAAATCTTTTATGGTCCCCTATAACAATTTTTGTATCTACAGTAGTTATTAGCAGACTAGCAACTTGGTCTCCCTGTTTAATGTATATTTATTTATCATTACTATTAACGTGTATCATATTTCTTTAAAATTTACTGAATAAAAAGTTTTACCAGACAAAATCGACGCTGTTGGGGTTGTCAAGATTTTAATTTGAATTACTGCCACTTCATGATAATAATTATCAGTTCTCATACGTTCTTATACCTAGTTCATAATCAACCCGAACAAGCGTGACCGTGACCTAAAGATAACAACCATGTTAGAGAAGTTACGGCGGACAGTGCATAATAATGGCGTCGCCGTGGATCAATGTAGTAAGCGTAAGACTACGGATCCCAAGGACCTGGGTTCAAATCCCGACACGGCCGACTGCTTGAAAAATGACAGGTGAGCATTTTTTACAAAAATTACGTGGCTTATTGGAATGAGAAAGGAGTGATATAAATATGCTAATTATAGGGAAGGACCAATTGCTTTTTGTAGCAATACCAATGGCGGTGGAGCGGTTATGTAATAACTAAAAACAACTACACCAAACTACTTAATGAAGGGTATAAATACCTTAAAGCCTGTGCCGCTGTGGGCAATAAAGGTTCACACACAAAAGGTTTGACGGACAACCAGTAACACGCACGATTGGGCGTCGGTGTCGCTTTCAAAAGCTCTCATACCACCGTCTTCTGCAAGGGTTCGAATGCGACTGTCTTCACGCACTTTCACTGTCGGTATATAATGTTTCACTGAAAACTGTAGAATACCCGCACAAAGTATTTATTGTCACCAATTCCAATAACTGTTCGATGATGACGTAACATTACGCTCTCGTTCGGATGAGAGGTTAAATGGAGGTCCCGTGTGTGAGTGTTGTCACGCACGTTAAAGATCCCTACCTTGCCTGGAACGGCAAGGGTTCGGCAAAATACTAAATTTCCAGGCAACAAAAAACTCGCCTCCTGGCCAATGTAGTACCTTCTGGTGGAGCATTGGAAATATAAATGCACGGACAGTGCATAATAGGTGTCGCGGTGTATCAATGTAGTACGCGTAAGACTACGGATCCCAAGGTCCTGGGTTCAAATCCCGACACGGCCGACTGCTTGAAAAATGACAGGTGAGCATTTTTCACAAAAATTACGCCCTCGTTCGGATGAGAGGTTAAATGGAGGTCCCGTGTGTGAGTGTTGTTACGCACGTTAAAGATCCCTACCTTGCCTGGAACGGCAAGGGTTCGGCAAAATTCTAAATTTTCAGGCAACAAAAAACTCGCCTCTTGGCCAATGTAGTACCTTCTGGTGGAACATTGGAAATATAAATGCACGGACAGTGCATAATTATTAATAAGCAAACATATTTCAGATTTTTTCTGATAAACTTCTAGCGGCAAATAACTTTGTTGTTTTTGAGTTTTGGAGAATTTGATACTTTAAGAGTTGTTTCCACTTGGATAATACCTTAAGAATTTAAACTATTAAATTGTAATGGAAACCTTCTACAAAGAATTTCTGTAACCGGCATATTTGTTAGCACATCTGTGCAATTTAGAATAGGAAGTATATCTTTTTAGTGATTAGTTTAATATTTACAAAAGAATCTTGTTAAGAACTGACTATTAAATAAATGAAATAATGAACTCTGCACAAGTGTAATATTTTTTAATGAAATTTACAACCTACACCTTGATGATTATAGGCAACCAAACTATCATCCCAAAATTCTAATTACATATACTAGCCTAGTGACAGTATAACTTGCGAAAACGGGTTGTCACACTTAGATATCGAGTATCTTCCTATTACTTTATATAAGCTATTCAAGTCTCAAAGTTCGCATTTATTCCAAACTCCGTTATTATTTATAAATAACAGACATTGCTAACAAAATGATTTGGACAAAATCTTATAACCTGTCAATCTTTCGTATTATTCATATTAAAATATCTAATATACGTTTTAGTTTTAGTAGTTAACTTACTTGGTATTGACATAAGCACCATTTTCATATTATTTCTAATCTTCCCATAAAACAGAACATGTAAATCGTGCTTGACAGAACACACTCAGAAGAACAGTTTATTGCATCATTTACACTAGCTGATGCAAACGACTTCATTGTCTTCGTTATCTTTTAACATTTTCCCGATCTCCTAAAACCACGTTAATACAACAGTAGTGGATTTAATGACACTGTAAACATGATTGCTTGTTAGTAATTACCGCAGATTAGCAGAGCTTGTGCCGAGTTGAGCTGCTACTATAACCATTTGTAAATGATGCAGCGCGATGTCGTTGAGTTATAAACAGTATGTGTAAACACAATTATTACGGTATTTCGTGCAAACAAGAAAAGAAGCAGTAAAGTAAGTAAAGAAAATCGTCTGCACCGAATACCGCAACAAAACAGGTAGAATAGAAACTCAAAAAAATTGGATTTTGGGCTAGCTAAAAAAAGTCGTAGAGTAGGATGGGTGACATAGAAAGCAAATTGGAAATCTTAATAAAAGTTATATTACAAACCGTAAGTGAAACATACAGCCCCAAAAGAATATTTACAAAAGTCAAAAACGCACATTTACGTAATCGTTCTGTTATAACGTGATGTCAACAAAACGTCAATTTGCATATAATACAGTATAAACCTGAACATTTTAAAATATCGAGAATAAAATCTTATAATTCAAATAATTGGTACATATATACATGTAAGAATACTTACAACATGTTCCAGCCCTAAATATGTACTTGAAGAAATTACACATAATACATATATCTACATGAGATCAATGTTCATAATTACCTATACTGTGAAGTGCATTCCGTAAGATGAAAATCCTAACTTAAATAAACCGGGTGTCGATTACTCTAATTTAAAATCTGGTAAACATGTTGTTGACGTTAACATTAATGTACAAAGAAAAAGTAATAGTAACAAATGCTCTAACGTGAGCTTTGGTTTAAATAGTCGTGACTTGAAGCATAAGTACATAATCACAAGTGTATTGTGAGCGTGTTTTGATGACGTGCAGTCTGCAATTTATTGGATGCTCACGAGTAAGAAAATAATAAATAGCAAACAAGGTGACTGTTTTTTAAAATAGCAGCAAAAGTTCAAAAAGCAGAAAAACTGTACCTTTATTGGCATCTTGTGTGACAGGTGTAAACCCGCCGTAGAGTCACCTCAGAACCATGTTGAAATCTACAAAAGAGGTAGCCTCAATCATAATGAGTTTTCCTTCTCGGGATAAATATAAAACAACGGCTGTTTAAGCCTTACGGTAACGTATAAGCACACTTCTTTAATAACCATCTTCCCAATCGTATAAATAAAAACATGTTAAAAAATTTTTTTCCAATCCTCAAGTTATTGAATGTACATGAAACTTATCTATATAAAAAATAAAAAATATTACACTGAAAAGCACATATTAGCTTCTGTTTGTTTTAAGCAGTTCATGAATAGTGACAATAACATAGAATTTTCTTCAAACTAAGTCTATAAAGAAAATATAGAACTACATAATAATAAGATTAGGAGTTATCATCATGTAATTAAAAAATTGATAGACATCATGTTTTCTTGCTCTGCAGAAATTGCATTTCGTGGACATAACGAATCTGAAAATTCGGGAAATAGAGGTCATTACATAGAATTACGGCATGTATTTGCAGAAAATGATGCCTAATTACAACGGTACTTAAAACCTTGTACAGCTTTTAGTGTGGAAGCTTGCAGTAAGCACCTGATAAAAATTATTAAAAAAGTAGCTATTACTGTTGATGAAACTGCAGACATTACAAAATATCCCAACTTTCCACTGTTTCCGGTATGCTGATGTAAGTGGTGCGGTTCAGGAAAGGTTCACTAGATTCTAAAACGTTAGTGATGATCGTACAGCTGAACAGATATCAAAATATGTGCTTGACTATTTAGATGAGCTTAATTGTAGCGACAAGTTAGCAGCCAAACTATGATGGTGCATCTGTTAATACAGCACAATATAAGACTATTGCCGCTAAACTTAGCTGAAACGCTCACCTGAATAATTAACCATGTGTTCTATCATTATTAGGTCTTCAGTCCTGGAACTGGTTAGACGCGTATCCTCATTGTTTCTTATTTTGAGCTAACCTACACATCTCCCTGAAACTTCCACAGATCTTTCATCAACTGCGTGCAGTGGTCTGATCTAAGTGTGCCCCTACCTCTTCTTTTTCTATCTATGCTTGTAATATATCCCGCACTATTCTTCAAAAATGCTTTAGAACGTATCCTGCTTTTCTATTTCTCCTATTTTTTGTTTTCAACGGATATCTTTATTCCCCTACTATTTCTATAACTTCCTTGTAATTAACTTTGTCTGTCCATGCTATCATCCGCATACATCTGAAGCACAACATTCCAAAAGGCTTCTATCGTTTTTCTGTACGCTTCTCCTACTGCCTTTATTTCTAGACGTATTATGATGTGCTCCACACACATATGCTTTTGACAATTTTTGTATTTCTGTATTTGTTGTCTTCGAACATAGCCGCTGCTCTTGCTCGTTAGATGCAGTTCGGTTCACCTTCTATTGTATACAAATTCATATCCTATTTTTCTAATAATCAGTGGTATGTAAAAAGGGGCGGCTCCGTGGCGTAGTTGGTATGCGTGTGCCTACTACGCCCAAGGTCCCGAGTTCGAATCCCAACACGGTCCGCTTGAATAGGCCCTCATTCAAATGAAAGGTAAAATGGAGGTCTCGTGTGTGAGTGTTGTCACGCACGTTAAAGATCCCTACCTTGTTTGGAACAGCAAGGGTTCGGCAAAATTCAAAATTTTTCAGGTAAAAAAAACTGGATTTCTGGCCAATGTAGTATTTTCGGGTGGAGCATTGGAAAATCACATGTAAGCTATGTGAAGGGGGTTAAGCAGTCTGTGGCTACCAAGACCCCTCAACACTTCAACAGTTGCCGAATTATTAGCTTATCACTATATCTTTTCGCACAATCTAGATTAGTTGAAAAAACCAACACCTGCAGTTGTTTATAATAATCGTCAGGTTTAAGGGCAATTACTTTTTGGTCATTAGGTTTTTCGTCTTGAAACTGGTTGACCGTGTACCGTCACTTATTTCTACACTATCCCACACTATTCCCCCATGTCTTAGTATGTGGCTTATGATCCTATATCTTCTATTTTTTACTGTTTTCCACATATTTCTTTCTTCCCCATACCATTTCTAGTACTTCTTTGCTCTTAACTTTGTTTGTCCATAATATTTTTATCATACGTCTATAGCACCACATTTCTAAGGCTTCTATATTTTTCCTGTACGCCTTTCCTACTGTCCGGGTTTCACAGCCGTACAGTGCTGTGCTCCACACATATGTTTTAAGCAATCTTTTTCTTGTTTCTATGTTTGTTGGCTTTGAACACAGTAGTAGCTTTTTCTTGTTAAATGTAGCACGACCTTAAGCTAATCTTCGTTTTATATCTTTTGCGCTTTTCTCATCTTGCGTTATTTGGCTTCCTAGGTAGCAAAAATCCTTAATCTTTTGTACGTTATCGTTATCTATTCGTTATCTATTATCGGTTTTCAAACCGTCTGTAAACTTATTTCTCCAGGTAATTTGAAATATACGTAATGACAAAAACTGGATTACTTTTTTAATGTAACATTCAGCACAACTAATTTGAAAAGGCGTTAAATTTACAATTCACCATTTATATAAATCTAAAAATTAAAACCACCCTGTACAGTAAGATAACTAAATAGTAAAAAATTGTTACCCATTTGTATTTACTGGCATCATCATTATCATTAGGTCTTCAGTCCTAGAACTGGTTAGACGCATACCCTCATTGTTTCCTACTCTGAACTAACCTACACATTTCCCTAAAATTTACACAGTCTGCATCTATCACCACCTGATGTATGTCTACATCTACATCCATTTCCCTGTCTCTGCTTGTAATATATCTCGCACTATTTCTCCAAAAATGCCCTTCTATTTTTCCTATTTTTTCCATACATATCTTTATTCCCCTACTATTTCTATAACCTATTTGTTGCTAACTTTGTCTGTCCATGCTATCATCCTCATACATCTGAAGCACAACATTCCAGAAGGCTTCTACCTCTCTCTGTCTGCTTTTCCTACTTCCCGTATTTCAAAGACGTACTGTGCTGTGCTCCATCCATATACTTTCCACAATTTTCTTCTTGTTTCTATGTTTGTTGTCTTTGAACATAGCTGCTGTTGTTCCTTGTTAGGTGCAGTTCGCTCCCCTTCTATTGTTTTACATCTATATACTGTATTTCCCCGATACTCAGTGGTTGTGAAGAGGGGCGGCTCCATAACGTAGTTTCGGGTTCGAATACCGACACGGTCCGCTTGAAAAATGTTAGGCGAGCATTTTTCACAAAAATATACCCTCGTTTAGATGAGAGATAAAATGGAGGCCCCGTGTGTGAGTGTTGTCACGCATGTTAAAGATCCCTATCTTGCTTGGAACAACAAGGGTTCGGCGAAATTCCAAATTTTCCAGGTAAAAAGAAATCGCTTTCTGGCCAATGTAGTACCTTCGGGTGGAGCATTGGAAAATCACATGTAAGCTAATATATTCCGTACTATTCCCTCATGCAGTAGTATGTAGTCTATCATTCTATCTCTCCTATTGTTTACTGTTTCCCACATATTTTTTCTTCTCCTACCATTTTTAGTACCTCTTTGTCCTTAACTTTGTCCATGATATCTTCATCATTCGTGTATAGCAACACATTTCCAACGCTTCTACATTTTTCTTGTCCACTTCTCCTACTGTCCAGGCTTCACAGCCGTACAGTGCTGTGCTCCACACATATGTTTTAAGCAATCTTTTTCTTGTTTCTATGTTTGTTGGCTTTGAACACAGTAGTAGCTTTTTCTTGTTAAATGTAGCACGACCTTAAGCTAATCTTCGTTTTATATCTTTTGCGCTTTTCCCATCTTGCGTTATTTGGCTTCCTAGGTAGCAAAAATCCTTAATCTTTTGTACGTTATCGTTATCTATTTGTATTCTTGTTTTTCATTTATTTCCCCCTCCTTTGCATACTAGTACTTTAGTTTTAGTTTTGCTAATTTTCATACCGTATCTCTCTGTTAGAACCATTTCCATTTCATTAAGAGCTGCTTCTAAATCTTCCTAGCTAGATGCTAATACCGCTATATCATCTGCAAATCTAGGCGTATTAATTTTTTGTCCCTGCATAGTAATTCCAAATGTTTTCCTGCATTTGACAATATTCATTGCCTCTTCAATGTACAAATTAAAAATTAATGGGGATAGGGCACATCCCTGTCCCACCCTTTTCCTAATGTTTACTCCTCTACGTTCCTGCTCTAATTCTATTACTGCTGTTTGCTTTTTGTATAAGCTATGTACTATTCGTCTCTCCCTATAGCTCATTCCAATTTTTTTGAGTATTTCCAACATATTTTTTCATTTTACATTGTCGAACGGTTTTTCCAAATCTAGAAGCTCTATATACACGCTTTCCCCCTTTTCTATTGTTTTTTCCAGTTTTCTCAGAGCTAAAATAGCCTCAACCCAAATTGGTCTTCTCCTAGTATTTCTTCAGCTAATTTTTCCATTCACCTTGAATAATTTTAGTTAAAATTTTTGATACGTGTGCTGTCAATCTTATTGTTCGGAAATTTTCAAATCTATCCGCGCCTTTCTTTTTTGGTATAGTTACTATGATATTACGTTTGCAATCTTTGGGCATCTCGCCTATCTCATACATATAGCTTACAAGTTGGAAGAGACATTATGTTACTGCTTGTCCAGCGGCTTTTAGAGTTTCTGCTTGCACCTTATCTGTACCAGGCGCCTTACAATTTTTCAGACTCTTTAATGCTAATTCAAACTTGTCTCGAAGTATAGGATATCCCAAGTCATCATTTTCAATGTCTGATTCCTGTTCTAATGCTATTAGTTCCTCTCCTGCATATAAACTCCCTATATATTCTTGCCATCTACCCACTTTCTTTACATTTTCTATAATGAGGTTTCGTCCCGCGTCCCTTATATTTTTGCTATACGGTTATATATCCCTAAAATTGATCCTAATTGTTTTGTATGCTTTATCTGTCTTTCCTACTTCCATCTTAGTTTGTACCTCTTTGCACTTTTCATCAATCTATTGTTCTTTAATGTTCCTGCATTTGCGAATAATTTCCCATTTTATGGCTTTGTATCTTTGTTTTCCTGTTTTGTTTGATTTATTTTTGTAGTTTCGTGTTTCTTCTATAAAATTCAGGATATCCTTTGTTATCCATGATTTCTTATTTTCTTTAGTATCAGACATTTTCCCGTTATGAAGACTACAACGGTATTAATTTTATAATAATCCTGAATCGATAAAGCATTTGTAAAATATTAAGTATACCACACACTTTTAACAGCAACTAGATAACCAACCATTTCGTGGAACTTTTGGCTTTTCAAACCGTCTGTAAACTTATTTCTCCAGGTAATTTGAAATATACGTAATGACAAAAACTGGATTACTTTTTTAATGTAACATTCAGCACAACTAATTTGAAAAGGCGTTAAATTTACAATTCACCATTTATATAAATCTAAAAATTAAAACCACCCTGTACAGTAAGATAACTAAATAGTAAAAAATTGTTACCCATTTGTATTTACTGGCATCATCATTATCATTAGGTCTTCAGTCCTAGAACTGGTTAGACGCATACCCTCATTGTTTCCTACTCTGAACTAACCTACACATTTCCCTAAAATTTACACAGTCTGCATCTATCACCACCTGATGTATGTCTACATCTACATCCATTTCCCTGTCTCTGCTTGTAATACAGTATTGCCCGAAATAAACAGTACTGAAATTGTAATTGTTTTGTATATTTAAAAAATACATATTATTAACACTTTATTATATGTTCTAAATGTGCACCTCCTCGTTCGAGACAGACTTCATAACGATGTTCTAAGTTTCTGGTCATGTTATTAAATAAGGGTTGTCTCAGGGCTGCGAAGAAGACTCTAACGGCATCCTTTAATTCATCGATGGTTTGTGGTGCCCGTTTGAAAACGGCATTTTTAGCCATGCCCCAAATGTATGCGTCTGGAGGTGTGAGGTCTGGAGAATGGGAAGGATAAGGAAAGTCAGTAAATCGTGATATGAATTTGCTTGGAAAATGTTCTTGAAGAAATTGACGAATTGCGGCAGCAGTATGGAAAGTTGCCCCGTCCTGCTGAAAAAATTGGTTTCGAAATGCCAAGTTACGTGCACGACAGAATTGACGTAGATCAGGGATAAATCGTGTTAAAATTTGTCTGTACCTCTGTTGATTAAGTGTGACTTGCCTACCATTCTCTTCGATAAAGTACGGACCAATGATCCCGTGTCCGGAAACAGCACACCAGACACTCACTTTTTCACTATGTAAAGGAACCTCTTGAACCTCATCGGGTCTGGCAAAGCCCAGAAATCGATTTGTGCGACGATTCACATAGCCTGACAAGTGAAAATGTGCTTCGTCTGAAAACCAAACATTTTTCAAAAATTCAGGATTTTCATACTGTAACGCGAGAATTCTGGCGCAATATTCCACTCTACTGCGATAATCCCGAGGATGTAGTTGTTGATGTACCTGACTCACATACGAAAATGTACCCAGCTCCTTCAGGATTCTTTGAAAGGAAGTTCTTTTTAAATCAAGTTGTAACGCTGTCCTTGCCTGGCTGACTTTCGGATTAGGTCCCGGGTTCGAATCCCGACACGGTCCGCTTGAAAAATGTTAGGCGAGCATTTTTCACAAAAATACACCCTCGTTCGGATGAGAGGTAAAATGGAGGTCCCGTGTGTGAGTGTTGTCACGCACGTTAAAGATCCCTACCTTGCTTGGAACAGCAAGGGTTCGGCAAAATTCCAAATTTTCCAGGTAAAAAAAACTCGCTTCCTGGCCAATGTAGTACCTTCGGGTGGAGCATTGGAAAATCAAATGTAATGACTTTCGGATTTTCTAAGATTTGCTCAAAAACACGTTCATGGTTATTGTTGTTGTTAACTGTCCTGGGACGCCCCGAGTTTCCTTTTCGTTAGCACAATACACTACCTGTATTTCTAAACTTTTCAATAACCTTCAAAATTACAGCATTACTTGGAGAACGTTTATTAAACCTTTGTGTGAATTGATCAGACACGTATAGCAAACTTTCACCATTATGTCGGCCGATTCCGTATGAACGAAAATAATGCTCTACCAGAAACACTTTCTCCTCTGTACTTAACACCATTTTTAACAATTAGGCCCTACTAATTACTTGTTTGAGGTTTACTTGACAGGTCTATACTAGCTAACTTGAGTGTGGCAGCGCACGCATAAAAACACCGCCAACTTAGTTTCAGTACTGTTTATTTCGGGCAATACTGTATATCTCGCACTATTTCTCCAAAAATGCCCTTCTATTTTTCCTATTTTTTCCATACATATCTTTATTCCCCTACTATTTCTATAACCTATTTGTTGCTAACTTTGTCTGTCCATGCTATCATCCTCATACATCTGAAGCACAACATTCCAGAAGGCTTCTACCTCTCTCTGTCTGCTTTTCCTACTTCCCGTATTTCAAAGACGTACTGTGCTGTGCTCCACCCATATACTTTCCACAATTTTCTTCTTGTTTCTATGTTTGTTGTCTTTGAACATAGCTGCTGTTGTTCCTTGTTAGGTGCAGTTCGCTCCCCTTCTATTGTTTTACAACTATATACTGTATTTCCCCGATACTCAGTGGTTGTGAAGAGGGGCGGCTCCATAACGTAGTTTCGGGTTCGAATACCGACACGGTCCGCTTGAAAAATGTTAGGCGAGCATTTTTCACAAAAATATACCCTCGTTTAGATGAGAGATAAAATGGAGACCCCGTGTGTGAGTGTTGTCACGCATGTTAAAGATCCCTATCTTGCTTGGAACAACAAGGGTTCGGCGAAATTCCAAATTTTCCAGGTAAAAAGAAATCGCTTTCTGGCCAATGTAGTACCTTCGGGTGGAGCATTGGAAAATCACATGTAAGCTAATATATTCCGTACTATTCCCTCATGCAGTAGTATGTGGCCTATCATTCTATCTCTCCTATTGTTTACTGTTTCCCACATATTTTTTCTTCTCCTACCATTTTTAGTACCTCTTTGTCCTTAACTTTGTCCATGATATCTTCATCATTCGTGTATAGCAACACATTTCCAACGCTTCTACATTTTTCTTGTCCACTTCTCCTACTGTCCAGGCTTCACAACCGTACAGTGCTGTTCTCCACACATATGTTTTAAGTGATCTTTTCCTTGTTTCTATGTTTCTTGTCTTTGAACACAGTAGTTGCTTTTTCTTGTTAAATGTAGAATGATTTAGTCGTGCTAATTTTTGTTTCATATCTTTTGTACTTTTCCTATCTTGCGTTATTTGGCTTCCTAGGTAGCAGAAATCCCTAATCTTTTGTACGTTCTCGTTATCTATTTGTATTTTTGTTTTTTATTTATTTTCCCATTCTTTGCATACTAGTACTTTAGTTTTATTTTTGTTAATTTTCATACCGTATCTCTCAGTTAGAACTGTTTCCATTTCATTGAGAGCAGTTTCTAACTCTTCCTTGCTAGATGCTTATACTGCTATGTTGTCTGCAAATCTAAGCATATTAATCTTATGTTCCTGTATAGTACCTCCAAATGTCTTCTTGCATTTGACAGTATTCATTGCCTCTTCAATGTACAAGCTAAAAATTAAGGGGGATAGGCCACATCCCTGTCTCATTCTTTTCCTAATATTTACTTCTCTACGTTCCTGTTCTAATTCTATTACCGCTGTTTGTATAAGCTATGTACTATTCGTCTATCTCAATAACTCATTCCAATCTTTTTGAGTATATCAAACATACTTCCCCATTTTACATTATCGAATGCTTTTTCCAGATCTATAAACCTTATATACACGCTTTCCCCTTTTTCTATTGTTTTCTCCATAATCACCCTCAGAGCTGAAATAGCCTCCTGTGTTCCTCTGTTTCGCCTAAACCCAAATTGATCTCCTAGTACTTTTTCAGCTCGTTTTCCATTCGTCTTTGTACAATTTCAGTTTATATTTTGGACACGTGTGCTGTCACAATTATTGTTTGAAAATTTTCACATCTATCTGCGTCTCTCTTTTTTTTTTTTGGTGTAGTTACTATGATGTTGCGTTTGAAATTTTTGGGTATTTCGCCTGTCTCATAAATATAGCTTACAAGTTGGAAGGGACGTTCTGTTACTGCTTGTCCAGCGGTTTTTGAGTTTTGACTTAGACCTTATCTATAGCAAGTGCCTTACCATTTTTCAGACCTTTTAATGCTAATTCAAATTCATCTCTAAGCATAGGATATCCCAAGTCATCATTTTCAATGTCTGATTCCTGTTATAATGGTGTTAGTTCTTCTCCTTCATATAAATTCCCTATATATTCTTGCCATTTACCCACTTTCTCTATATTTTCTGTAATGACGTTTCCTCCCTCGTCTATTATATTTTTGGTATATGGTGTTATATCTTTAAAATTCATTCTAAATAGTTTGTATGCTTTGTCTGTCTTTCCTATTTACATTTTAGTTTCTACCTTTTTGCACTTCTCACCAATTCATTGTTTTTAGCTTTCCTGCATTTGCGAATAATTTCCCAGCTTTGTATCTCTGTTTTTGTACTTTTGTCTTTCTTCTATTAAATTCAGGATATCCTATATTATCCATGGTTTCTTATTTTCTTTTTGTGTATACCCTAAAATATTTCTGGCCGCCATGTTTAAGATGGAATCAATGTTATTTCATACTGTTTCTACTTATTTAGTATAAAAATTGTTCCGATATCTTTCAGAAATTCATTTGACTATTTTTTTTTTCAAATCTTTCGTGGATATCATTATCTTTTACTTTCTCAAAATCCGGAGTAGTCCCCTCCCGGAGATCTGAATAGGGGACTATTTTAACTCCGGAATCTTTTACGCCAGAGAATGCCATCATGTTTATTACAATTTAAGTACGCTGTGTACTTAAGAAGGCGGCTCCGTGGCGTAGTGGTATGTGTGTGACTACTACGCCCTAGGTCCCGGGTTCGAATCCCGACACGGTCCGCTTAAAAAATGTTAGGCGAGCATTTTTCGCAAAAATACACCCTCGTTCAGATGAGAGGTAAAATGGAGGTCCCGTGTGTGAGTGTTGTCACGCACGTTAAAGATCCCTACCTTGCTTGGAACAGCAAGGATTCGGCAAAATTCAAAATTTTCCAGGTAAAAAAAAAACTCGCTTCCTGGCCAATGTAGTACCTTCGGGTGGAGCATTGGAAAAAAATCACATGTAATGTGTACTTAAGAGATGATAATGTGGTGGTTTCTCGTTGTCTTCCACATCGCGGTAGTGTGTCTTAGAATGTTATACCTACCCCTATGGTCTCTGCCAATCTAAGTACCTTACATTTGATTTTCCAATGTTCTACCCGAAGGTACTACATTGGCCAAAAAGCGAGTTTTTTTTACCTGAAGAATTTGGAATTTTGCCGAACCCTTGCTGTTCCAAGCAAGGTAGGGATATTTAACGTGCGTGACAACACTCACACGCGGGTCTTCCTTTTTACGTCTCATCCGAACGAGGGTGTATTTTTGTAAAAACGCTCGCCTAACATTTTTCCATCGGACCGTGTCTAAGTACCGAAAAATCCGCTGCCCTCTTTCGGGGATTTACTGGCATATTGTTTACAAAATCACCTGCGGTACTTGAATCAAAGAAGTAAAGCTGGTCTCACTGCTGTAAAAACTTAAGTCCCTTAAAAGTTACATCTGGTTTACATGAAAGAGGTTAGGTATGTATTGCGGCAACTTCCATCCTACAACAAAAATTCTACTTATTCCATCCTAAACTTTGGTTAAGGCGTAGTCACTCTAACGAAAAACTTATTAGAACAAACACTAGTTAAGTCTAGGAAAGAGTTTAAAATGAAATTGTGTCAGGAAAAATTTTCACGTACTAGCAAAAAACTGTTAAATTGTACTGAATATATTCTACCATCATTTGCCTTAATGATGGGTACTATCTTTTTTAAAGAAATATTTTTTAAAAACTCGAGATTTAAAGTATATTACATACCCTTCAAAGAAGACAAGTAAGATATTATTTTCTAGATGTAAAATGAGAAATGCTCACAAACTCAAAGCAAGGGAATGAATTTTTAATGAAGTGGGAGAGCAACTGTCAATATTGATCTTAAGTTCAGAGGTAAACATTCAAACTAGTGGCATATGTGTAAGATTTAACTGCTAATCAATTATAAGAAAATATTTTTCAAAAATAATAACACGATCAAACTTATGAGCTTGACCAAAATACAATGAATAAAGATATAAGAACTATGAGCATAATACTTTATATATCTAAAGTGTATATGGTATGTTTACGCCTTGCCTAATATAAATTAAAAGCATGCTCCTCTGATCTCTCGACTACGATTTGTTACTCGCGCATCGCCAAAGGTGAGCGCTGATTACAACCAATAAGATAAGTAAGTCGACACAGCTCTCTCTTAGAACACAGTCCATTGTTCAAATAACACATTCGCGCCGGATTGTCGGCATTAATGATTAATTAATTAACAACGTGAGCACCTCTATTTCCCTTCCTTCACCAACCCTCTCCTGTCTAACCAATTATGTATTTAGTGGTGAGTGTGAAGTGATAATTGAACACGGGGTAAGTTTTTTATGCAACCACATTTTATTACACGTATAATTTTTGTTATTGTGAATCAGCCGTTCCGCCTAGGCGTGAACATACCTTATTTTTTTTGGCCTCTTCGACCCGTATGCGTGATATAATTGTCGTCGTGGTTGTAGAGGAGCTTGCTTTAAGTTAAATTATTACAAAGTTGCTCTTAAAAGTATTTGAAATAAATTCGCTCTTATCGAATTGTAATGTTGACCTCGTAATTGAGTTTGACCTGCATGTTGATAAACGGTTATCAGCACAGGTGTGTTTGTTTATATTTGCATTCAATTTTAATTATAAAATACTCTTCAATTCGATTACATATTTACGTGTAGTTTATGCTATTCTGAAAATGTCTTTCGACAGCATTTCTTTGCAAGCTCAACAAGAAGCCTTATTTGGTCGCTTGCAAGGCATTTGTGATTATGCTATTTCCGCAAATGTAAGTAAATTAAACTTATTAGAAGCAAAAATGCAAAGGCTTCCGATTATTGAAAATGCTCTCGAAAAACTACAGGTAGCAATAATAGAATTTAACGCTATTAAAACCGACCCGAAACTACATGTAAAATTAAATCTAGCATCTTTCGACGACTTATTTGACGTAGTTCGTGCAAAATATTTAGAATTGAAAGAAAATTCTACAAAATCGGTTTCTGCGGATGCTCTGGCATTTAAGGGCCCATCCGTTGAATGTTTAAAACCCTAGAAATTCCTGTTTTGATGGTTCCATTGATAAATGGAATAATTTCATTACTACTTATCGCAGTGTTGTACACGAAAACAAATCTATTCCAGTCTCATTAAAATATTTATATTTTAGATCGTATCTCGATAAGGAAGCATTAAGTGTCGTCTCTGATCTAGCGTTAGATCCCAATTTGTATGAGCAAGCATTTAAAAACTTGTAGACCGTTACGACTCACCACGCAGAATTGTTAATTTTTATTTGAATAAAATTCTTCAATTTAAATCTACTGGTTCCTTATCAAATTTCATAAATACACATTTCAACGCAGTAAGCACTTTGAAATCTGCCCCCGACGTTGAAGATTTATCGGACTTTATTTTATTTTCTCTATGTTATCGTAATTTGGATCCTAAATTACAACATGCATTTGATGCACGCGCGGATTCTAATGTGCCGACTTGTGCTAAGTTGTTCGAATTTTTAACCGCGCAGAATAAAACCTCAGAAATGCACGAAGATGTTCAGGCTTTAAAACCCGTCAACGTAAATATGCCACCGCGCTTCAAACATAATCTAAATAAGTCTTTTTTTGTAAAAGAATCCACCAACGATGCGCAAGTAAAAAGCGATCGTAATTCGTGTCCCTATTGTAATGAAGGGCATACGATTTACGCGTGCAAAAACTTTCAAAAATTAAATGTTTCCGATAGATATACCGCGGTAAAAAGAATGTTGCGTTGTTTTAAATGTTTAGGCAATCATATTAAGGGCTGCAACTCTAAAGGAAGATGCGGGTTATGTAGCTCGAGATATCATCACACCTTTTTGCATAATGCGTCGCCTGTCTCGACTTCGGGACCGATAACCCCTGTGACCCCTTCCACATCCGATATGAAAGAGACAGTTTCTACATGCAATGTGTCTAATAATCCTAAAAATTATACAGTGCTTTTAGGAACGATTCAAGCTAAGATTCGGGACATCAATGGCGATTTTCAACCTGTAAGGTGCGTTCTTGATTCAGGGTCCCAAATCAATGCGATCACTTCTGCTTGCGTGCAACGGTTGGGTCTTAAATATGTTCGCAATCACAGTAAAGTGTGTGGACTAGCCAATGCCGCTGTTAATTCTAAAGGGCTAGTCGATTGTTTTTTACTTTCCAATTATGCAGATCAACGAATAAATTTTTGTGCCTCTATTCTTCCAAAACTTACAGGTAATATCCCTGGTTGTTCTTTACCACGTGGAATTTATGAACGATTTAAACATTTACCCTTGGCTGACCCTAATTTCCATGTATCCGCTCCGGTAGAAATATTATTAGGAGCGGACATATGTTGTAGAATATTATTTTCGGATAACGCAAATAACCGTCTTGGTAAACCTCTAGCGATTGACACTATTTTTGGATACGTGTTATTGCACAGGTGCCTTCTCCGCAAGGACCGTCAAACGCTACTTCGCTTTGTATAATGTCGCAACCTCTTGAAAGCGAAGTAAAAAATTTTTGGGCGCTCGAAGAAGTCTCGCAACCTCCTGCTGTGAATATTGACGACAATTATTGTGAAGCACATTTTGTTAGTACCCACTCTCGCAATGAAACTGGTCGTTACATTGTAGCCCTACCCTTCAAGGATAATGCCGAACCTCTAGGGCGCAATCGTGAAATTGCTTATAACAGTTATCTAAATTTAGAACGGCGACTTCGGAATTCAACCGAAAATCAAAAGGTTTATGATTCATTTCTCAAGAAATATCTATCTCTAAATCACATGAATGTTGCTCTGCAACCCTCCGATTATATTTTACCACACCACGGCATTCATAAAACCACAAGCAGTACTACCAAACTACGAGTGGTGTTTAACGGATCTGCTAATGATTCGACCGCTAAGTCCCTCAATCAACGTCTTTATGCTGGTCCGAAACTGCAATCAGGTTTGCCCGAAATAATATTTTTATTTCGTTCCCACAAAATAGCACTTTGTGCTGACATACGAATGATGTACCGCCAAATTTTAGTACGTACGCAAGATAGAATATACCAACATATATTCTGGCGACCCTCCCTCGACAGCGGAGTTCAAGAGTACGAATTGAACACGCTTACTTATGGTCTTACTCCATCCTCTTTTATTGCGCAACGCGTGTTAAAACAATTGGTGATCGACGAAGGACAACAATTTCCTCTAGCATCTGTGGCCTTGCTGAATCACACGTATATGGACGATGTGATTTCAGGAGCCATGTCCGTTGCGGCAGCTCAGCAGCTGCAATCTGAATTAATAAAATTGCTGTCTCTTGGCCAATTTCAGTTAAGAAAGTGGTCCAGCCATGACAACTCTCTTTTAAATCAATTCCAGGAATCTGAATTAGAGCCCTCCGTAGCATTTTCTGATGAAATCTCTGGTATCAAAATATTGGGACTAGTTTGGAACCCGAATTCTGATAATTTCACTTACTATGTTGTTCCTTTCGAAGGGAATATTTCAAAACGTTCCGTTCTTTCATATATGGCTAAAATTTTCGACCCTCTCGGCTGGTTGACTCCGGTGGTGTTCTTAATAAAACATTTTTTACAACAATTATGGGTACAACGTTTAGGTTGGGACGACACGCCGGACACCGACTGGTGTTTGAAGTGGGAGAAAATTTGTTCCCGCCTTACTGAATTATCAAATTTGAAAATTCCTCGCTGTTTGTTTTTAGACTCGGGACAGTACCGACTTTTAGGGTTTTGCGATGCCAGTGAGAAGGGTTATGCTGCATGTGTTTTCTACATGGCACGACTTCAGATAACACGAATTACCATCTCCTACAAGCTAAAAGTAAAATTTCACCCTTAAAATTTCTTTCAATCCCCCGTATGGAATTATTAGGTGCTGTTTTGCTATCTCGTCTAGTATATTCTATAATCTCTAATAAATTTCCTTATCCCTTAAAGGAAATAAAATTATTCACCGATTCTCAAGTGGTACTAGCGTGGATTAACACTCCTTCTTATTTATTAAAAACATTTGTTGCCAACCGCGTGGAAATTATTTTAGAATACACTGCCATTCAACAGTGGTACCATATTTCTGGTGAAAACAACCCCGCCGATATGGCTTCTCGTGGTCTTATTGCGCACCAGTTGATTGACAACGATATCTGGTGGCATGGCCCATCTAACTGTAGCGATCTAATTACGGCTTCCAGGAATTTGGAATCTCCCCCTTCTCTAGAAATTCTTCCAGAAATAAAATCTCCCCCTAATATATTAGTTACTTCTACACAAAAAAATTGCACTCAATTTTTGGATAAATTTTCTTCTCTCACCTTGCTTCAGCGTACTGTTGCATATGTAAACCGTTTTATTTACAATTGCAAGAACTCTGATAAAAAATTATCAGGCTCTCTTTCTTCTGATGAATTACATATCTCATTAATAACTATCATAAGAGTTACGCAACAGCAGTTCTACGCCGAAGAAATAAATCAACTAAATTTAAACAAGGGTTGTTCTAAACAACTCCAAAAATTGTTCCCTTTATTGATTCGCTAGGTCTTGTTAGGGTGGGCGGACGTTTGCGTCACTCCCTGTTGTCTTATAATAACAGACATCCCTTTCTATTACCAAAACAAGCCACTTTATCGCGATTATTGTGTGATAATTATCACCTTTATCTATGCATTCAGGTGCATTCATGACGCAATCACTTATTCAGCGAAAATTCTGGATTATTGGAATACGTTCCTTAGTTCGTCAGAGGATCCACAAATGCGTTGTTTGTTCGCGCTTCCGTGCGACAACTGCTCAACCGTTCATGGCCGATTTACCCCCTTTCCGTGTTCAACTGTCCAGAACATTTACTCATGTGGGAGTAGATTTCGCCGGCCCATTTTTGATCAAGTCTTCTAATCGTCGTAATGCCCCGGTGTCTAAAACTTATTTATGCATATTTATTTGTATGTCCACCAGAGCGGTGCACCTCGAGGTAGTGTCAGAGTTATCTACCGAAGCATTTTTAGCTTGTCTGACAAGGTTTACAGCTCGTAGAGGAATTCCTGATGTTGTTTACTCCGATCAGGGTAGAAACTTTCTTGGTGCCTCGCGGTCCCTTAAGGAAGTTATCATATTCCTTAAATCCAACAACGATAAAATTTTCGCCGCTTTAGCCTCCCGCCATATCAAGTGGCAATTTAATCCTCCATACGCCCCAAATTTTGGCGGAATTTGGGAGTCTGGAGTGAAATCGGCAAAAGCCTTATTAGTTCGTACTTTAGTTACACGCCCTCAAACCTTTGAGGAACTATGTACAATTTTTTCTAGGGTTGAAGCCATACTCAATAGTCGCCCTCTTTGCCAGTCTTCCGATCCTAATGACGGTACGGATTATCTGTCGCCCGGTCATTTTTTAATAGGCGGTCCCCTTTTATCTCTACCTGAAATTACTATTCCGGAGGAAATAACTTTGCGTTCCCGTTGGCAGCGATTGTGTCAGGTTACTCAATCCATTTGGCGTCGGTGGTCCAACGAGTATCTTCACCAACTCACCCAACGTAATAAATGGCATTGCCCCACCATATTGCCCAAGGTAAATGATGTGGTCATAATTAAAAATTTAAATACTGCCCCCTTGTGTTGGCCTCTTGGCCGTATTGAAAAGTTATTTTTTGGTCGTGACGGTATACCACGAGTAGCATCTGTAAAAACCGCTGCAGGTTTATTTACACGTCCAATAAGTAAGCTTATTATCCTCCCTTTGAATGAATAAATTTTATTTTGTTATTTTCTCTCGTATTTATGTTCCGTTTAATTTTAAAAATTTTAAGGTTGTATTAAAGTTTTGTTTTAATTTGCCTAGCAGCCTTAACATTTCTAGGGTGTATTTTTAAATGATTTATTTTTTTGGTATAAAACTTATTCAGTTTTAGATGGGCGGTTATGTTTACGCCTTGCCTAATATAAATTAAAAGCATGCTCCTCTGATCTCTCGACTACGATTTGTTACTCGCGCATCGCCAAAAGTGAGCGCTGATTACAACCAATAAGATAAGTAAGTCGACACAGCTCTCTCTTAGAACACAGTCCATTGTTCAAATAACACATTCGCGCCGGTTTGTCGGCATTAATTATTAATTAATTAACAACGTGAGCACCTCTATTTCCCTTCCTTCATCAACCCTCTCCTGTCTAACCAATTATGTATTTAGTGGTGAGTGTGAAGTGATAATTGAACACGGGGTAAGTTTTTTATGCAACCACATTTTATTACACGTATAATTTTTGTTATTGTGAATTAGCCGTTCCGCTTAGGTGTGAACATGGTAAGAGAAAAACTAACCGCATATAGACAACTTAACTAACACCGAAACAAAGAATTTTATTTAGTACTATTAAGCTAAACAGTAAAATAAAACTCATATAAAAATAAAAATTTGTAGAGTGAATCCGAGAGATTTACGTAGTTGTAACTTGACATTGTCACAAGAAAAAATGTCACGTTACAGCGTGTTTAATGTTTTGTGTTAAAAGTTTGCTGGAAACTCGCAGTTTCTACATAGACATTAAAATAGGTAGTCAAAACAAGGTATTCTTAAAATATGCAAAATTAAATAAATACTTACCACATAAGGTGGAGCTTCGGAACAATCGGCTCCTATAAAGCCGGGCAGACACTCGCATTCATATGATAAACCTTTGTCAATACATTTACGGTCAGCCTTACATGGGTTTGAGTCACATGGACTAACCTGCAAGAAGTATGCGTTTAGTAATGTGTAAACAGTTACATGTTAAAAATGATACTTTAATAGTGTGTATAGTTTTAATATAGATTGAATCAGTATAAAGCCGTTGTTTCAGATTAAGTGGAATTGGAAGCATCACCTACAGCGTACATACTAATAATAAAGGCAGAAGAACAAGTTGTTAAAGCAAGTTCAATTGACCTCAATTTCATATTATAATTGTTAAAAGCAGTTTGGAGTTTAGGGATAAAATTAAATCAACTGCATTATACTATTACAGTTCATTTTAGTTCTATAATTAAGATAAAGGCGTTTATCTATTATTACCTGTGTATTTTTAACATCGGATGCTATAAAATCGTTAACTACACCATGCAAGTTCAGGTGCTTTCACAATTATCTTAAACAATTTTAGAATATATACTACAAGCTACGATGAGCACAGGAATAAATTATAAATTGTCTGGCTTCTAAAACTATTACCCGTAGGACAAGCGGGTCAGGAGAAAATCAACAAAATCAGTAATAAGGAGTGAACTCGCCTAAATTACGGTTCTAATGGAAGGGAAAAAAGGAAACGAATTCAACGCAAACACAGCCAAAGACTAGAGGACTTAACGAACCAAACGACGGGACCCACGAATCAATTTGCCTCTTTTAGAACATCTGTACCTGAAACGATAGACAAATATAAAAACACTTGTAAAATATAACTTTAATAAGTAACTTCTAAGAATTTAGATGGCAAAGCAGTTTTAAATTGCTGGTTTAAAGACGAACATTATAATTCTTCATTCCTCACGAACTAATATTAAATATTAACTATATCCATTATGCACCACTTAAATATTGTCGCATACTTTAGAATAACAGCACTATGTGGCATTGTATCTTTAAAATTAAAAGCATTTTTGCATTGGTACAACAAACAACTAATCAATCACATTTACATAGCGTCATAAACGTACGTATAAATATAGCCAGAATCATACCTAATTACTTACTATATTGGCGAAGACTAACTCGTCCGAATAGAAGATACTGAAATATAAAAACACAAGAAAATACAGAACTACAAATCTTGCAGCATTAAATACTCCACGATTGTCTACTCATTAGAACTCTCAGCCATTCTTGAATTTAAGCAATCTACGTACAGTATAGGAGTCATGTAAACAACTTCTGGTCACCATGATATGATATCCCTCAAGCAGGCTTTGAAGAGTTTTGGTAACTTCTCAAAAGGTAACGAACAGTTACGCCCAAAAATGAAACACGGGGGTTTTAATATTAAAACCTAAGCACATTTTTGAAATCGGTATACAGCTGTATCTCAATTTTGCAGTAGTATATTTTATAGCTTTCTTAAGCATTATATCAAAACAAAACTGAAAACAAACCGCTTTTACACTTTAATGGTATCGTAAAACAACTTGTGCATTTTCTTGATAACAGCAAACGCATTTTTTTTAACTGCATCGTTGGGCTCACAGTCAATATACCGTACCGCCGTGAAGAAACAACAGTCGCAATTTATCGTTTAAACCAAGCGCTCCATGTATGATAAACGTGAAGCACACTTTATAATAAAAAACGTATGATAATGTGTTAGTAGGAAGCCTGATGGCAAACCAATACTCCAAACTATAGTGACAATAGAAAAACAGAATCAAAAGCGATTTTCAACAATATTTTAAATAGCAACATTTAAGGAATTCTTGACTGTCCGACACATGCGTGTGGATAAAGAACGAGAAATATAATATATCAATTGCAAACTCGAAAGTTAAATTAAAAGAACTAGCAAAGTTAGTTGTCTAGCTGAGCTATTTCAAATTTGAAGTAATGAAAGTGTAGCGAATTCATATATTCAAGTATGTAGAAACTGAAGCGGCTCTAGTTTGGAAAGTGAGTGACTGATATAAGTGACCACTTTCTCACCTTCGAGAGTAGGCTGACTCAAATATCACCTAGATCGAAATGGGAGTCGTTGGTCTGAATAACAAAGGCTAAGACAAAGTCTGGACAGAAAGGTGTTGGTGCTTATACTCAGTGGTGTTTAAGAGACAGGAATGCGGACTGATAATCAGACGGCTTCGTGGCGTAGTTGGTATGCGTGTGACTACTACGCCCAAGGTCCCGGGTTCGAATCACGAAACAGTCCGCTTAAAAAATGTTAGGCGAGCATTCTTCACAAAAATACGCTCTCGTTCGGATAAGAGGTAAAATGGAGGTCCCGAGTATGAGTGTTGTCACGCACGTTAAAGATCCTTACCTTGCTTGGAACAGCAAGGGTTCGGCAAAATTCAAAATTTTCAGGTAAAAAAAAACCGCTTCCTGACCAATGTAGTACCTTCGGGTGGAGAATTGGAAATCACATGTAGGACTGATAATCAGCAGTTCAGGAAAATAAGGACACTCTTTCGAGTAAGATTAGAAAGTAAGATTTATTACCTATAATTAAATTAAATGTGGAAAATAACATGATTAATGTATTCATTGATACAGGAGCGGAGGCATCGCTCGATTCAGAAAATTTTGTTAAAAATAAGAAGTTAATGGATAAAATGATACCCGTAAAGAAGTGTAACTTGGTAGTGCCAAACAGTAAAAAGTTTGCGAGTATAAACAGTATGGTGATTCTGAAATGTGGATTAGGAAATACAAATTACCCTGTATAAAATCAATAACAAGCTACATTTAATTGAAGGAAACTCATTCCGTAATAACTTTATTAAAATAATAATTGCGAAAGCAATCCAATCATTTTAGAACATTTAAAACAATATTAAGCTCAAAAACAAATACAAATTTAACATATTTGAAGAAAAATAACCGTGAAATAAAATTTCGTTCAATCAAAACGCATTATACAATTTATTATACAATTTTTTGTGAATTTCGTTTGCCTTATTTAGGTGCATTGAGAGTTGGAGAAGAGCGTGTAAAAATTCTCTGCTATCATATCGTCGTTCACTCTGTGCGTGGTTTCACTGAGCTAGTTGAGGCATACATTTAATTTTGTTAATTTTAAATTATTTTAAAAGCACAGGGAGGTGGCGATCAGCAGGCAATTGGTCGTTGTGCGTCTGGCAAAGAGCGATATCGTAGCAATATATATTTTATGTTTTTTTTAAAATAGTTTTATTGATGAGAAATTGGGATGATGTAGTACAAATCAAAACGCAATATTGTATTAAGCGCAACATTTAATTAAGATCTTATGTTTTGGCAAAGGTTTATGCTTTTTTCAAAGACACTGCAAAAAATTGACATATAGAATGACAGTTAGTAAAGGATTAAAAATATCTACTTAAAAGTTGTTAATGCCGAAATACATATATGTAGTTAAACACCACCAACTTTGAAATGGCGAGGTACTAAATCAAAATAAAAAAATCAAGCACTCACTAGGGTGTAGAACGTCATTTTAAAAGCAGGTTGTCATTAATATATATATATTAAAATGTCAAGTGACAAGCAATGACTAAAAAAATTTTGAAAAGAATATGTGTGAATCATATGTAGCCCATTAAGTTATAACAAATAAGCGAATTAGGTGACATTGGAGTTGTTATTAAATGTTTGGTAATTTCTTTGAAATTCTGTACAAATTTTCATACATGGGGTGCAAATTTTGTGCCATTAACTTCACTGTGTATAGTAGGCCTCTAAGAAAAGTCTCATTTTATTAAGTTTCAGAATCCAAGATAGTAGCTATCTTGGAGTGTGAAGGATGGAGCTAACATAAAAATTTAATTAAATGTTATGCTAAATACAATATTGCATTTTGATTTGGACTACATCATCCCAATTTTTTATCAATAAAACTTTTTTTTAAAGAAAACATAAAATAATAGACAAATCCATTGACTAAAGGTGGGGCTTATATTTTCGTATATATATATATATATATATATATATATAAATACGATGCATCTGTAAACATACTCTATGAAAATAATAGGGCCTATTAACGAATACAAATCGGGCTAGTAGTTATATAGCCATTAACAAAACATTAACTTATTACTTCACAAGGGAGGAAACATCCACTGACCGACGGTTTCGGCCTTGTAAGCCTCATCAGAGCAAAATAGTTTCCAAGAACCCTATGAAGTAATCGAAGCTATTATACTGATATAATTTCGAAACAATCTCTGCACTATGGCAAAAGTAAATAAAACCGCCATCAGGTGATAAAACACCAACATTACTAAACGTGGAAGTACAGAATTGAATCGAAACTACATAGTAAATCCTATAGATGGCTATACAAGTACGTCTGGCCATTTGAGATTTGCGGAATGTTACAAAAAAATTTATTTGCAAAAGTAACGAACCTTCTCGTGGCGACACACGGGTTCATGCCTCAAGACAAATCAAATAATAAAAGACAGGTTATTTGCAGTCCGCAATAAGAAATTGTTTTGTTAATGGCTATATAACTACTAGCCCGATTTGTATTCGTCAATAGACTCTATTATTTTCATAGAGTTTGTTTACAGATACATCTTATTTTATATATTGCTCTACACAATTTCTTATTGCGGACTGCAAATAACCTGTCTTTTATATATATATATATATATATATATATATATATATTATTGATGTTTATATAAAAATATGAAATTATTAATAAATTTACCTTTATTTCACAATTTGCACCTGAGTAACCTATAGGACAAGTGCAAAGAACGCTGTCCTCTAAAACTACGCAATCACCACCATTCTGGCATGGGGATGAATGACATTCGTAGAATTTCTGCCGACATTTAGGACCCGTGTAACCTGTAACAAAGCAGAAAGTGAGATTTAATTTACTGCTAAGCTTTATTTTAATCGATCAATATTTATAATCATATTGTCATAAACACACTATATTAACCATATTCTTTGTGTCTTGATAGCAAAAAGTTAATCTTGCACAAAAAGTATTTGGTATATATATATTAATAGTTATTAAGATGAAATGAAAACCTAACTTTGTATTTAAAGTTGAATTACCATTTCAAATCGAACTAGTAATTGAAAACCACTAAAAGAACGGCTACAGCAGGATTTGAACCTGCAACCTCTGATTCTCCGGATCAGTGCTCTAACCAATTGAGCTATCTAGCCTAATTGTTTAGATGATGTTATACTTAATACTACTGAAACTTTCATCTTAATAACTATTAATATATATTAAGCATTCATTTGCATTCCAAATGTGGATTATTCTTCACTATTAATATATATATATATATATATATATATATATATATTGTTGTGATATACTCCTGTGAATGCGGGAACTGGGTCCTTTCAACAAAAAAAATTCTAGTCCCACAGATTGGGCGTCATAAACTGCTGTGATCCTCTTTTCGCCTCGGCTGCTCACCTAATTTTATAAACCTCCTCATTCATAAAATTAAACAACACATTCCTACCACAAACATCAACGTTAACTCTATTTACATCAATATTCAGAATACATTAAATTTTCAAATTAAATTTCAGCATAAAATTCAGTTTTAAAAAGAATTTCAAGATTAATTTTATTATCACTTTAACGTGCATCCAGAATTAAAGTCCTTGTTGGATGCCTACTAATTAAAATAACAATATAAGCAGACCGGAGTCTGAGTATAAAGGGAGCATCTACCACCCCTTTTACGTTAATTAACCAGGTTCGTCTAATTGAGCTCAAAGACATACCCATATTTTCATCATAATTCAGAACATCAATACTAAATACCCCTTTCTACTTAAACAAGCAAATTTCATCTTAACATTAAAATTTTATGGTTAGTACAATTTCACTAATGTCCATTTAAAGTAAATCAATTATAAAGTAATTCAACACACACAAAAATGTCAAACAAAATAGTATAATTTACCTGAAGGTTACTGTCCTCGTAGCTTCAAAGTACATCGTCCCTTTAGTTAATCACACCATTCCAACAGGATTATATTTACGGCTTCTAATTCTCAACGCTTTTAAAATTTTCTCCATCACCATTTATTTAAAGTTGTTTCTGGGCTTTTCCGGAACTCATCTGTGTATATCTGACCCTGGTTTTGTGGATCCAGACACGTTTTGAACCATTTAATTATTAACACCCCGAAAAATAACAAAGAAATTCATACTTCTTTCACCAATATACGCCAAAACTGCCTACTTTTGTGTATACATTTGTCGTTGTAAATTTTGCTAATTGGTACAGTGATACTAAATTTTATTACCTTGTATTTAAGTGCACTGAAGTACATTCATGTTAGCACGTAAATAACAAACTATTTTGAATCACTAAAATATACGAGCAAAATTTTAAATTATTTTATCAAACTAAAATGCACTGTTTAACATCTTGAATCAAGTCGCGGATGTAAGAGCTTTTAACGCATCGAATAGTCAAAAGTCTAAGAGGCCGAAATTCATATTACCACCTCTATATATAGCGAATAGCCGGCACGTCGCTTTTGTCCTCAAAACAGACAATTCTTAAGAATTTCTCATTCTATGTTCCCAGTCCGTCGCTAGCGCGTCGGTTTTTACGAATTTTTTCGCTCGCCCCATTTAAATCTCAGAAATTCTCACACGGCACGCAAACATGTCCGAGAAAAACTAATTAATTTTGTACAGAAATTGTTGTTTCTACCTCTGATATTTGCATCCTATTTTCAACCAATTGTGACCCTCGTGACGTTGCTTAAATCACGCCTTTTACTATATGTGTCTTTGCTTGACGCATTTTCTCTTTCCTTTTCTAACCTGTTCGTATTGGTGCAAATTGATATTCTTTATTATCGATTATATTTTAGTCCATGTGGACTATCTGGGTTAAATAACCCCGTATCGCACATTCTCGTGAATATTAAGCCCCGGTTTCTCCAAGATTCTTTGAAACCATTTGTTATCTACACAATTTTCGCCGTACGTGATATTTAAACTACGCAGGTGTTCAAAATAATATTAATTCTCAGAGTTTTTTAAATAAACCCTGTTTTGTATTTCGTGCTAAAGCATCTGACCGTTTCCAATATCCTTAGAATCGACATGTTTATCTAAACAAATTAAACTGAAATTGTCTTTTAAAATACACAGGTGTGTTCAAACATCCTACTTCTAACTAACACTTCTAGGATTTGCTTTTTATTGGGTTTTTACAAGTTTCTATAGATATTATCTGTTACTAACGATTCAATTAACTTCAATTAAAATTGACTTCTATCCTTTCATTTTTAGCGAATACAAGTTAAATATTAATTATTATGTGTACACTTTGTTTTACTACCGGTTACTTAAAATAGGGTTAATTAATATAAATTTTGCACGTAATTTCCATTTGTTTAGGAATAATTAAATTACACGCAGAGCTTTTTAATACTGCTTCTTTTGATATAAAGCGTCTTGTACATGATTTAAATCTCTTATGTTTAATGAAACTAATAAATTTTTATGCTTCACGGTTTTAATAACGCGTATTATCTAATAATATTCATTATACACGGTGATTAAAATTATTTGATGTGATTATTTAATTTTCTACCCTGGTCTAAATATGAGTAATATATATATATATATATATATATATATATATATATATATATATGACGAAAAAATAAGCGCAGATAAATCTGATGATTATTATAAACAACTACAGGTGTTGGTTGTGAAATATCTGCAACTAATGTTGACTGTGCGATAAGATATATTGGAAAAAATATTAAACAGGCTGCTTACCCCCCTTCTCAACCACTAAATGTCGGAGAAATAGGGTATATAATTGTAAAACAATAGAAGAGGACCGAACTGCATATAACAAGAAAGAACAGCGTCAATGATGAAAGACAACAAACATAGAACAAGAAGAAAACTGTTGAAAGCATAAGTGTGGAGCACAGCACAGTATGCCTATGAAATACGGGCAGTCTGAAAAGCAGACAGAAAAACGGTAGCAACCTTTTGAAATGCTGTGCTTCGGATATATGAAGACGATAGCATGGACAGACAAAGTTAATAACAATTAGGTTATAGAAATAGTAGGGGAACAAGAATATCTGGGGAAAAAGATAGAAGAAATAAAAGGGCAGAATACGTTCTGTCATTTTTGGGGAATAGTATGGGATATATTTACAAGCAGAGATAGGAAAAAAGAAGTAGATGTAGACCTAGATCAGATTAGTGATAGAAGCAAACTGTGCAAATTTTAGGGAAATGTGTAGGTTAGTTCAGAATAGGAAGCAACCAGTTCCAGGACTGAAGACCTAATGATGATGATGATAAGAGCATTTGTAAAAATTTCAACTTTGACTTAGTTTTTTTATTTAATATTAGATTGTTTGTCGGTTTATCAATATGACCTTACCTTGTTTGTGCTTTAAAAATACGAAAGAACTTAGAACGTTTGTAATATAATTTGTTAAATTTTGATATTCGTAATTTTCATATATTTTTAAGAAACATGTGTAGTCTTTTAACAGATCTGAGAAAGAGAACGAAACAAGTAATTGTAAATTTTGCTCCTCTTTGAAATGCATTATTAATCAGTATTATTTTACGGAATTTAATTATTAAATATTTATCAAAAATTTTTGAGTTATCGAATTTAATTTCTTGTATATTAGTGTAACATATTAAACTAACGAAACTAAATTTTGGTTAATGCATGAAACATAAGTTAACATCTGAGTTATTTTCTTTGATTTCACATAAATTATTTTGTACGTATTTGTATTTAGGTGGAGAACCACAAACGGCGGTCTTGTTTTTGATTAATAATGAGCTCGTTCTTACAGCTTTGAATTAGAAATGACTAACGGTTCAGTTATTTTTTATTATTGTGATTAAGCTTTGGAAAACATACGAGTTTTTGCGTTTTCTTGTAACTTTTGGTATTAGAGATTCAAACGTCGTGGCGGCCTTAAGTTTTGCCTTTGTTTGTATTGAAATAAAATCAGTTCTCAACCCCTTCTCATGCAAGAACGCTGGATTAAGTTCCACAGTTAGTCGTATTAACTTACAGAGAGTTTTCTTTTTACTATTAGCCGTTTGTCAACCAAATTTACCCTGGGCTATTTTCACATTCAAAAAACCTCGGTGTATTACAGGGACGTTAAGTGTTAGATTGTCGTCCCTGGCAAAGGCAGATTAGAGTTTAGTTCCATTTTCCCCTGATACACTTTTGGTTACCTGGACACTTTGGTAAGACATATTACATCACATTGTTATAGTTATTAAAAATTAGGAATTGGTATAAAATATGACATATCTGTATCTGTTATGTGGGCGCTACTTTTTAGTTTATACCCGCCTATTATAACGGATTTTTGGTTAGGTTTTAAGGTTCTAGCTTTTACGTGCTGGTAACTCTTGGTTCTACGTCCTGATTAATTGACACTTCTTGTTTTTGTCCTTGTTATGTGAATACAATCACTTACACGCACAAAGTACGTTTTCTACTCGCGGTCGAGTGATTCTGCATTTATAGTTTATGCCCTGCTGATGTCGCCGTTGGGTAATGTAAATATTGGAAATCTGTCTCCAAGATCTTGTTATTGGTAGTATCCCTTACCTAACCGTTTATGGAAGGCTGCTACTGTTGTGAAACATAAACAGGTTTTACTTAACTACACCGCCTTTGACTATTATTGTTTACTATTTACCATTATACAGATTAATCGGTAATATTTACTAACTTTAGGGAACTGTTTTATTTTCTGTACAGAAAATTTAATACACTCGACGTTTGACCAATTGCTACCCTGTACACTTGCTGTCGATCAATCGTGGTAATGTAAATTATTTTCTTTCTTTTATTTTTTTCTCTAGTGCGGGACTAAATTGAAGTCCGTACCTTATAACTTGCTATAAGTGTTTCTTATTATTTGTTCCCTTTTATGTGCTATTCTATTTGGATTAAAGGTTGGTAGAATTAAAAAGTTCACAATTTTAGATTACTTAAGATTTATTAATTGCGTTGCATCTTAGATAAGTGACACTTGTGAGACATGGCTGATAAGAAGAAAAATTTGTTCGGTTATCAGAATCGTAAGAAACTGAAAGATAGCGGCTCATTTTTAGGTATCTAAGCAATTGAAATGAAAACATACATACTGGAAATGTGGGAGAACCTGTAACGGTGGTTGCCTTGCAAGGTGGGAGTATCATGAGTAACGACAAGGTCATGTACAATAAACAAACAAGTAAGCCATCTTCATGTAGTACTTCACTTGAAAATTTTGGTCCTAATAAATATAGTGAAATGGAAATGTTAAAAAATATTGCCAAACATAATAAGAACTGTACTGATCCTGCTACATGGGACGTTCTTGATGAATAATTGCGTCTAGATTTAGCTGTACATGAACCCACACAGATTTCAAAAGTCAATTTTCTTCTGGATGACAACCGTAGAAAGTTTTCAATAGTAAACTATAAATAGATCTAACGGCAAATTTCCTCTTTGAGTATGGCTTGTGTACTTCATCACAAAAATGAAATATTTGTTTTTGCTTCATTCTGTTTTCAGATTTAAAACAGAATTTACTGAATGTTTAGCAACATATAGTGACGGTGTTAATGATTTGAAATATACGTCAGCTCTGTTGGCCGATTATGAAAAATGTAGTGATATATGATAAACTTTCGGATGTGGAATAGCTTGAAATTTGATTGAAGAAAAACAAAACTATCGATGAACATGTGCGTAAATTAACAGAAGAAGAAAGTACTGGCATCAAATATTAGAAAGAATGATAGCATAGGTAAGAGTATTTAGAACATATAAATTAGCCTTTCGTGGATCCAACAATAATTTATTTGCTTGCGAACATGAAAATTTCCCTAAATTCGTGAATAATTGGCTTTGTTTAATTCTAGCATGCGTGAGAAATATTCGAAAAATTCGTGAAAGAGATACTCACATTTATCACTTGGGCAAGATATCCAGAATTAAGTTTTTTCCGTAGTGCTTGATTGCACACCAGATGTTACCGATGTGAAGCAAATGACAATCATTGCTTGTTTTGTTTAAAAACACGAGACAAAAAATGTAAAATTGAATAACATTATTTTATTTATTCTTGTTTCGGACTCCTCTGGAACTGATTCGACTGTAGCCGTCTTAGAGAAGTTCAATGACTTGTCACTTTTAACGAGAAAATTACGTACACAAGGTTACGACAACGGAAGCAATATTAAAGGGAAAACAGGTTTCCAATGTCGAATTTAGGATGTAAACCCACGAGCGTTCTTTGTACCATACAGCTCTCAATCATTAAATTTAGTTGTAAATAATGCTGCTAAATGCTGTTTTAGGGCTATGAGCTTCTTCAGTTTAGCACAAAACCTGTTCGTTTTTTCTCAGTATCAACGCAACGTTGGGAAGTACTCCCGAGCCATCCCTAAAACTCTAACCACTCTGTGATACAAGATGGAAGAGTAAAGTAGAAGCTTTGCTGCCCCTTTGTTATCAGTTAAATAAAGTACATAGCGCTTTCATGGACATTGCTAAAAATACTAACCTTACAGGAATTTTTGAAAATGATTCACAAGTTAAAGCTCAAGGACTTGCCAAACAAATTGGAACATTTGCATTTGTAGCATCTTCTGTAGTATGGTACAAGATTTTGTATAAAATTAATTTAACCAGTTAGTTACTTTAGACAAAAGATTAGCTGCTACTATAAATCATACAAAGAAATTTCTTGAAAATTTTAGAAGTGATGAAAGTTTTGAGAAGATGTTGGTAGATGTCAGAGGTATTGCAGAAACGCTTGATATTCCAGTTTCGGAATCCGCGTCAATATCAAAGCGCTTAAAAAAAAGACAAACCTTTTTTCATTCAAGCTAAAGATGAATCGATGCAAGATGCAAAACAGAAGTTTAAGATATCCTTTTATCTTGCAATCCTAAATACTGCTATCGGCTCAGTTAATGATCGATTTAATTAGACGGAGAAAAAGACTCAAAATTTGGATTTTTTTACAATATCAAAACATTAGAGGAAAAACCCAAGCAGCTTGTTTTTGAACAACGTATGAATTTGGAAGTTAACTCATAACTGCGAGTTATTTCTTCATGATGAGTCATTAAGCAGTCAACGTCAAAATATGTCCTTTACTTCATTTTACAATCTGACTTGGAAGAAAGTATGCCTAATTTGTTTATCGCTCCTCAGGTTCTACCAACGCTACCGGTATCAGTAGCTTCAGGAAGTAGGACTTTCTAAAAGTTTAAGCTCAGTAAAACTTACCTCAGGTCATGTATGATACAAGAAAGATTGGTAGCATTGACAACCATTTCAATCGAAAGGAGTTAGCACAAAACACCGATCTAAATGATTTGGTTTCAATTCGGTCCTGAATACAGCATTAACATTGATTGCCAAAAGAGAAAAATTAATTTTTAAAAAGGATCTGACGTGCTTGTGGAAGTTTCAGGAATGTTTGGATGTCGTATTCCTACAATTATGCTTAATTACCTTGCTATTCAAGTAAAATGTTTTCATGTCTAGCATAATTAGTTTATTAAGAAATGTCCTGTCTTTCAAGTAAATTGCTCATCAATCTACTAAATTGTAGATGCGTTGGAAAATCCGTTTTCTCTAATTCCTGACCTATAATTTGTATCAATTTTAGTACCTTTTCCATAACCGTCGATATTCTTGGTAGACAAGGAAAAATATTTGTGCCATTTAAGAAACTTCAGGAGCTTTATTAGGCTTCTCTTCATTAGCTGAAAATCTTTTTTACAATTAATACAATTCAACATACAAAAGTTTGAACAATATTTTCGAATAAAGTGTTTGTTAGAAATTCATTGTTCGACAATTCTGAAACTTCTTTGATTTGTTTTGTAAAGTTATGTTTCAGCAAAAAAACGATACGTACTTGGAGTTTCATGTAAGATAATCGTGTTCATTACAGAATCTTAGGTAAACAAGTCACCAGTAAAGGGATTTTACGTTTACTAAGCATGTTGCTTTAAAGAAGCCTAAGCCCATCAATTTTTTCAAGAAAGTCATCTCCATTAAGTTTCAAATTCCACCCTAAGACAGGTTGCGAACAGGATTTCCTAAGTGGGCTAGGTACCATAGGGTTCAAACCTTCCGACTGAGAGGTGGTTGATATATCGAAAGGGGTGGTTTCGGAATGGGGTTGCTCTAAACGACTCAGTAAAATAAGAAGCTGTTTTAGTACTTTATTACGTAAAGCCCATTGTTTAGGCGATACACTTACAGAGGGAAGTAAATTGATGCGTTTCAATACATGCATGAGTCGTGAGCAAATGGTAGTTACGGGTGATTCAAGGTTTACAAAGGTACTATGTAACGCTTCCAATTTGGTATGAATAATCTTTAATTCTGCCTCCGGGTTGACTTTATGGGGTGAAAAAAACGAGGGTTTAACAAATAATGCGGGTTCGACCAAACGGCGAAGCAATGTTCTCATATGTTCGACGGTGTCCGTAGAAGACACAGGTACTTGTCTAATTAATAGTTCAAAAGTAAGCCCATCCTTACATAAACGATTCCATCTTATGATCCGTTATTTTAACTCAAAAAAATATCAAAGCTAACAGAATAAATTAAAATATACCCGAAGAAAAAAATTGAACTCCAAAAGAAAATTGGTAGGAGCAACAAAATAGAACCTAGGAATACTGATAAAATAGGACGTCAGTGTTTTCAATTAGAACTCGAAATGCCAGCGAAAGCACAATTCTGGTAACTCGGCGTAAAGCAAAACCTACAGAAGAATAAAACGAACACAATAAAAATTTTTATCAGGACGAAAGTGCGTGTGTACCAAAAATGATTTGGGGCGAAACGTTAAGTAAAAATAAAGGTTTCAAAGATCGGAGTCCCACGTTGGGTATGCCAAAAATTATGTTACGGTATTCTGAAAGCCGCACCGAGTATCGCAACAAAAAAAAGGAATTCAAAGAATGCCGTACTAGCTTTGCAGTGTGGGGAGGGGGGTCAAATGAAAGAAAAAAATCTCAAGAAATTAATTTTATTTATACACCTTTATTTAATAAAAAAACACATTACAAAAAAAAAACCAATCCGCGAGGAAAACAATGAAAATATCATTACACGAATTTATGTACATTAAACCAAAATGTGTTAAATATTCACTTCTAAGTATTAGAATTGCCATCTGTGAAGGTGAGTAAGAAAACGAATCCAATAATCCTAAAATTTTTACGGTACCTTATGTTACTGTTTTACTAAAAACATACCACAAATTGCATTCTTACCTTATTAAAGGAGACATCATATCTCTAACTTGACACAAATAAATCTAACTGTTTCTCAAAAAAGAATATTCCAGATGTATGCCGTAAAACCAACTTCTGGTTGCATTTTAACTAGCGAAACTATAATCGGTAATGGGAAAATCCGGTTAACGACTGTCAAATAGCCAATTACAGTGCTTCGATACAACTCGTTGTAGAAAACAAGAACTTACCTCAGGTAATATTTCTGGAAACAAATGTTCTGATAATCAAATACTACATTCAAACGCTATGTCAAACTAAAATAGATTGAAGCGTTTTTAAATTATAACTGCCTATTTTAATAAAATCCTACAAGATAATGAATAAGTAGTCGTTTAACTTGAGAGAAGGTGATCTAAAATTTCATCACGAAGAAGAAAATATTTGCGTGCAGGAACTGCACGTAACAACTTTATTGTTTATATTAGATATATAAAGTGAATAGAATATTTGTAGATATTTTTATGCTGAATAAAGCTGAATAATTAAAATCTTTTAATGTGTGGTGTTCTAATTGATTGGTATTATGTGGTGAATGGTTTGTAAGTAACAGAGATAACATTTATATACAAGTTAAAGTATTGATATTAACTTATTAAATATTAACATTAAGCGTACAGGAAATGTTTACAAATGCTTTTTGTGAGTAATTAAATTGCAAATCTTTTCCATTGGAACTGAGAGCACTTTAGCTTATATAGTTGCGGAACGTGTTCTTATATTGAAGAATTGAATGTTGCGGCTTCACGACAAAGACATGGATAAGGTGTCGTTTAGGTAATGATGTCTATACTTGTACTGAATGGTGGTGGTAACTACAGTCGAATTTCTATGCTTTGGTACGCAAACCCTAAATTGACAAAATGGAGAATAAAATTATTAGAGTATGATTACGAAATTCTTTATAAGAAAGGAAAATGTAACACTGATGCCGATTATTTATCCCGTATACCAGTCAATGCTTTAGAAACCGGATCTCTTGCAAATAACCCAGGTGACATAGATGACTATATAGCAGAATTTTTAAAAGATCTAGATCAAGAACCGCAAGACGAAAATCAACTTAAAACAGAATTACTTGACGAACTTTAATTAAACACTTCTGAACCTGCATGGACATTACATATTCTTGATGATGACAATCTATCTACTAAACATTCTAACTCTAATGAAAACACGAATCAAGGAATTGCTATTTTAGACGAAATTATAAATAACAAACCACATCAGATTTTAGTTTACCCAAATTTGTATTACAAGACAGACATAACCTTGGAAAATGAAAACGACACCGCAATTATAAAAGTCAATATTCTAGAAATTGATAATGACAAATTTATTTTGGATTTCCTAATTCAGTACACAGACCCTAATAACGCTTATTATTTACATTTTAACAAAAACAAATTGTACAATGACTTCAATGACGTATATCAACAGCATTTTTCTGAAAATGGATTAAAGTTAATTAAATGTATCAAATTGATTAATACACTTACAGACATCGAAGAGCATACAATAGTAATTAGAAACTATCACGAAGGTAAAACGTCTCACAGAGGAATAAATGAGACCTATAAAAGACTTAAACAAAATTATTACTGGAAAAATATGAAAACTAGTATAACTAACTTTATCAGTGAATGTACATTGTGCCAAAGAAATAAATACGCTAGACAGACCCCATACACCCCAATAATGCTAACTGAAACGGTGAATAAACCATTCAAAATTGTATATATGGACGTATTTACTTTTGATGGAAAAAATTATATAACATTAGTGGATGCTTTTACAAAACTAGCTCAAGCTCTTTTTATAAGTGGAAAAACGGCAATAAATATTATTCAAGCACTTATAAAGTATTTTACTTCATTCGGAATACCCCAAACCATTGTGACAGATAAAGGAACAGAACTTAACAACGCTACAATTAAAGAAATATTAGGACCACACAAAATGAATGTACATTTTATAACATCTGGACATCACGAATCCAACTCCATAGTTGAAAGAACACATACCACACTAATTCAACACAAACTTTTACGTGAAATTTACTCCAACAAAAGCGATTTAATGGACTATACTATAATAAGTTATAATAATTCGATTCACAGTGCAACAAAATGTACTCCCTTTGAATTGACGTTTGGGCATACGAATTCGAGAGACCCCAATGAAATATTTTTACCTCCTAATTTTTGTTCAGATTACGTTAATAGTCATAAGGAAAAATTGGAACATGTATATGATCAAGTAAATGAAAAATTATGATAAAATAAAAAGAAAGTAGTAGATAAGAGAAATACTAACGGAGATAATAGTCCAGAATTTAAAGTAAAACAAATAGTTTAAAAGAAGAATCCTAAAAAGAAATACAAAAAAGTTAAGATGTTTTTAGGACGATATAAGATTACTAAAATATTAGATAAGAATAGGGTAGAGATATCAAGAAAGAAACTAAAAAATAAGAAAATTACATTAAGTAAAGAAACCATACATATTAAAGAACTAAAAATACCCCTCGTTACAGGTTCGCTCTCTGCACAGCTACGAGACGAGTTGCAGCCCAGTTCTACGATAGAAACGACAACCTCGGACTTCTTCCTCTTTGTTTAGGCACAGCCCAAATAAAAACTGATTTTTGGACATGTATTTAAATTTTTGATATTGCTAACATTACAAAAAACTTTTTGACTTTAAAAGCTCAATATGAACAAATTCAAAATACACTTTCAAACTCCTCAAATGTATTCCAATTTAACCAATCGCTTCACAATTCGTGTTACACAGTCCAAATTTTAAAGAATAAAATTGAGCTACAGTTAATACAATTAAATCCGCTTTGGAATAAACGATCAAAACGATCTCTTTTTAACGGTGTAGGCTCAGCAGTAAAGTTTCTCAATGGAAATTTAGATTATAACAATTGAGAAAGATACGATAACGCTATTTCAACTAATAACAACGAAAAAATTAAAACTTAAATTAATCATCAAATTACTCTATTTCAAACTTCTCTTCAGAATTTCGAAAATAATTCTAAAATATTAGCTCACAAACAATATATCCTAAAAGCTCGAATTGAGGAGATTTCAAAAAAAAATAAAAAGTTTAACTATTGACAAGGTAGAAACTTCATTATTTTTCTCTAGAAAGATTAGCTTTTCAATTTGCCACAAATTTTCAGATTTTATATGATCTATTAGAACGAATCAAAGTTGCTATTTTTCCAAATTAAACATTTTTCATAATGCTATGGTAGAACCCCATGAACTATTTTCTGAACTAACCACAGCCAGTAAACAATTACAAGGCAAGAATTTCTCATTCGAATTGACAATACATAATACGTTGTTATTCGAAAAAATCATCAATATTAAAAGCTACAATAAAGATAATAGTATTGTGTTTATCTTGGAAGTACCAATTGTTGAAATAGATGATTATATCTATTACCATCTTTATCCATTAACAACCCGATTTCGGACTTCTTTCAAGATGATGATCCCCAATGCAAAATACCTTTTGTTATACGACCATGCTTATGCATCTCCTGACACAAATTGCTATGAAGTTACTCAAGAAAAATTTATTTGTCAAGTGCAAACATCAATCACTTCAACAGCACCATGCAAAACTGAACTAATAAGATACGCCGATAATATACGCAACTGTCACCAAATAAGTGTAAAGATAACTACAAAGAAAATTCAAAAACTGGAGAAGAACAAATTGATCATTGTAGTGCCTCATAATTTAGTTGTTATACAAAAGTGCGGAAAAGTGAAAGACAGTATTCCAATAAACGGTAGCCATTTTGTAGAGCTTAAAAATTCTTGTGAAGTGTTAATCGATAAAGTAGTGTTTAAACGTTTGTTAATGAAATTGCTAGTTATAAGAATATAGTACTACCACGCTTAAAATTTTATACAAATAATTTAAAAATGTCAAAATTAAATTTTAAACCTATAGAAATAAATATAATACATCTCAATGAACTTAACGATGTCTATCGAGTGTTGGAAAATGATAAATTAGTATTAAATAAAATGGAAGGTAATGTAGTGAATTTTAGGAATATTAACTTTTACACGATAATTTTGTATGTCACTATTATTTTACTGATATTGTATTTAATTTATAGAAATTTCTTTAAAAAGTTAGTAGCTAAAAATATAAACGAAGATAACTCAAAGCATGAGATGAGGAACTTTCCTGGACTTTCAAACTCTGGTTCCCAATAGTTCAAATTTAGGGCCGGAGGAGTTACGTATTTCAAATGCTTTAGATAGGAAACAGTATAAGTAGAGGAAGGTTAGATTTAAGAAGTAGAATATGTACGACTTTTGAAATGTAATGTTTTCATGCTAATAAAAATTCTTTTAAAAATTGTTTTTGGAAGTGACTAACTTATTTTGCAGAACACAGTAGACTATTGGACTTTCGCACAGAAATTTGTTTTAACTGTCCTAAAACGAGAATTTTATATAATTAGATACAATTATGACAGATTGAAAAAATTAATAAACACAGCCAAATTCGGAAAAGATTATGCGATAGAAATGCTTAATTAAAAAAGTATAATGAAAAATATCCTAAAGAACACAGAAGACAAATTCAATCGATGAATACCAACAGACCAAACTACTAGACAGAAAAGAGGAATTATTATCGGATTAGGTAATATTATAAAAGCTATTACAAGTAATTTAGACAACCAAGATGCTGAACGATACGACATTGCAATACAAGAATTGATTGACAACCAGAATGACATAAAAACTGTTGTTAGAAACCAAATTTCCTTAACTCAATCGATCATAATCAAATTTAACGATACTCTACGAAAATTAGTAAAGAACCAAGACAGTATAACAAATAGAATACTAACTCTTGAAATTAATATGCAAACCACAATATTAGGAATTCGAAATCTAATAAGATTTAACACGATATTTAATCAAATGATATCAACTCTTACTGTAATTCAACAAATTTTAGCCACACAAGAAAATGCTGTAACATTTGCTAAATTAAATACTTTACATGCTAGTATTATCAAACCAATTGATTTATTAAACGAATTATTAGAAATTAGATCACTTATAGCTCATTGTAAACTACCTTTTGAAGTGACAGTATCTAACATACTTGTATTTAAAAAAATAGCCATAGTAAAAGCTTCTGTAAAGAATCATGAAATTACTTTTCTAATAGAAATTCTTATTGTAGAGGTTAACAACTACAATTATCATCATTGAATTACTTTCCCTATAAAAGTTAAAACTCAATATCAAGTTATTATCCTTAAGACCAAATTCCTTTCCTTAAATAAACTTAAGTATGGGTTCACAAATGAAAAATGCAAAGAAGTGGCACCCTGCCAATACTTATGTCAATCCATAACGACAACAGCTATTTAAATAGATAGCCCATGTTAAGTACAATTATTACGATTCTCTAATCACTATGAGAATTGTGTGCCAAAACCAGTACAAATTACAGACATGAAAATTCAGAAAGTTACGGACAACAAATGGATTGCGGTATTTCCTCAAATAGTTATAAGAACCGCTTATTGCAATCAGGACGATAACAGTTTAGCCCTAATTGGAAGCAAAGTCATCACGATAAAGAAAGATTGCTATTTAAAATTAAAAAGCGAAATTATTCGAGTATACTAAAACACAGTAGTGACGAAGAAATTCGCAAATCTACCCAAACTACAGTTCAAGTTTCCTCAAACCAAAGACAACGAAATTATCAAAAGACCGATGCAACTACAACATCTAGACCTTGACTATCTCAACCACGCAGTGAAATTAATGGACAATTATAAAGAACATTTGAATGAGTTAAAAGTGGCAAGGCTACATTGTGACAAAATTAGTGTTTTGACAATTTTACTAATTATTGTACTACTTTTATTAACTGCATGCTTATTGTACAAAAAGTATATTAGATATAAGAACAATGAAACAATAAATAAAACTTTAGTTTTAAAAATTAAGTACAACCCTTAATTTTCATCTAAGTCGAGAGGAGTTACATATCCCCCATATCAATATGTATAAAAATTTAAATGTATTTATTATGTCTTAGTAATAGCATATTACATTGTATTAATTGAAGGTAACAATATTAAAGGTTAATCAGAGTTCATATCAGACATGAGAACGGAAGCAACTACTTTGTATTCCAGACGTAACCTGATACTGCCGGTGCAGATACAAAGAACTGCAATAAAGCAGTCTTAATTAAAACATTACATAGAACAAGACATTGTATGTTATCAGGATATAGCAGAGAATGAGATCTGCACTTTCCCACAAGATAATGTGAGAACAGGGATTACATAAATACCCTGAGGAGCCTCTAATGTCCAGTCAGTCTCAAACTTCATAACTTAAACATTGTTGGTAGCACAAGCTACTCATTGGTAATTATTGAAATATTAACTTTGATTAATTTGTTAAATTAAAAGTCACGTTAATAAATATAACTTACACGTTGTTAAATCATTTTGTAATTACGGTATTGAAATAAATTTGATAGAAGTGCTTTTGGGAAACAAATGTTTTTAAAAAGAGGCTTCCAAAAGTCCACAACCTATCTTGCGTAGTTAAATTTAAACTTAATTAAAAGCTTATATTTTATTGACTTCCACAAATAACAGAAATAATATGGTTTCTTATTTTTGTTGTTTATGTTCATCATGATTACACATAGAAACTATAAAACTTAACAATTACAGTCGCTAGGTGTTTTGTAAACTAACCGTCATTGCTTTTATTGTTCAGCAACGAGAAAAAGCTCAAAATTTTAACTTGTTGCATTGATTGCCATAACAATTATAATAGACTTACAGGTTCATATTTTAGACGCTACTTTAACCGCCGTCAACCATCTCTTATAATTTTGCAAATTGTATTCAAGTTTATGAGAGTATGTGGTGCTACATGCTGTATTTATAAATTACAAATATATGACAAATCTTTAATTTTATGCCATACAAAGCCTACGCACTTTAATTATGAAATTTATTACTTTTCTTTATGAACGAAGACAAAATCCTCTGTAAACCTTTATAATAAATTCAGTTAGGGCGCTTCATCATATTTTTACCATGACCGTGTAATACAAGGTCTAATATTGAACATTTTAATCTTTGTGGTGAAAATAGTACTGAAATATTTTTTACCAATACAAGAATTGAATATAACCAAATAAAATAGTTAGGTGTGTTATAAGCATGTACCTCCAAGTGGTTGTAGCGCGGACAACTTTCTGCTAACTTACAAGGTAACTCCCTTGGAAGGGGAATACTAGCTTGTATTGAAAGACGTTAGGAACACCTGAAGAGCTGGGAATCGTGACACCGTCTGTGGCAGGGAATCTAAACATGCCAACACTAAACAGTAAGGCGCCGTTTTCATTAGCAGGGAAAGCTACAACAGCACAGTTGCGATCTAGGCTGGTAATCCGGTTCAATCTAATTAAGACTTACTAACAAGTCCTTTGCGAAAGCCTCGGACAATCAAAGCCATGGTGGGCGACTGTGATGGAAAATACTTGACCTATAAGATAACGACCGCATGAATCAACATTGGAGATTTGGTACTTGAAATGTCAGTGGAGTGTACAGTAAACAGTATGAAATCATAAATGAAATGAAACAAATGCGCGTGGATGCGCCGTGTGTGAGTGAAACAAAGCGCAAGTGGAAATATGTTGTTGAATTAGATGACATCATGTTGGGTTTGTGGTCTGGAGTAAAGAGCAATGAGTTTGGGGCGAAACTATTGATTTAATTTTTAATGATTAACAAAAGCGTGCATGAAACAATATAAATTGATGACTCCCGCATTTTAGATTAGAATGAAAGTGGGCATCAAAAAGATCTTTTTAGTAGCGTGTTATGCTATAGTCAATAACGATAGAAATAACGAAAAGTTTTGACAGGAGTTTTTAAAATGTATTAGACAAACGCGAAGAAAATGACTATGTCGTTCTATTAGGTGATATAAATAGTTGGGTCAGAGTACACCGAGAAAATGCTGAACATGTGGGATGTCCGTTTGGTTATCCAAGAACGAACGAAAATCGAAATATGTTAGTGAGCATATGTACAAAAATGAACTGCTTGCATCCAGCACATGGTACAGACATACACGAGTACACATAGCAAAGTATAAATGCGAAAGTGTAATTGATTTGATTGTACTTGATAACAGTTTAAGAGAACTTGTAAAAGACAGAAGTTTAGTGAGAGGATCTGAGTGTGGAATTGATCATTTTCTGGTTTTGTTCAGAATCGATCTTAGCCGAAAGTGGATGTGGAGAAGAAAGTAGAATATGAGATAATCAAGAATAAAAGACCGCTTGTTGAAAGGGTTGATTCAAATAGAACACGCAAATATGTTAGATATTAAGTTGTATGATTGCAAACAGGAATGGAAGAATGCTCTAAGGTCTGAGCACGTGGAGAACGCATAGGATTGTTTGAAAAAAAGTGCCATAAAACGTGCTTTGGAAGTATGTAAAACGGCAATGATTGGTACATATAATAAAAATGCATAGTAGAGCGATGAGGTCAAGAAGGTTGTCGGGGAAAAGAAAGTGACGTATAAGAGAATGATTGCAGTAAATGATGTTGAGTTAGAGAATCTTCAGGAAGTATATAAGGAGAAAGAGCAACATGCGAAAGAAGTGGTGAAGATAAGCAAAGAGCAACAGAGGGAGAGGGAGGGTGAAAAAATGCAAAGTGATTTTGAAGGGAACTTGTTTTAGAAATGGGTAAGGAGGACAACAAAGGGTGAAAATAACGGTGTGAATGGCGTTGTTAGCTGTAGTTATTAAATTGTTTTGTACGAAGTGAGTGTGAGAAGCTTTGGAAAAAGTATTTTAAAACGCTGTATAATGGTAGCTATAAAGATACATATGACTGATCAATAACGTAGAAAATAGAATAAAATTCGAATGCAGTGTAGATAAGATATGGAAGGTGGTGAGAATTCTAAAGAATAGTATAGCGGCAGGTGTATATGGAATAACAAGTTAAATGCTTAAATGTGAGTCCGGGATGCTGATTGAACGTTTGTGCAAACAAATAGAAGTGTGTAGAACAAGCGAAGGTGCCTGAAGATTGAAAGTTCGTGTAAAGATAAAGGCAGCAAGTATGAATTCAAAAATTATTGTGAGATATTTCTGTTGAGTCTACCCAATAAAGTGTGTGGAAAAATTGCCATCGAGAGAGTTCGCAAAAAAATGCAGAGAAAGATATGAGACTTTCGATATGGTTCTATACCTGGAAGAGGATGTGTGGATTAGATGTTCGCAATGCAACAAATTGTCGAAAAGTGTATGCATGCCAGAAAGTAAATCTATGCAGCATTTGTAAATCTGGAAAAACCGTATGACTCTATAGACAGAAGTGAATCATGGAAGGCTCTGCGTGAATACGGTGTAAGCAAGTGTTTGATGAAATTTACCAAAACGATGTACGACGGCAGTAGAGTATGTGTACGATTGATTGGTAACATGGAGCAATACTTTGACATTGTGAAAAGTGTAAGACCAGGTTGTGTGATGCCTCCATGGCTATTTAATGTATTTATGGATAAATGTATCAGGCAGGTTTGCCAAGGAACGGAAAGAGTGAAAATTAGTGCAACAAATGTCGGTGTGCTGTTGTATGCGGATGACGCAGTATTGTTGGCTGAATCGGCACAAGATTTGCCAAATGCTTGACAGGCGATTGGAATCGTGTGAAAATATGCAATTGAAAGTGACTGAATATAAGACGTAAGATGGCGGAATTGATTACTTTGTATTTGGAATAGGTAATGGTACTATAGAAAAAGTGAATGACTTCGTGTACCTTGGTAGAAATATTTGGGTAATGAAAAACTGGATGGTAAAATAGAATGAATATGCAAGAAGAAAAGTGTTTGGAAGTATATGAACCGTGAACAGGAATGGAGGGTTGAATATAAATGCAAAGCTGACCATTTACAACAGTGTGGTTGTGCCAACGGTTCTGTATGAAAGCGAAACTTGGGTCTGGCAGAAGAAGCATGTTAGTTGTATAAATGCTGCAGAAATGAGATGCCTAAGAAGTGTGTGCGGAAAAATGATGAGAGCAAAGTGCCAAGCGAATGGATCAGAGCGGAGTGTGGGGTGCAAGTGATCCTTAAGGAGTTGAGCGAGCGAAGCACGCTTAGATGATTTTGACATATATGCACGTAAGGTGACTGGTTGAGCTGCAAGTAGCAGACCCTTCAAAAGATGGTTAGGTGTAGTAGAGGAGTTTCTGGAAAGCTACAGGTGAGAAGCCTGTTGAATAAATGAGGATTCCAAAGGCAATGTCTGAATGTTGCGTAAGCAAGGAAGTGTGTAGGAACCGAGGGATAAGAGAAAGATTGTGAATGGTGCAGGGAGTAGAAGTAGTGTAGTAGTCTAGAGTTATATGCTGCATACTCTACCAGAAGCAAATACTAGGTTTTGTTACCCAGAAAGGGAATACCGTGATTAGTGTGTAGTGTTGTAGGTGTGTTGTGGATGCTGAAACAACGTCTGTCTTTTACGCTCTTGAAAAAAAAGTTTATCTAAACGATTTACATAAGCTTCCGAAATATTCAAATATATCTGTTTCGTAAAAGTTACATTAAATATTATCCTCTATGGTATTAATGCTTGGGAACCACATCATATATTATATCCGCATTCTATTTAAGATCTTTGTTGTTAGATTTTATGTTGATTTTGTTGAATACAAAGACTTGATTAAACCTACTAAAAATACCACAATTTGGTTACCTAACTTCATCTACCAACTAAACAGTAAACAAAAATATTTGATCCTGCCGACACTTATTAATAAACCACATGCAAAATCTTTATCCTGTATATGCAATGCTTGAGGAATTAGTATATTTTTTAAGAATGGACTTCTTCAACTATCACATTTATCTATATACTTTATTTAATACCTTTTATAATCTGTGCTTTTCCTTTAGTAAAAGCAATTTTGTTTCAATTATTAATTATACTTGAATAGTTTTTAGTAATTTCAAGGCATAATTTTAAGTTTTGTAACATTCTTATTATGCCCATCAGTTAATTTTTCTGTTACTTTTCAGTTAGATGTTTGAAAAAACTATCCAAAATCGTTATGATCAAAATTCCAGCCGCTAGATCTGTAGGCGTCTCTGTATGCATCACCAATAAAAACAAAAAGAAAACCTTAATATTTCTGTCGTTTTTGGAGATATTCCTATCATTTACTATATCAGTAAAAACGGGAATCTATTGAAGAGGTCTATATCCAACTGTGCCTGCCGTTTAAAACAATTGATATTATGTACATGTTTATGAAACTCTAAAATTATAAGAATCTTGGGGATTAATTAGGCTTAATCAGATCTAAAATATCTAAAACTTTTTTAGATATATTATTTCTCTAATACCAATAATAGAACCCACTTACGAATTTAATAAAAATAGCAATTTTGAACTTTTAAGAAGGAATATACCAGAAATATGTGGATTTCTTGTTCAGAAGAAAAACACATGCGAGATGTTTGAATAAAATCGCATTTATTTCTTTATTTGGGCGCTTTAATAACTCTGACGGTTATCAAGATGACCACAGTAAAATCGTAAAGCTCACTTCGTATTAATCGTGAAATTAATTCTAAAAACTGTAGTATTGAATCAGCAGATCTTAATAAATGATGATAATAGAAATACAAAAATAATAATAATACTTTTAGTAGTAATAATAATAATAAATCCCCAGGGACCTGATACCTCCCAAATTGATACATAAATGGCAAACCCGAGGTATCCAAGCTCGGTGGCCCCCATCTCACTCTTATCTTCCATCAACACCCAGCCTATCGAACAATCCCTTCCTCTATCTTCTCCCTCGTTTTCACACCAAGCTAAATTATAAAGCAATCCGTGGCGAAGACTGCATGACACCGGAGGTCAGAACGGTATCATAAGCGGATGTCTGTAGGGCACCAGGCGACACCTTACAGTAGTTAGCTTTATCCGGGAAATGCGACTCTGCTTATGCGGACTGTCACTACCACGTTACTCGTGGGAACGCGATGATGTTTAATAATAGAAAGAAACAAAAGTCACATGACATCAAGGTCAGGAGTGTTGTATGGGAAACACACCTCATCAAAAAACACAGCAACCGTAGAAATAGTTACAAACCCGAATAGAGGTGTTTTGCGGGACATGCTGCCCGCAACCACATTAGGAGAAATACAAAGATTCCATACTTTTGACTAAACAAAGTATATTGTTCGAAATCGATAAGGTTTATGACCCAATGGTTTGGTTCACTTCGATTACATTTTACGTAAAGGCGCTAATCCAACAATCGTGACGACTGGCTTTAAATTGGGATGAACGGCTTCCGATTTATATTCAACAAATGTGAACCAACTTTGTTACTGATCTATCTGGGCTATCTAGTATACAAATTACATGTATATGCCAATCATTTGTACAAGCTTAAGACAAATAATTGGCTTTTGTTATTGCTCATCAAAGGATTATGAACACGTTCGTTGGGAACAAATAGATCGGATTAGTGTTCATCTCGTAAAGGTCAAGGATGGATTTGCTCTGCTTAAAATACTGAACATCCCGCGCGCAAAAATGTTCGATGCTGCTTCGTTAAGTCAATTCATTAAGTAGATTGTCCCATTTATTGATCAGATCCAACCTACAAACATACATTTGTTTTCGGATTGCAATTGCACTTGCTTGGCTGCAAACGCCGCCGCAATAGCGAAAAACTTTTGCGGCAAATACGGTTGTTCAGATTTTAGAAACTGCCCTTTAGGCTCATTGGTATCACATTGCATCTAGGGGATCTCCAAGTGATTGTGTTAGTAGAGGATTAAATCCTAAAAAGTTGTCATGTTTTCATTTATGGTGGAAGGGTCCGCGTTTTCTATACTAATCTTGTAGCATTTGATCAACATTTTTAAGGCCATCGATATCACTTTATCCGATTCCTGAAATAAAAATAGATACATTTTCTGCTTCATTTCAAGTCGCAATCCCCTTGATGGAGCTTATGTCAAATTTTTCGAGTCTCACTCATTTACAAAAAATTTTAGTATTTATGTTTCACTTCATGTATAATACCCGCTCCCGCAATCAACAGAATCCGCTTCGCATAAGTCTATTCCTTCTTGTTGAACTTGAATTCGCGATGTTATGTTGTGTAGAGAAATTCAAGTAGGATATTCGACAGACCGCAAATGATAAATCATTGTAGCCTGTTCGCCTTATCTTCTAAAACTAAGTCCTATTCTGGATCACCGGGGTCTCCTTAAGATGGGTGGTTGCTTATAGTATTCCTTGCTTTCGTATGATGCAAGCTACCATCTACTAATACACGAAAAACCTCGTTTATCTTTTCTTAAATGTGATTATTATCATTAATTAACTCTTCATGACGGTCGCAAGTTATTTCAGTCGCATATTCAGTGTAAATACGGGATATTTCATATTACACGATAAATCCGCAAACGCATAAACCAGTATTCACTTTGTTATAAAATTAAGGTTTCTGCTAGACACCTGCAATTGGTTCACCTACTCCAGGCGAGGGTTCAGCAGTCATGCCCATTTATCTCCACTGGTATAGATTTTACAGGTCTGGGTTCTTAAAGAAAATTTTAGAAAAAACGCTCCCTGCACCAAACGTTATATGGCTATCTTTATTTGTCTTGCCACAAAAGCAATTCATTCAGTACTAGCGTCGAGTTTACGAACTACTGCATTTTTGGATATTGTAGATAGATTTATGGTGAAAATCGAGAAGGTGTCGCAATATACACGGTGACTGTGGTGCAAATTTTAAAGACGCAGCTAATCGTTTTACCAAAATAGCAACTTTATTAGGAATTTGAATCACGTTATAGCCCTCCATCCTTCATTAAAAAAAATTTAAAGGAACTTTAACCCCCTGCCATCTCATCACTTTGGTGAAATTTGGGAAAAATGAGTAAAACCAGCCAAGCACCATTTACATCAAATAATACGTCCAGTAGTTCCTATCTTCGAGGAGATGGTGAGATTACTCGTTAAAGTCGAAGCTAACATGAATAGTCGTACGCTAGGTTTGGACTCGCGCGATTACATTGATTTCCTTACGCCGGTCACTTTCTGATCGACTCACGTCAGCAGTCAGCGCCTGAAATTAATGTTGAAGACGTATTCTCAAACCTCTTGAATAACTACAGATTTTTGTAACAAACTGCTCAAGTCTTTTGGAGGCATTAGTCTTAAGATTATTTACATGCGCTTATGCCAAAGGTTAAGTGGACAAGTCCTCGACCAAACTTACAATTGGGTGAGGAGGTTATTGCAAAACTAAAGGATATTCTACCGCTGACGTGGCCCATTGGACCCGTAACAGAAATTTATCCCAGCAAAGACGACGTTGTTAGTATTGCAAGGTTCACATCGCAAGTTTGAGTTATGTACGGGGGGCTACTTGAAAATTGTTTCTCTTTCCCTCACTAGCATAGTAACTCTCCTGTCTAACAAATTTCTTTTATTTCCTTCTCTATAGCTTCTTTTAATTCAAAACTACGTCTTGGGTGGGCGGTATGTGCGTCCCAAAATAAACTTTAAGTTGTTTTCATTTCTGTTAACCTCAAAAAACCACCATTTTTAATTTATATATTTTTATGCATTATAGACTGGCTGTGTTGCTATCTTGTGAAACATACTTGTTTGTGTGATAGGTCTTGCTTGTAAGTGTAAGTTGTAGATAGACTGATAACGCGCTTGTGTTTGGATGGCACGCTGACTAGTATACAAGGAACTCCCATGATTCTCATTTTAAAATTTTATACGGTTTACTTATGCAGTTTGTTGGGACTAAAGCAGTAGAATAACATCTGCTAGAGTAGCAGTTAAGATCCATCTGAATACAGCAATTGGTAAGTTTTGTCGTTGTGTGTCACCCACAAAATAGTACGCCTCCCCTTATACTGTCCTTCTTATTCAATTAATCTGGGTCAGCTGAATACAGAACGAGAAAGTATCCGCAACATTTTGTGTTTGGGTTTATTACTGACTCTTGTACAGCAATTATTAATCAATCTAACCTAGTAACACAGGAATGTTGTGTACATAATTCTGCAGTACCCTGAACTACAGAAGTACTTAATGTAATATTGTTATTAGTTGTCAGCGTTCCTTAATTACCTACTTAAGGTTATATATTTCAATTAAGTGCATAACAGAAACAATTATAATTATAATTATAATAGAGAGTGTAGAATAAACAGAGAAAAGTAGTAGTACGCGAGTTATGTATCCCCCAATTTACCTATATATACATATATATATATATATATATATATATATATATATAATAACATATATTGAATAATAGAATCTAATATAAATTATTAGAAATTGTTAAATAAATCATAAGTCAATTGCAACAATGTTAAACAATGATAAACCAGACATGTTATTAACAGTTCATGAGAACGGACATGCAACTTTGTATCCGAGACGACAGTGATACTGCAGACGGCAGGTCATAGACGGTTAAGATATGTAATTATCTAGAAATAAGATTGTTACAATGGAATAAAGTGTAGAATTAAGAGTAAAGCAGACATGAGAACTGCAAGTTCTCACAGCCAGGTGAGGGGGCAGGATATTATAAAAAGCCCGGGAGCTCAAGGCCCGGCAGTCAGTCTTCGAACTCCATACTTCGTTGTTCAAGCTACTCAATTGAGTCAGTCTGAGTACTACAGCTTTTGCATTGTTGTTTATCTAGACTACTCGCCCTAGTTCAATTAATTAACTAATTTCGATTTAATGTTATTTTATACAGTTATTCAAAATTCCATGGTAATTTCTGTTTAAGATAAATAAATTGTTAAGAAGTTTGGAAACGTGTTTTTAAAAACATCGCTCGAAAGGCCCGAACCTTAATTATCTATTAACCAGGCGTTCTATGTACCTCCAGTACATTAAGGAATATGGATCAGAAATTCTAATAAGTTATGTATGCCACCGCCACGACAAACTGTAAGTAATTGCCTAGATTAGTATGCAGAGAATTTTTAAGCTGAATAGTTATCCGATTGCAATATACCGCTGTAGAATCAAGAAATATTTATTTAAAAAAATTTGTCGAATTCATTGTTAGTATGGGCACCACGCAGTCCAAACAAGAAGAAATTGTTGTGCAAGCTGCGGGAGTAGGCACCACTAGTGCTACGCAAGAATTAAATAACGCTTTAAAAGTATGGGATTATTTATTAATTACTATAGTTGTTCTAATTATCATGGGTTTCATATACATTTTAGTAAGTAAATATAAAAAATTGAGTAATCAGAATAGAGCTGCAAAAATGCAAATTATGCGACAACAAATTGAAATTACAAATGAAGAGGTGAAGTAACGCAAAGTGTCGTACCATTGTAATAAAGTATGAAATCGCTAAGCAATTATTTGTTAATTAAGCAAATCATTTTTAGAATTTTAAAGTGTAATAAAGTTAGTTTTCATTATGGAATCTCATGTAAGCAGTATAAAAGTTTAGAAGAATTTTATAATCTATTAGATTCAAATTTAATTAATCTTAAGAAGCAAACACGCAAGCTAGATTAAAAACCAAGTATCGAATAAGCGCAAATACTATGAGTTACAAGCAAATAGAATTTATTTTGATTCATTAAGACTAAGTTAGAAGTAGGTTTTAAAAAACAATTAGATAATTTATGTAACGAAATTGATGTAAAACTTTCGAGCATCGAACGGATTCTCCTTTCACGATTATCACAGGAAGACTTTTTGTCTGACAAGAGTATAAATATAGAGCATTATATTTTTCCAATAGGGGAAAATTTTTGAAAATTATTGACAGAACTTGAAGAGTTTTACGATGTATTAGAATAATTTTCAAAGCATCAGTTATTTTGTTAGTAAATCGTCTCAAGTAGCTAATTTTAAACATAGGTTAAGGGAACTACGTGACGCCGCAACCAAAAAGCTAAAGAAAAAAGAACTTACACCTGAAGAAGAAAATTTAGTAAGAGTATTATAGTCAAGAATAGATAAAAAAATTACGGAAATTCAAACCACAATTAAAATACGTAAAGAAAGTTTAGAGAAACATAAATTTTTAGAAACCAAAATCAATAAAACCACTATAAACATGTCTATGAGCGCAGTATAATTTTTCAATTTTGCGAGTCGAATAATGTTTTCAAATTTCGACGGGTCGTCAGCTAATATGCCCGCATTTTTGGATTCCATAGAAATGCTACAAACTTCGATAGAAGGCAACAAGAGGAATGCAGCAATATACCTTAGATCTAAACTTACTGGGAAGGCTAGGGATCTAATTTCAAATGAAGATGATTTTAATACCATTGTTTTAAAAGGAATTAAACCAGAAAATCAGATTTAGTTTACTACAAAGTTATGCAATTAGACCAGCACGGAAAAACAAATACACAGTATGCCAGTGAATTGGATGAGTTAGCATTGCAACTAAGAAGAGCCTACATTTCAGAAGACACCTCCAGTAAAGTTGCAAAAAGTCATGCGACCAAACACGTCGTAAGGAGCATGATTGAGAACGCAATAAATCATGATGTTAAATTGGTCATGCAAGAAGGTACTTTCACCAACGTGGAAGATGCGATTACCAAATATAAGAACAGTACGTTAGCAAACGACAGAAACAATACGACCTTGTTATATTCCAAGTCAACAAATGCACCGAGAAACAAACACTCTAGCTCTACTTATAACTACTATCAAGGTAAGTCAAGGTTAAGTAGAAACTTTATGCATGCAGCAAATAACTGTATACGCGATCAGAATAGAAACTATCACGCTCAACGCAACAGTTGGAGAAATTACACAATACCTAATAACAATGCAGGTCATCAAAAGAAAAATTATTCTAACAACAAAGAACGAAGTTTTAATCGGCGCACTTAGTACGTGAGAAGTTATGAAATCCAGGATCAGGGAAACGAGCAAGCCCACCAGCATCCGGAACTGGAAGAGGCAAGCCAACAATAAAAATATATACGTTTAATTTACATATGTCCAATTTCATAATAGTACGGACATCAATGACAAACCAGCATGAAATCAAACTTATTGTGGATACCGGAGCCGACATAAGTCTGATTAAAACACAAAAAATCAGCACACACCAAATAATTTTTTTCGAACAGAATTGTCAAATCAAAGGCATTACGAACAATACTTAAGTACAATAGGTTTAACTTCGGGAACTATAGAAATAGGAAATAGTCATTTTCAACAGCAATTTCAAATAGTACAAGACCATTTTCCAATACCTGTTGATGGAATAATAGGTAGAGATGTTTTAGTAAGATATCAAGGTGAAATCAGTTACAAAGATTGGACGCTAACAGTTCAAAGTAATTTCACGTCGTCAACTATACCAATAGAAACTTGAACAGAACCAGATTCTTTTTTTATTCCACCTAGAATGGAAGTAATTAGACGTTTAAATAATTTAATTTCAGATAATAGTGATAAACTAATTTTAAATACTAAACCTAAAGAAGGAGTTTTTATTGCTAGTATTTTAACGTATTCGAAATCAGGATTCGGTCGTGTAATAAATACTACCGATGAAACAGTAAAGTTACATTATAGAGTAATAAAAACAGAAAATTTAGAACATTGTTCAAAATTTGAGATAAAAAAGGAAAAAGTTAGAATCGAAAAGACGAACTCTTAGCTGATTTGAATAAAGATATACCAAAATATGTAAGGGATTGATTTACTAGTTTATGTGTTGAATACATTGATATTTTCGGATTAAAGGAAGATAGGATTACAGTCAACAATTTTTATAAGCAAAAAATACGTTTAAACGATGACGAACCAGTGTACGTAAAAAACTACAGAATACCAGAGAGTCGAAGAGCAGAGGTATAGAATCAGGTAACTAAAATGTTAAATGATGAAATTATTGAACCTTCATTTTCGGAATACAACAGTCCAATTCTACTAGTACCAAAGAAACCAGATATCAACGGAGATAAGAAATGGCGTTTAGTCGTAGACTACAGGAAACTCAATAACAAGCTAGCAGCAGATTAATTTCCATTACCAAGAATTGATACCATTTTAGATCAATTGGGACGAGCAAATTATTTTTCGACAGTAGATCTCAAATAAGGTTTTCATCAGCTACCACTTCAAGAATAATCGAGGGACATCACAAGCTTTTCTACAGAAAATGGAAGCTATCGTTTCACAAGAACACCTTTTGGACTCAAAACCTCACCGCCAGCTTTCCAGCGGATGATGTATTTAGCATTTGCAGGTGTTGGACCAGAAAAAGCATTTATCTACATAGATGATTTAATAATAATAGGAATTTTAGAGCAACATCATTTAGACTCAATACGAGAAGTTTTTGAAACATGCAGAAAGTATAATTTAAAATTAAACCCTAGTAAGTGCAAATTTTTTTAAAACAAGTGTTACTTTTCTAGCGCACCAAATAACAAATCTAAGAGTTAAGCCCGATCCATCAAAACATGACGTTATTAAAAACTTTCCCACACCGAAAAACGCAAAGGAAGTCAAAAGATTTGTAGCTTTTTGTAATTTTTATCGTAAGTTTATTCCTAATTTTGACGAAATAACTATACCACTAAATAAACTAATGCGAAAGAACGTACATTTTGTATGGAGTGAAGAATGTTTTCAAGCGTTCACCACTCTAAAAAACACTTTATTAAGGCCAACCATACTAAAATACCCAAGATTTGATAAGGAATTTATACTTTCTTGTGATGCGTCGCAAAACGCATGTGGAGCAGTATTACAGCAAAAATTTGGCGAAGATTTATTACCGATAACATTTGCATCAAAATTTTTTTCAAAAACGGACATCAAGAAAAGTACAATAGAAAAGGAAATGATAGCCATACATTGGGCTATCGGACATTTTAAACCGTTCGTTTAGAATTTTAATTGCGGTTTTTGGTCCGTCGTTTTGGGTTGAATGTATAGTGTCTATTTTTTCTGGGTTTTCTCTCATCTCGGTTCATTACCTGTAACTGACTCTGCCTCTATGACGTTGAGTTGTATTAGGCTTAATGCGTCCGCGTTATTGTTATACATTCCCTTCTTGTACATGATCCCGTAATCATACTCCTCTAAACTAATTCTCCATCTCTGTAATTTTGAATTGGGTTCTTTTAGTTTACATAACCATACTAACGGTACATGGTCTGTATATATATAAAATTTTCTTCCGTATAGGTATGGCCTAAAATATTTTATTCCCCAAATTATGGCTAACAATTTCTTTTCAATTGTGCTATATTTTTATTCTGTCTCATTTAATGTTCGTGATGGGTAATCAATTGGTTTATCGCTACCTACTTTGCTTTGACACAATACTACGCCTAAAGCACCATTGGATACGCTGGTTGTTACCATAAAGGGCTTTGAAAAGAAGGGCACTCTAACAAAGGGTGATTCGTAAGAATACCTTAATTTTATCTGCTGCTTTAACAAATTTCGGTATGTATTCGATTTTATTACTTTTCTTTAAACCTTTTGTTAGTAGTTTAGTTACTTGTGCATAACCTTTAATGAATTTTCTATAATAACCACTGAGTCCTTAAAATCCTTTTATTTATTTGTTGGTTTTGGCAAGGAGTAGTTTAATACGGCATTTGTTTTATCTGGGTTTGGCAGAACACCTTGTAGCGTTATTATGTGTCCCAAGAATGTTACTTCTTTTTGCAAAAATTCGCTCTTATTTAGTGGTACTTTAAAGTAAGCTTCTCTTAAACGCTCAAAAACTTCTCTTAATTTCCCAATGTGCTCGTTGAGTGACATTGAATATACAATTATGTCGTCAAGATACACAAGACATTTCTCGGTGTGTATCTCTCTCAAAATATTGTCGGTAACCTTCTGAAAAGTGGCGGGTGCGTTCTTTAAGCCAAACGGCATGCGTTTTTGTTCATAGTGTCCTCTGGGTATACTTAAAACTGTTTTGGTGATGTCGTTATAGTCCATTTCCTCTTGGTGGTATCCGGAGACGAGGTTTAACGTCGAAAAGCATTGGCATTTACCTAGCTTGTCCAATATTTCTGTGATATTTAGTAATAGGTATTTATCGTCTACAGTCTTCTAGTTGAGTTTCCTATAATCGATGATTATTCGGTATTTGCGTTTGCCTGAGGCTTCTAATATCTTTGGTAAAATTAGTAAAAGGCTGCTCCATGTTGAATTTGAGTGTTGAATAAAAATCTTGGTTTAATAAGTCTATTTGCTTCTTCTTAACTTGGTTGAGGTAGTCTATACGATTTGGTGAAAATCGGTTTCTCATCTGTTAATTGAACATTATGTTTGACTGTATTGATGAAAGTTAAATATATTGCTTCACAATGTAATATATCTCGGTATTCAAAACGTAAATCTTTTATTTCTCTCTCTTCTTCGGTATTAATATTATCATTAAAACAAATGTTAACTAAATTTTCCTTTAATATTTTATCATCAGCTGTGGGATTGGAATTACTTTCAGAGTCCTCGGTTTCCATTTTATTAAAATTTACTTCTTCCACTTCTATTGGTGTCGTTAAAGATACTTCTATGGGTAGTCGTTTGAGTTCGAAATTGTTGTAGTGGCGTAGTTGTTTTTTATATGTACTAACGCCGTGGGTGTTTCTACTCCCTGTTCAAATGACATGTGATTTATTATTCCTATATCACTTTTTAAATTTACTAAGACGTTTACCTGTTTTTCTGTCCTAGGTTCAATTGTGTATTTATGATCGGTTTGAATGCTACTGTTTTGAAATTTAATTGGTATTTATCCGTGTTTTGTGCTTAATAACTGACTTTTTATACCAATGTTTGCTCCTAATCATCTTAAAAGATTCATTCCTATCAATTCGTCGTATTTGTCGTTAAATTCAAAAATACAAAATTTGTGTTCCATTTTTACATTAAAAGTCTTTGGTAAGGGTACTTCCGCAATAAATTGGTGTAGTGTTGTTTTGTGTGCCGTTTTGATTTTAAAAGGTTCTCCTTCTACAAAATTTAGATATTGTTTCTGTACGTTTTTTGGGCTAATTAAAGTTTTTGAAGATCCTATATCGATTAACAATTTAATTTCAGCATGTGATGTTTCTAAATAGGGTAAAATGTGTTGATTAATATTATTTAAAGTTATTACGTCTGGTCGTATACTGTTCTGTCAAACTGAAAATTTGAGTATGCATTTTCTTCATCGTTTTCTTCGTAATTTTCGTAAGGGTTGTTACATTCGTAATTTTCTGAGTAATTTGCCTCATCGTCCCTGCTTGGATTTACATAATTATCTGTGTCTTCAGGTATCACTTGAATGTTGATATCTTCTACTTCTTGGTGAAATAGCTCTTTGGAAGTAAAGTTTTGTTTCTGTGTGCTGTCGGGTTTAATTCGAGGTATTTTACTGTTCTCTCTAGTGTTGCCAGATGACGTGGCCCTAGGGGTTGGTTTGTAGTAATTATCGGGGATGTTGTTATTATTCGTCATGAGTGCGTTTCTGTTAGGATTTACGCCGAATGTTTGCCATGTACGATTTGCATTCTGATTGAACTGTAGGTTTGGGAAACTGTCGAAATTGATTGTTAAAATTAGGATTGCTAAAGTTCGGATTACTAATTCTCAAATGATTTGTTGGTGTGTTAAATGATGCAAATTTAGGTTGTGTCGGTATTGGTCTTGCTGCTTGTATAGTGTTAATTGGTTGATAGTTTTTGTTAATTTTGGATTGTAAATTCTGTTCCAATAATACATAACGTATTTCTCTTCAATTATAAAATTCATTGCCTCTTCTACACTTTGTGGGTTTCTAAATATAATTGAATCAGATAACCGCTTGGGTAACGCGTTTATAAATGTATCTAAAGCCATTTCGTCGTACATTTTGGTTTTTATTAAACGTATGTTAGGATCCGGTTCTTCTAATTTAAACTTGGTTAGGATCAAACTTCTCACATCCTGATATCGCATACCAAATTGACACGATGATTGGTTGTTTTTCATTCGTATGTTCGATAAATCCATAACTAAACATTTAATATTGCGTTGATAATAAGCAATCAATATTTTCTTATAGTCTTCACAATCATTTAGATCATCCCTACTCACTATTAAAGTTAAAACTCTGCCGGTTAGTTTACTTAACATTAATCTTAATAACCACATAGTCTTTTCTAAATCTGCTTGCTTATAAAAGCTTTTCAAGTAATGTTTCGGACGCGGTAATGAATATCATAGCATCGCATGATTTCCATGTGTTGGAATCGAATCTAAATATATCCTTAAGTTATCTGAGTTCATTTTGTATGAATTATTTATTCTCTGTTACCTTAGTCAAGTTTGCACTAAAGTTATTTAAAGAATCACTTACTGTTATCTTGGATTGTATTTTATTATAAAATACCATTATAATCTCAACAAGTTCAGACGTTTGCTGAATAGTTGTTGCAATAATAAATTGTACATAAAATGTGTATGTATAGAATTCTTTCTTTTTACAAATCTTACCAATATCAATATGCGATTGAAAAAAAAATGGTGAGGAAAATCAACTATAGTTGTTCGTTCTATAGCCTTCCTTCTGTATTGGATTCAGTCGAATTTGTATTTCGTCCAATCTTTGTGTTCTGTTCCAGCAAAGAATTGAAATTCACGGTTACTAGTTCTTCGATTTTGGAATTACTAGTGCCCTTCTGGAATCAGTTTCGACTGCGACAGATAAATTTTGAGTCCTTGGGAGCTTTTTTTTTAAAAGTTTATTTCCAAAAAACACTACTATCAAATTTGTTTTAATTTGATAATTATAAAAAATGCTTTATTTCTTTTACCACAGACTTGACGCTAATGTTCATTAAACGCACAGTAAATGCAATTGAAAAAATACTCTTAAGTTAATATTTAATTAAATCAATAATAAAGAGTTACGAATGAGTAGCTTGAACACCTAACAATGTTGAAGTATGAAGTTCAAAGACTGACTGGTGATCAGAGCTTCTTAATTTAATATGAAACTTTTGGTCTCACATCGTTTTGTGGGAAACTGCAGACCTTGCTTTCTGCTGTTTCTTGATAAATCATACATTATCTTTATTTTAAGTAGTTATAGTTATAACTGAGTACGCTTGATTGCAGTTCATTGTTTCTTAACCTGTGATATCAAGTTGCGTCTAGAATACAAAGCAGTTGTTTTCTGTTCTTATTTCTAATATGAACTCTATTGACACCTCTTATTTTACATTCTTTAATACAATGTATCATGCTGTAAGTAGGACATAGTTATTACGTTTAATTTTATATACATATTGATATAGGGGATATATAACTAGCGTCTCAATACATACGTGGTGCTTTATATTACGTGAATTTAAAAAAGACGATTGCACTTACCTGGGTGACAAAAACAGCTATATCCGTCCTGCATGCTTACACAGTCACCGTGTATACAAGGTGAAAATTTACAACTGTTCGTGTTTTCTTCGCACAATGGACCAACGAATCCGGGCAAACATTGACATAAAAAGTGTCCGTGGTCATTTACACAAGTGGCGCCATTAAGACAAGGCATTGATTCGCAAGGATCTAATGCTGTCTCACAAGTTTCGCCATCGAAACCTGTAATAAAAATATTTTTACTGATGTGTGTGTTGATACAATTACTTCTTATAAGGGAAAGAGGGTTAACGTAAAACTAAACCTTTTAAGATCACTATATGCATTGAAAGCAAATATTTTGTTCTATAGCTCATTTATATAGCCTATGGTATAAAAGCGTGACATGCGGTGGTACACACTTTAGCATTGAAAATCAATAACGACTTGATAGATTACAACATATTTATTTAAACTAAGTACGCGTTTAGCTATACAGTTTATATTAGAAAGATTCTAGAAAATTTTAGATTGTTGATTTCCAAAACATTGTAAAAGTAGGAGGCATATATATGGCTGTGATAAGCCCTGCGCAGGAACGTCGCTAAAATTAATGATGTCACTACGGTCGCACGGTGGAGCGCTACTAAATTTTGTTGTGATAACGCCTGTAAGTAAGAATGTCGCTAAAAGAGTGCTGTGACACAGGTACAAAAATAGAACATTTGAAATTATAAACTAAGCTTTCTTTCTAACTTCTCTTTGCCTGGGTAGCTCAACGGAAGTAATAGAATATACAAAATGAAATCTAACACAGCAGTATCGAAAAGCATCTATGCATCCAAAAACAATTTTATATCATACAAAAGAATATAGAATAGTTCACCGCTTAAATGTGTACATAAAATTATTAATTATTACTAATATGATCCTTATCTAAACTTTGTTAAAATTTACATAATCTTCTTAAATTAATAGCTGGTTAATTTGCCTATATCTTATTACCATGCTTGAAAGTGTGTTTAGCCAAAAACTGCTCACGTAAAATTTGTTTAAATGTCAAAGGGCTTCGAACTCGACCTTAGAATTTGAAGCTTCCCGCTTTTCTAAATAATAAACAGGAGAACTTATTCCTACCCAAATTCAAATGACAAATACACAAATATCAGTTACAAACAAAAGAATCTAAAGTTAATACCAGCAAAATTCAATAGCGCTTATCTAACTCTCAGTAACGGTATAAAATATCTTTTGCTTCCATTTTTAAATTGACGTTAAAAGCTCAGCTTACAATATCGCCTATATTATTTAAAATTTCCATTTATAACATCAGTTTGCAAGGTGCATCCTCGGTTTAATTAATTAATTTTGTTTTAAATAGCTTTTGTAGCAGGACTATCTTCCATATTTATGCAGAGTTACGTTGTAAGAATTAGTTCTTTATTCACAGTTACATCTTAACTATTAAATACTGTATATTTGCTGACGCACACTTAATAAAACGACTTGTTTCAAAGTAACATGTTTCGCAACTTAAGAATGAATTGTATCAGTAAATACCCTATAATAAAGTTCCCGCTTATATACAGTATATCTAATTACGCCATAGTTATCTAGAGTTTTCTGCATTTAATTCGAAAGATACGTGGTGTAATATTTATGGAAATAGTACTCCTTATTACCTCATTAGTGTCGAATTGCCGCCGCCGATTGATTTACGGCCATAGCAATCATTGTTGTATCATTATCCCACGCATGAGGTTAATGGTATGCGTTCTTTTTCATTAATACGTAAAGCTATTAAATCGTGTTCTTACAGATTTTATGGGTTTTTAATAATAACGCGCCAGTTCTTTCAATAAGTGTTTATTTATTAATTTGGTATTTAAGTAGTTCTCAGTACAGATGACGTATTTTCTCCCGAAGCTTCTAGAACATATTTAATTTAAAATCCATTAAACAAATTAAAATGATATTTCGGTACACACGGAAGTCAATTTCTATGACCAATTAAAGCTTTAATTGCTTTACAAACGTAAGAGATTTGCATTTTAATAATTGTAGCAAAGGACGTGTTCTAACGCATATGAAGCTAATGGTTTTTCATATTACATCTTACAATCAAGTTCATACCTTTAAAAGCGTATCTAATGCGTTTTAAGGTATCTAAAGAATAATTATTTTTACATAAACGGCTTAAACTTGTATACACGCTTGTATTAATGATTTCAAATTGGGGCTTTTCACTACATGGGGAGTTTGTTTTACTTTTCTTTTTTAATGTCTTTGTATTTACAATACGCTTATATTATACTGGGCAGAACATTGAATTTTTGGAAATTTCTATTCTTTCGGGTTTCTTATATATTTGGATGGGTTTTATTTATATGCGTTAAGTTTCAACGACCTCTCGTGATCTCTTTATCACGTCAATATACATATATATATATATATATATATATATATATATGTATAAGTAAGTTTAATGAGTCTCAAATTAATACAAAGTAAAAGGGAATTAATGGCAAGTGACTCAAATTCAGCCACGAGTGTATCCTGTCGACGCGTTTCACCCTAATTGGGGTTCATCAGGACAGGAGTAGCAAGGTTGTGATATTTAATACAGGCACATTATGGGAAGTACAGCATCACCTAGCTCACAATTCGTGTTTTCGTGTCGTTTCATGACCTGACATTGCAGGTTGTAGCAACATGCGACACGGAGGAGATCCGCTCAACTGCCTTTTTTCATAGCCAAAAGTTATAATTTAAAAGATATGTAAGTTTAATGAGTCTTAAATTAATACAAAGTAAAAAACAATTAATGGCAAGTGACTCAAATTCAGCCACGAGGGCATCCTCTTAACGCGTTTCGCCCTAATTGGGGCTTGTGAGGACAGGAGTAGCAAAGTTGCAATATTTAATACGGACACATTATAAGAAGTACAGCATCACCTAGCTCACAATTTGTGTCTTCGTGTCGTTTCACCTGACATAGTAGGTTGTAGCAACAGTCGGCACAGAGGAGATCCGACTCAACTGCCTTTTTCTATAGCCAAAAGTTATAATTTAAAAGATAAGTAAGAAGATATTTAACTACGAGTTGGATCAAAAGCGGTTCGTGGATTTTTGCAAGTATTAATTGTTTGCAACTGATTAAGAATTTTGTCATTTAGTTAAGATAGAATAAGTTCTAGTCATTTTATTTGTGTAAGAATCTTTACCAGGAAAATTGGCGTTCAGCGTTCAAAACACTCCGACCTTTTAATAGATTATCTGCCAAGAACTTTTTTGACCGAAACAAACCTTACTAGCGAGAGAATCATAACCAGGTAAACCATCCATAGAAGAAAAAATTCCGCTTTATAAATTTAAAATAAGGTAAGGAACATTTTTATAATTAAGTAAATAAGTACTTCTTAGAAATTATTTGATGTTTAAAAGAAACTATGTTGTACATATTCTATATGCTTTTATATGAGAGAAAGTATTTCACACTGTATAAATACTTTGTTATATTGTTGTTTAATTTCATTTTTGAAAACTCCAACATTTTGTTTGAGCTAGCTAGGCAAAATTAGAAAGGAAGGTAAGTGAATAATTTCAAATTTTACAATTTGCTGTATCTGTATCTCAGCACTATTTTATTGACGCTTTCAACGCGTCATCGTCACAAGAATATATATAGCTGTGATAAATCACCCCGTGTTGATATATCTCTAATTTGCTGTAACAAATCGCCTCGCGTGGGAGCAAGGCTAATTACTGTGCCTATTTCTAATACTTGGAGGGACCCACAGCAAATTGTATTAATAAGGATGCAATAGAAAATATGACATTATTGTCTTAGCGCATCCTTTCTTTGACTGACTAGCCAGAAATTATGTTGCGAAATTTACGAAAATGAAATAAAACGCAAACATTTCAAGAAACGCATATGTATTCAAAAGCATTTTTTTTCATACAAAAGAATTTCATACATTTAGAACACAGTCTACAGCTTAAGCTCCTACAGAAAATTATTCCTATAGGTTACTTAGTTATTAAAATAACCTTTACCTTAATCTTTGTTAACAATTACAGAAATCAATCCTCGTTTCTGTGAGTTACAAAAATTCACTTGAATTTGGCTATGGATAATTTGCATATCTTTTACTATCCTGTTTGTGAATGTAATTGACCAACGACGCTCGATAGATTTTGAGTGGTTGGGAGCTTCTTTTTAAAAAGTTTATTTCCAAAAACACTTCAATCAAACTTGTTTTAATTTCATAATTACAAAAATTGTTTATTTCTTTTGACAACAACTTGAACGCTTATGTTCATTAAACGTAAGTAATTGAAAAAATACTCTAAGTTAATATTTAAATAAGTCAATAATTAATAGTTACGAATGAGTAGCTTGAACCACCAACAACGTTAAAGTTATGAAGTTCGAAGACTGACTGGCGATTATGGGCCTCTTACAGTTTATATAAAGCCTTTGGTCTCATATCATCTTGTGGGAAGGTGCAGATCTTGCTGTCTGCTATTTCTTTATAGTCACACATTGTCTTATTCTAAGTAATTATAAATGAGTCTGCTCGATTGCAGTTCATTGTTTCTGCACCTGTGGTATCAGGTTGCGTCTGAAATATAAAGTAGTCGTTTTCTTCTTTATTTTTGATATGAACACTGATACACTTAATTTATAACCTTTATTTAATACAATGTAACATGTTATTACTAAGACATAATAATTACGTTTATTTTATATACATTTTAGTATTGGAGATATGTAATTCGCTGCACAGATAATTTAGTAAAGATTAAAACGCTCCGAACTCTGACCTCAATTTTGCCTGAAATTATTTCTTTACAAATAATTTTTATTACATTAAGAACTTATTTTGGCTTATGTTGCAAATACTTAAATATGCTTATTAAGTTACAAACAAAGAACCAAAACTTATATCTGCCTTTGTTATTGTCAATTAGCGCTTATTAAAATCTTATTTCCATTATCACTGACGGCATTAAACACTTACTGGTTTCATTTACTATCTCTATTCGAAGTTTTAATATCTGTTTGCAAAGTGTAACTTATTTTCAAACGACCAAATTCAGCAGTAGCTCTTGTATAAGGATTATTTATGTCGAATATCGTTTAATGCTCGTAGTATTTTACAAAATAAATATGCAAAGTTCTGTTTCTTATTTCATGTCATAAAATGAGTTATAAATTGCTCAAACCTACACGTTCGCGGAAATAATCATTACTCAAAGCTTTTATGTTTGATGTCGTGAAATGAATGAATTATTCCTGTTTATATACTAAATAATCTCTATACGTCATCGTTCGATTTCCTTCTATTGTATGTATTCTCGAAAATTACTCATCCTGGATGATGTAATAATTTATAGCGATTTTGAGTTTTATTGGGCTAATTAATGTAAAGCTATCGTGGTTCTTGTAATTTATATTAAAATCCAATGCAGATAGTATTTTTGTGTAAAAATAATATATTATTTAAAATGTATAAGTTACTGCAGAGCGCTTTCGGAATTAGCCATCTTACAAGTAAGCAAGTGAAAGTTATACAGATTAAACATAAACGATTGGAGCTACTTACTGTCAAGTTATTTGAAAAAATGAATTCCCTCAAGCTAATTTAATAAGTTTTAATTACTAAAAAAACATTTGTTTAAATACTCAAATTAACATCAATAGAATTTTATTCCAATTTACAAACGCCTAAATTGATGGAACTCCCTTGACTTATAAAATACCAAAACACATGGTTTATATTTCATTAATTTTACTGCGATGATCCACGTTTTGGATCGTACTCATTAGTTATCATTTCAAAAATATATTAATTTGTCCTTTACAACTTCATCAACGATACAATCAAGATCTAATCCATATTTATTGCCAAAACTAATTCATTAATAGTCTTTTTCTATGTGATATTAGTTTAATAGTTTTAATGTTATCAATTTATTGAATTAGTCTGATGAAATTCATTTTTTGAAATAACTTGACAGTAAGTAACTACAATCGTTTACGTTTAATCTGTATAGCTTTCACTTGCTTATTTGTAGTAGCAGCGAAGATGGTTAACGCCGAAAGCGATCTGCTATAATTTATATATTTTAACTATTATATTATTTTTTTGCGAAAATACTGTTTTGGATTTTATTAAAAAAATTCATGTACACAGCCAATAAGTCTTCAACTTGTGGTTATGATTTATGTCCATCGTAACGTTGTTCATTCTTTTCTAATAACGAAGTCGATGCTTGTTGTCTCCTTCGCTCTGTAATCAATGATGGATTAGATAATCTCACAGTTTCGCGAGAAAGGATACACAAGAAGCGGTTACCTCGAGTGTGACAGGGGTAGAAATAGAAGTAAATGCAAAGTTGAATAATGTTGATATTACTATAGAGAATATACAAAGAAAGATAGAAGAAAATGAGCAAAACACGAAGAAGGAATTGAGGAAAGTAAAACGAGATATAACAGAATTAAATATAGAAGTTAGAGGAAAGTTTGATAAGCTGGAAGTAGAGTAGATAGTTTTAGGAAGGAAGCTGGTGAAATTTGGGTAGATTGCTTTGGGAGTGACAGTAATGTGGTTTCTTTAAAAAAAAATTCAAAATTTTATAGGGATAGATAACTTAATCCCAAAAAAATCTTCAATAGTTTAAAAATTATTGCTAGAACTATCAGGGTTTAGTAACATAAATAAAAGTGGATAGATAAAACGCAACACGAAGGTTTGGTTTAGGTTGATGGTGATGGAAATAGAAATAAGCATCTACTTAGAACGTAAACAAAAAATTTTGAAACTATTACTGCGCGGATAATAAACAACATTAAGTTAGGGATAATTTATTAATAAAGAAATTTAATGATACCTCGGATACGGAACACAGAAAACGCTTGAAACCGTATGGTCACTAAGAGTCTGAAACAGGAACGCACTATGGAACATGAAAGGGAAGATTGCTATGGAAATGTATTGACGATTAATTTTTTTTAAAATATAGAGTATAAAACGTTAAGTTGATACTAGGATGGAAGCTAATTCTATCTCAGAGAATTTTATAATGCAGTGTAGAAGTTTGTTAATAGAAAGTATGATATCTTTAAGGAAAAATAATTCATAACGTTGAACAATGAAAGATTTGACAAAATTAACAGTATGGTAATTTTGAACTTGTAAACATGCAGTGTTGTAGAGCCACATGAATTTTGATTGTACCAAGATTCAACTCAGAGAGTATGATAGTGATGGATCTAATAAATAGATTACAAATATAGTTTTATTCTGAGAGAGCAACACTGTAATGTATTGTGAGTTATTATATATGATGTGGGATGATGAATTGAGCGTAAATAAAGACATTGATAGCATTATTATTGATTATGTTGACAATGAGGATAGAGTAGATAAACTTGAATTCCACTAATTGTCCTGATGAGGCAAATAACCATATTGATTTGGTGAAATTAAGCTTTAACTAATGTGCTCTAGTTAAGGAGCAAAACATCTAGGTTAAGTTGAAGAGAAAATTGTTTGGATAAAATTAAGTAGCGAGTTAATTGTAAAATAGAGACGATATTAGAGAATGATATCATAGAAAAATCTGCGGCGCAATAAATTGGATTGTTAGAGGAAGGAAAATTAAAATTAAAAAATTTTTGTCGTTTTCAAAATTTCATATTTTAGTTCAGGGCAAAATTATTAGAAAAGTACGCCATGTTGGTCAATAAGGACAAAATCCTAATTAGTTATTATTAATAGTAAAAGCACAACATTGTTTAAGAGCGCTTTGTTTATGTTCTGCATGCACTATCGGGACAAAATTTTTAAACACGAAGACCTTAATTTTACTGAAAAGTGGCATTAGTTCTCTATATAAAGTACTACAAAAAAAAAGTTTAGTAATTATTCAATAACGGCCAACATCTGCAGGATGAGGAGCGCTATATAAACAAATTTGCTATTTATAGAATAAACCTTTTCAGCAATCAAAAACTAAAATTATTGAAATTTAGAAAATGAAATTTATTTTGCATTAATAAGAAAGCTTGAAGAGTGAACTGTGTTGTTATGAATTGAAACATTTATGATTGGTCTAAGTTACGTGACCAGTAAAAAAATTAAATTTTGGTAATACACTGGACTTTTTTGAAGACATGGTTGTTTATAATCTGAATTAGACGTTATATACACAACTAAGGAGACATTAAATGATTACTTCTGTTATTCTACGAAATAGTGCAGTAATTTAAAAGTTCCAGTTTTTAGTAAAATTTAATGATTGCGAAATATCGTAATACATAAAGTATTTTGCAGCTAATTCGATTTTGCTGATTTTGAGAAATCGTAAGTAGACGTACATATTCTAGATTAATTTAAGTAATAGGGGTCGCATTAGTATTTTATATACTATTTTAAATACTGCTTCAGATACCAATTTCAGATTCTCTTCAAACCTTGATCAAATTTCAAGCAAATTTAATTTAAATCTATTGAAGTTAATCCTATAAAAATTAAATTCGTTGCAAATTGGTTTCTTTTAGGTTTCTAGTGGAAAAGTCGTTAGTAATGTATTCATGATACTATCACGTCGTAAAGAAGGTTTGTGTGAACTCTAAAGTATCGAGAGCTGAAGAGCCAGGAATTATCTTAAGGCACCATAGATCAGGGGTCTGATTAGTTTTAAGATTCTTGTTTTTATTTGTGTAAAGTACTTTATGAAAATATTTAATCGGCTTTATTTAATAGCTTTATTGTGAGAAGTTGTAGCTTTAAAGTTTAATGAATACAAAATTTTACTTAAGAAATTATTTATATAACAAAATACAAATTTACACGTGTCTTTGTTAAAGGTATATTTTTAGAAGAATAGTTGTGATATTGAGAGTACTCCGATCCTAGGAGTTCAACATTAGTTTATTCTCAGCGTAAGTTGAAGACATGAAATGCTAATTTTTTACAACAAGTGGCTCTGTAAACTGTATAAAACATAATAAATAAGAGTAAGTTCACTTTGAAGGAGAATTGTTGCATATTTAGTGAACTAGTGAAGAGTTAAAATAGTTAAGTGCTGCAATTAAGTACGAATAAAATATTGTATTTGAAAAGTGTAATTAAAATATAGTTTGATTTTAACGATCGAGTAATCATAAGTTAAATTCGATTGTTTGTGTTGTTTTGGTATTGGAGTTATTTTAGGGCGCTGAGTATTTGATGAGTATCTTTCTGGGTGCCTATTTAAAAACGATTTTGAGTACGACGCTAAGCATCATTTTGGGTACGAATAAAACTTTCAATTGAAAGTTTTAAATATCAATGCAAATATTACTACCATTGCTAATGCTTTCATAGCTTTACTGGATCATTTCTAACTTTGCCGCAAATATTAGTTCTAACTTATTTAGTTTGGCGCTGCTAAAATAAAGTTGTGAGTTTTATGTAACTTTGTTTGTATAGCAATCTTTGAAATTGACATTTTTGTTGGGAAACAGTTCAACTGGACATAGTTTAAGGCTACTGTAAACTAAGTTACATTAGTTTTAAGTTTGATGTTTTTCTATAAACGACTGTTTGAAATTTGCATTGTACATTCTATAATTTAGTGTGAAACTTTGTAGCTATAAAATTCAATTGATTTAAATGTTTATTTAAGAAAGTATTTACAACGAAGAGCAAATTCCACACATTTTGTTTTCAAACGTATATTTTTAAATTGATAACCTCGGAGTGGTCAATGTCAGCGTATACCAAGTGTAGGTTGATACTTCGGTGCCCTATTTTTGGACCTCGACATTGATGCCTTCCAATATCACGAAAAGATATATATATATATATATATATATATATATATATATATATGTATATATTATACATATTTTATATATATATATTGCTGCGCCATTCTCTTTGGAGTGGGAGCTAAAAGAGTGTTGCGACAACAGTACAGCAAATTGTAAATATAAAATTGTAATTTTACCTTTCTTTCCTTTACTTTGCTTTACTAGTTTAATAGAAATTAAGGAATCTACAAAATGAAATAAAACAGCAATCTCCAAAAGAACATCTATACATTTAAAAACATTTTTCTTTCATACAAAACAGTTTATAAAACAATTCACAGTTCTAGTTTGTACAGAAAATAATCAAAATTCGTACCTAGTATTTGTTCACAAATAAACAAATATACGGCTAATTTCCGATTCTTTATTCCCACGCTTGTAAAGGTGTGTGACCAAATATCCTTGACAGATAGTCTATTTAGTAAAAGTCAAAATACCTCGAACTTCGACCTCAAGATTTTTAGTAAATTATCCTTACACAAATAATAAAATAAAAACTTATTCTAAATTTAAATTATAAAATATATAATTATTTTGATCAATTAACAAACAAAGAACCAAAGTTTTATACTTGCGATTGTAAAGTAGCGCTTATCCAACTTGTATACAAACCATCTACCAAAAGTTGTGTTAAAAGAAAAAAATAATAACAGAGCATTAGTTAGTTTATTGATCCAAATTATCGTTAGGAAGAGTGGAAACTGTATTCTGTAGTATTAAGTTGGAACGAATTTGAAGGAGTATATTGCGTGCGTGCCAACCCGAATGAATACACTGCAGACGAATGTCAGTTCTGTAATTGTTAATTCGGATAATTATGCTGAAGTTTATTCATCCGCATATTCACGCGTACTTGGTTGAGATGGTGTTACGTCTGCTACATCAGCAAATGGGGATGATATGCTTATATATGAACTTAACTTGGGTGTCTTCTGCAGAACTATTTTTCTTGAAGAGTGGAATAAATTGAGTGTGGTTAGGTCAATGTTGAAAGGAAATGCAGAGACTTTGTTTGAATTAATAGAAAGTGAGTTAGAAACATTTGAGGATTTTGAAAGGAAAATTTTGAGACACTATTGGGGGGATATTCAACATCAACGCCTTCGGGATGATTTGATAACACGAAATTTTATTTCAGAACTTGGGACAACTATGGAAGTATATGCCATCAGAAAATTCTGCATTGCGAAACAATTTGATCCACCATTAGAAGACTCTCACATTATAAAATATTTATCAAGACTTTGGAGCAGGAGCTTAGACAAAACATAGTTTTACAAAATATACTTGATAGGGATGTATTTTTGCAATATTTGCAGAGGTATGACGAGATAGGGGGACAACGTAGAATAGAAAGCAGGATCAGGAATCAACCAATAAATTTAGTTAAAATATAAGGGGATAATGATCGTTAGAAACAATAACAATTGTAATCACTATAACCGCAATAACAATAATCGGGGTGGAGTAATAATCAAAACTTAAACGTCAGTAGGGGAAATAATTATTATACTTATAATAATCAGGATGGGAATCAGAATAGGAATTTTGGAAGAGGTTATGACAATAGGCCAAATAATAATTATCAGAACAATGTGTGAATACATAAAAATTTAAATAATACTCAAAGAAGGGAACCGAACAACGAAAATAATAATAGAGTGCGTGAAGGAAGTAATAGGCCGAAAAGGGAAGATAATTAAGGGAATTCGAGAGATAGAAGGAATCAAAGAGGAAATAATAACACAAACACTAGGCCGTACGAGGAAATCATAAGCCAACCTGAATCGTTCACGTCAAGAAAAATTTTCAGTAATGGACCAATCAAATACTCTTGTACAGATTAATATATATGAACACCAACGCAAGTTTATACAATATGAATCCAAAGCTAATAGTCAAATAAATAGTAAAAACTGATTACCTATAATAAATTTAAATGTGGAAAATTGAGTGGCTAAAACGTTGATAGATAGGGGTGCGGAAGCATCATTAGTAGATGAACAATTTGTTATAAAATAATATTGAATGGTTTAAGAATTAAGGAATTAGTTTGAAGAAATGTAATCTAATAGCTCCGAATAATAAAAGTTTGCGAGAATAAATAATATAGTGGTTCTCCAGTGTGAAATTGGGAATATGATTTTTACAGGTGAATTTATGGTGGTACCTGGATTGAAGTTTGAAGTGATTTTAGGCATGAATCTGATTGATAAATTAAAGTTGAATATAGATGTTGAGAATAAGGTAGTAAAATGTAGGAATAAATGTATTAAGTAGAGTGAGGTAAGAAGTTGAAGTTGAGAATGACTGTTAATTTGAATCAGTTTGAGCAGGAAGTTAAAGAGAATGCAGGTGAAGTAGTAGAGGTAACATGTCTAGGTGAATTGAGGGAGAGAGTTCTTATTAAATGAATATTCGAAATTAATAAGTGCAGAATCCAGAATAGCAACAGGGCAACAGAGCGCAGGTTAGAAGTGAATGATAGCGAACCATTCAATGCAAAGGTGTGTCCGATTCCTTTAACATATCGTGATAGAGTGAAGAAGAAAATTGCGCATTTTGTTAATCAATTGGTTGTAGTGAAAAAGATTAATGGTAGTATTAGATTGCGTTTAGATGCGAGAAAGGGTAATCAACTTAAGAAACCGCAATTTAGTTCACCTCCGGGGATGAACGGTATTTTAGCAGGAATAGGTATTAAGGAGGTATTTTCTAAGATAGATTTAAAGAACTCGTTTTGGTTAGTTCCGCTTGCAAAAGAATCCAGGAAGTGTACTGAATTTTGTGTTGAGGGGAGTAGTTATCAGTTTAATGTTGTGTCATTTGGTTCGTCTTCAAGCACAGCAGCCTTGGTAAAAGCTATGCAGTACATATTAGGACTGTATGAAGAATTTTGAATACAGTATGTAGACGATATTTTGATGTATAGTGAGGATATTCAGTAACACTGTGTACATTTAGAGAGGATATTGTTGGTATTGAATCTGGCAGGATTGAAGTTAAATTTATCAAAATGTGAATTTTTCCAAGACAGAGTGAAAGTTTTAGAATACCAGATTAACAATCAAGGTTTGTTTATAGATAATGATCGATTGTTAGAAATTTTAGAATATCCGCGACCTAAAAATATTAGAACCTTGAGGGCATTTTTGGGAGTTATCAATTTTTATAAAAAGTTTGTGCAATCGTTTTCAAAGTAAGCGATTCCGTTGTTTGAATTGTTGAAGAAAGGTGTGAAATGGCCGTGGAAAGAGAGGTATGAGGAGCCGTATTTAAGTTTAACTCGTCAATATTATGATCAGGTGATTTTGAGACATCTTAATTATTCAAAGGAATTTTCGTAAGGACGGACGAATTTCATAATGCGATCGCAGCTGAGTTGTATCAGATACATTAGGGTTGAAAGTACCAATTTCATCTATTTCTAGAACTTTGAAGACGCACCATTAGTGAAATGGATATGGCAGCGGTGGTTTTTGCTTTGACAAAGTTAAAATTTTATTTGATAGGGAGGCCTTTTATAGTTGAAACAGATTATCTAGCGTTATGTTCTTTGTTAAATACTAGGGTATATAGATGGGATCTTTTATTACAAGAGTTTGACTTTGAAATTAGGTACATTAAAGGGAAAGACAATGTAGTCGCAGGTGCGTTTAGCACGAATAAGTCAGAGGAAAAGAGCAAGTCCAACGACTTTTTTATTGCTATGAATAATTTGGTGCAGGATGGGTCGATATATTCTTTTGATGAAATTTTACAAATGCAAGAAGAAAGTGTGCTGATAGGGGAAATAAAGGGTAAATTAAAAAGGAGTCCAAATTACAAGAATTTTGAAGTGACTAATTCATTTTTTGGTAAAGCATTTAAATGAAAGAGAGTTATATGTGTTAGGTGGGGTTTATGCCAGATTGGTTATATCTGATTTGCACCAATAGATATAGGCATATAAGAGTTCGAAAGTTGTGGTTACTATTCAGAGTGAATTTCTATGCATTAAAGGACATAAGTATTATAAAGGAAGTAGTGAGTGTATGTCATTTGTGTATTTTGGGAAAGTACAAAATCATACGAGTGAGGATGTCATCTAGAGTATTCAAGAACAAAATCATTTGGACTTGATTGCAATAGATTACTTAGTAAACTAGTTCCAAGTAATAGGAGGAGTAAAAATATTTTGGTTATTGTAGATATTTTTTCGAAATACACTAAACTATTTCCGACGAAAGACTGCAACACAATAGTCACTATAAAAAAGTTAGAACAATATGTTCAGGAGATAGGAAAGTTTAAAAGGATCTTAGCAGATAATGCAACATATTTCAATAATCCTCCTTTCATTAATCACTTGGAAGAACAAGAAGTGGGTGTGTTTTTTGTAGTATTAGGCATCCACATAGGAATCCAGGGGAGAGGTTTATTCAGGAGACGTGTAAGTTTTTACGTATACCATCATTATAGGATCATAGAGGTTGGGAAGAAAATCTAAGCAAATTAGAAATATTCAAGAATCACACACCACACACAGTTACAGAAGTATCGCCGATATGTTTGATTAAAAATGTTTATCCAGACAGACGTGGGAAATAGAACCTATGGATGAGGAGTTTGAACTTATTTTGATTAAGACTAGAAAAGGATTGCAAGAGAGGGCGGGTAAATATGTAAAAAGCATGAATAAGAAGATAAAGAGAAGGACAATATTTCGGATAGGGGACAAAGCTGTGATAAAAGACTTAAGAATAGGGAAGAGAAGTTTGCATACTTGTATGAAATTACACTAACCTTATGTAGGTCCGTATGTCGTAAATGGGATAATAGGTAATTCGACTTATATTCTAAAAGGGGTGGACTCTGATCAGGTTAGGGGGAAATTTCATGTGAATATGATTCATCCATATCAGGAGGAAAAGAGTAGAATTTATTTTATTAGTTAAATTTTGAGGTGATTTAATTTGGGAGAGTGAAGTCTGCAATACATTTATTTCGTTTTTATATTTTAAGGTTGTTTAAGGTAATTAATTTTTATGAGGAGTTTGTTGTAAATACGTGATGAGATAACGAAGAGCTATTGTCTAAATAAAAATATAAATAAAAGTAGAACATTCCTCGTTAGGAAGATGACTCACAATTTTTATATTTCAATTTGGAGGAAATTGCTGTGATATTTGGATTATCGAACGCTATTTGACGTCATACAAAGCTTAAAATACCAAGAGTCTATTAAGATTATTTAGTTGGATATGACGGAAAAGAGCATTATCGTATCTGGGTAAAAGAAGAAAATAAAGTTATTCTGAGTAGAGATGTTCTGTTTCAAGAAAATTCAATGTCAAGGTAAAACGTTCAGTGGAAAATAAAGTGTAAATAAATTTTTCTATTTTGTTTTCAGCATATTCAAAACGTTATATCATTCATCATCATTGGTTAGACGCGTACCATCATTGTTTCCTATTCTGAACTAACCGAAATTTGCACAGTCTGCATCTATCACTATCTGATCTAGGTCTACATCCGCCTCTTTTTCTTATCTCTGCTTGTCATATATCCCATACTATTCCCCAAAAATGCCTTAGAACGTATTATACCCTTCTATTTCTCATATTTTTTTTTCTAAACTAACCTACATGGTTCCCTGAAATTCTCACACAGTAATACAGCTCGGTTCCCCTTATATTGTTTTCTAATATTATACCCTATTTCACAGAGATTTATTGAAGGGGGTTAAGCAACCTGTGGCTGCCAAGATCCCCCAACACTTAGACATTTGCCGAAATAATAGTTTTCCAATAAATGCATTCACGCAATTACCATTATTCGAGAATATTGCCCTCCAATGCTTGTAGTTGCTTATAATAAATATCATGTTTAAGTGCAGCTACTTTCTTCGTCATTAATTTATCCATCTTGGGACTGGTTGGATGCGTACCTCCATTGATTTCTCTTCTGAGCTAGCCTACACATTTCCCTGAAACTCCTACAGCCTACATCTTTCACTATCTGTGTGCAGTAGTCTAACCTAGGTCTACCTCTTCTTCTCTTTTTTCCTATCTCTGCTTCTAGTATATTCCGCACTATTCCTTCATGCCGTAGTATGTGGCCTATCATCCTATCTCTCCTATTTTTTACCGTTTTCCACATATTTCTTTCTTCCCCTACCATTTTTAGTACCTCTTTGTTCTTACCTTTGTCTGTCCATGATATCTTCATCATACGTCTGTAGCACCACATTTCAAAGGCTTCTACCTTTTTCTTGTCCGCTTCTCCCACTGTCCAGGCTTCACAGCCATACAGTGCTGTGCTCCACACATATGTTTTGAGCAATCTTTTCCTTGTTTCTATGTTTGTGGTCTTTGAGCACAGTATTTGCTTTTTCTTGTTAAATGTAGCACGACCTTGTGCTAATCTTTGTTTTATATCTTTTGTGCTTTTCCCATCTTGCGTTATTTGGCTTCCTAGGTAGCAGAAATCCTTAACCTCTTGTAAGTTCGTGTTACATATTTGTATTCTTGTTTTTTGATTTATTTTTCCCCTCCTTTGCGTACTAGTACTTTAGTTTTACTTTTGTTAATTTTCATACCGTATCTCTCTGTTAAAACCGTTTCCATTTCATTGAAAGCAGCTTCTAACTCTTCCTTGCTAGATGCTAATACCGCTATATCATCTGCAAATCTAAGCATATCTATTTTTTGTTCCTGCATAGTAATTCCAAATGTCTTCCTGCATTTGACAGTATTCATTGCCTCCTTAATGTACAAGTTAAAAATTAGTGGGGATAGGGAACATCCCTGTCTTACCCCTTTCCTGATGTTTACTTCTCTACGTTCCTGCTCTAATTCTATTACTGCTGTTTGCTCTTTGTATAAGCTATGTACTATCCGTCTATCCCTATAACTCATTCCAATATTTTTGAGTATTTCGAACATTTTTTCCATTTTACATTGTCAAATGCTTTTTCCAGATCTACAAACCCTATATACACGCTTTCCCCTTTTTCTATTGTTTTCTCCATTATCACCCTCAGAGCTAAGATAGCCTCCCGTGTTCCCCTGTTTCGCCTAAACCCAAATTGGTCTTCTCCTAGTATTTCTTCAGCCCGTTTTTCCATTCGTCTTTGTACAATTCTAGTTAATATTTTTGATACGTGTGCTGTCAAGCTTATTGTTCGAAAATTTTCACATCTATCTGTGCCTTTTTTTTTGGTATAGTTACTATGATGTTATGTTTGAAATCTTTGGGTATCTCGCCTGTCTCATACATATAGCTTACAAGTTGGAAGAGACGTTCTGTTACTGCTTGACCAGCGGCTTTTAGAGTCTCCGCTTGCACCTTATCTGTACCCGGCGCCTTACCTTTTTGCAGACCCTTTAATCCTATTTCAAATTCATCTCTAACTATAGGATATCCCAAGTCATCATTTTCAATGTCTGATTCCTTTTCTAATGCAGTTAGTTCTTCTCCTGCATATAAATTCCCTATATATTTTTGCCATCTACCCACTTTCTCTACATTTTCTATAATGACATTTCCTCCCGCATCCCTTATATTTTTGCTGTTATGTCATTGATAATCTATATTTTAACAATGACTAAATTACCTCTACAAATAATGTATTAGATTTAAGGTATAAAAATTATAATTTTTAACAATAAAACTATAAAGAAGGTACCTACTTACTACAAGAATCTTGTTTAAAATTCTATAAACAAAAGTCATTTAATAACATTCTTGAACATCAGTGGTTTCATTGCTGGTGTTAGAAAAATGCAGTTTCAGTCGTTTTGCTTGCTGGCGTGCACGTGTGAAATTTCATTGAATGGTACTTCAAGTTGTGCTGGAGGTGCAATATGTTAAGGCGATTTACCAACATATAGGTACTATACTACAAAAACTACGGCAGTGCTTAAATAACGTTTAACTTGATGTATTCACAGAGTTTGCACTTGTATAATTATTCGCAAATGAAAATAAGTTATTCAATGCGCACACGTTGTACAAACTAAATATGGCGATTATCAAGTGGTTTGCGACAGTATGCTGGCATTCACTATTAATTGTAGGTAATATTCTTGCGCGGCGCTCTACTACATAGCATTTTGTTGATTATTACGATACGGTATGGTAAAAACTCACGCTGCACTGCGAAATTTTAACACTAAATGTGTTGGATATCACAATACTTGTTTCAGATATTTTATACATGAATTATTAAACTTAATATTCTAAAATTTAATACTAAATTGGTGAATTCTACTGGAATGTTTTAGATACAAAACTAAATGAAAATTACAACACTGACTTTAAAATATTCAAGTTATTGTTATTATTATTATTATTATTATTATTATTATTATTGTCTTACTAACTCAGATTGCTGATTAGTTTAAATTTTCAATCTACTCACAGCATAAACAGTACTAGCCTTCAATTCACTTGCAGTTAACACTTTTTTGTAAGTATAATACACGTTGCTAGGCTCTACTTGTTGTTTGGTACCAAATTACACTTATATAATTTATGACGCTGAAAAGCATTATCCTTCTCGTAATACTACAATAACGACACTTTCAGTTACTGGCGTTAGGGCTTTCATACTATGTAAACAAATCGTAATTAAATTTATGCCATTTCTTTTAAAAGGTGCACTATCTGCCTATTTGTGTACTACTACTCAATATAATAAAAACATGTATTGGTATATAATTGAATGAAACCTGATTAGTGGCGAAAGTAAAAATAGACAAAAGATTAGACTTTAAATAGAAATTAGGCGCCTAAAATGTTTTATAGAGTCAAACGGACTTATTTCAGACCGTGTGGCTGTATCTCAAACTGTTTTTCAAATGCCTCCTTGAGTAAATTTTAAATTATTTCACTAAACTGTTTAGTTTGCATTGTAATAGCAACTTGAATCAAGCGCTATGATTGGTATAGTACAATATGCTGCGTAAATATTTACGTTGTTTAATGGAGTTTCAGAAATAATTAACACGAAAGTCCAACGTCAATGCAGTTAGATTGGACTTTGGGCAGACCAAATATTTGTTAAGTGCCGGTGTTAGTCACCACATCGAATTCAGCTAAACGATATTTCAGGAAACGCTTCGATAAAATTATGCACTAGGAAAATATTTTATAATCCATAAGTTCAATTTTATAAATATTCTGAACTATATTGGATTTTCGATATCAAAGTTTAAAAGTGTAAATGATGCAGCAAAGGGTTTTGTTGAAATTTAACGCAATTTTGTAATTATTGTCTAAAACGCGTGCATATAAGCTTGTCTGCATTTCTGCATGCGTTTGTGCGTGCATATGTGCGTGAGTTAAAGTAAAAGGGTTGTATCATTTTTCATTTATTTTGAAGCAATCTTTTTACAGACAATCACTACATAGTTGTTTCTACTCAGTTGTACTGAATAATACCTTGTAGGTGACAACAGTTAGTACTCCTAGTTGCAAAGCTACAATAAACTATATTTATTGTGAACCAAAAAGTAATATATTTTGTGAGGCCCGGGACTCCTTGTCAGAAGACCTCAGCAATAATTTAGGACAAACAAATAAAAGCAGGCGAAATGAGTCTGATATTTGACTTAATACTGACACACCATGGTCGTTATAGCAAAGCAGATAACAGCTTGTTACGTTCATCGCCTTATTTTATAACATTTTAGTCTCTTCTTTAAATAGGTAATTAAATATCACGTTGCCATGACTTTTAACTATTCTAAACCTATTGTATGTTTGAGTTAGACAACCCACTTGACAGAGATTTCTTTTGATACTAAAAGCTCTTGGTTTCGAGTATTTAAATATACGCAGTATATGTGGGTTGATAAGGAGGATTTGAAGCGATAGATAAGAAACTCTTTGAACTGTCTTACTTTTGCTTTGTTCAATGTTCTCGCAAACAACATTCTCGTGAGCTGTTCTATATTTAAAGCGAGCAATGACACGAATATCCTTTTTACAATTTTCCTAATCTGTGTATCTGATATGTATACCCTGGGCGATGATTTACCAACCTTTTAGCTCTTTTAACCCGTTTTGGGCTAGATTTCACGTTCTTCAACGTAATACCTTGAATTTAAGAGCTTATGACCACTCGCCATAATTGTGGTTAACAGTGAATTAGGACGGCGCAATTAAGTGTTTCTAACTGTATTTTTCTTTACTAAACTATTAATTTCAAATATACATTTATAAAAATACTTATTTTAGGTGTACCTAAGATAAAATCTTTCCAAAAGTAGCTTTACTAATAGGATATTAGAAAGCTTAGTTCATAGATACTTGTAATACTATATTATGTAAAGAACGACCGCCCAGTATGTGGGAAGTAATAAATGAGGACAATGTCGAAGTTACGCCTCAGAGACTTTGTTACATATTATTTTATGGAGATCAATGTTAAAGCGAAAGTAAGTATAAATTTAAACCTAAGAAATTCCTATATTATAAAAGCAAGAAAAAGTAAGAAAGAAATGTTTGATTGATGTCTATCTCCCTCAGCGCGACATATGGTACAAGACAGACGATAATTGTAACTTATCAACCCAACTAAATTACGTAATAGTTGCAAGAATAGATTATGGAATATCTATGTATCTTAACTAAATAAAATTGATTAACATAAGAAGACACCCGGGACTCGTAAAAGTGTTTGCTGAAAATTGATTAAGTACTTAATGAGAGTAATATAGAAGGGTCATGGTCTATATAAACCAAGCTATGAGCAACGGACAGGGAGATGTGACAGATATGTAGAAGTGTACGAAAAGTTGAGGTTCTAACATTACTTCTCTGTCGAATACAAATGTCCATTTCTGTGATTTAATAAATAAATAAAGTACAGTGCTTGTTAATTGTACTATTTTTTTTTAGAAATTAAACGATAAATTGTTTTAAAAACTCAATTAGCAAGGCCTAACCTTTAACTAGTGCAACTGGTAGGATGATTCGCAAAGTTTGAAGAAAAATTGCAACTTCCAATTTGTGAGTTTCCACTGTAACTGCAAAAACAAACTTGAAACATCCTAGAGAATACAAGCATCGGTTCTCCAGTCATAAAGAAACAGTACAAGCATCGTCTGGGTTCTCCACGTAGAAAATAAGGACAATGAAACTTCTCATGTGAGTATGAAAGTTCAAGTGAATTAAATAAAAATAAAATTGCGTTTGATTTTTACAATTTAATTAGTATTATGTTGTTTTGTGATATAAATATTATTTTATGTGTACATAATGTTGCATGTTAATTGCTTCCAACCTTGAGATGTAAGAAACTGAAGAATTTTTCTTTGTTATTATTTTTATTATCTTTTAACAAAATGGTTTTTAACAATTTAAGATTATATTTAGAATCCATATCCATATAGAACGAGAATCAAGTGACTCTTGAAATTTTTATGTCCGTGTGCGAAACATTCCTAACCACGTTTTATCAAGGAAATAACGACGAACAAAACGATTGGCTATTACGCTTAATATTTAACAAACGATCTGGACTAGCACTAACACTACCTGCTGGTAGGGAAAACTTGAATAACTGGAGCAGTTATAAGAAACTTTTAATCGCGTATTTTAGAAAACAGTGGAAGATTACATACTTAATTAGAGACCTCAGTTTGCAACTTAACCAAAACGATTCGCCATACCAATTTGGCATGAGAATTCAGAACGTGAGGAGCCTTATATTGACTCAATTAAAATTGGAAAAAGAGAATCCAGTAACACAACCAATAAAAACAAAGGTATATGACAAAATGGCTTTTGACATCTATCTAAATGCCTTACAGGAAAGAATAGCCGATAATATTTTAATTAGAAACCCTCCAAGTTTAGAAACCGCGATGATTCTAGTAATAGAAGAAGAAAATGTCTTTTATTAAAGAAATTGTTTATATAATCTTAATCTGAACAAAAGTTGCCTCCCCATTCAGAAACACCAACCGGCTAAATTAAAACCAACGTATCAACGGTACAGCTCGCAGAATGTGTATCCTAGATATTTTAATTTTAATGATAGAAATCAGAATTTCAATTTTATTCCAAAACACAATTAAATACATTTAATCGACCCCAAACAACATTCAATCGATGAATACCAAATCGTTCGTAGATTAAGCACGACAATAAGTTTTCCAATAATTTTGTAGGACCCAACAACAATTTCACGAATAACTTTACAAGATCTAACAATTTTACGAGTAATTTTGCAAGACCTCATCGTAACAGACGTTAAGCCAACCTAACAATTATTACAAACCTACACCAATAAATACATCGTCAGGAAATTTGCGTCCCATGAATAATATGACGCACTTTAGACAAGAAAATAAGATCCCCCAACTTTACCTTCGAAGAATTATTTCACCAGGAAATAACACAAGTTCCAGTGAACGCTGATAATACAGAACCAAGTCAGTACAATTTTACACAAGAACAGACAAATGACTATCATGCAAGCAACTACGTTTATGCACTATTCCAGAACGACAAAATAACAAAGACGCCAATTATCTCTTTAACCAAAATTTTCAAATGGGTTCAACATATCAAGACCTGACATAATAGAGTTAAATCCTATTCACGAAACCGTACTACCCTACATAGAGGTACCGATAGTAAAACTGAAGGTTGTGGTAGACACCGGAATATTGCGTACATTAAATAGCATAACAACAGTTAAACAATACTACACCGATTTTGCAGAAGAACAACTATTCAATATGAAAACGGTACATAGAAGATAATACACAATCACGTTCTTGAAATTACCTCACCACACTTATCTTGTTATATATTTAATCCTTTGGTCAGGACTTTACTGTATCATTACTTTGTAGTAATCACAATTAGGTTTCCTGCACATGTCCTAGAACTCAGGGAAGTTATAGATTACCACTATAAAACATACATTCTTATCACCTGCCACTGCTTTCAGCAGAAAACGTATACCTTTTTATCAACAGGTATAAAAGACTAAGCACTAGACTATTTGTCGGTTATTGGTTAGTTAGTTAGTTGACATGAAGACCTAGTCGGCTCGGATCCAACACTAAGATTGGTGACATAGTCTTTTATGGTTGTTAAGACATTGCCAATAATTACAATGGTCACTGAAATTCTATAACGTAAGTTAACTTTTATTATTATTAAAATTGCTTGAACTATTATTATGCTTTGCTGTTATACTGAATTTATATACATGTTCATTTGTTGTCATTAAATATTGTTGTTTAATTCCATATTATCATTACACTCATCATCATTTTGTTTTCGACCTTACTTAAAGTCGGTTTGACGCAGCTCTAACTTCTTTTCTATTCTGTGCTAATCTAAAAAGCTCTACATACCCTTCACAACCTAAATTTCTAATAATTTGACTAATATAGTTTGGTCTAGGTCTTCCTATATCCTTCTATCTTTTTCCTATCCAGCTGACTCTACATAGATATTAGCAACCTGATGGTTGTTAAAGAACTCTAACATGTTTACATGATTACCATTTATAAGGAAATGAAATGTAACCTGGTTATCCGCTTCAAAAAAGAAAAGTGTTAAATTATATATTATGGTAAGGCTTAAGCAACGAATCGCTGCCAATATGCCAGACCGCTACCTAATTGTGAGTTATGTCATGGTGACGTTTATTAAATTATATGTTATGGTAAGGCTTAAGCAACGAAAAGCTACCCACATGCCAGACCGCTACCTATTGTGAGTTATGTCATGGTGACGTTTATTAAATTATATGTTATGGTAAGGCTTAAGCAACGAATCGCTACCAACATGCCAGACCGCTACCTAATTGTGAGTTATGTCATGGTGACGTTTATTAAATTATATGTTATGGTAAGGCTTAAGCAACGAAACGCTACCAACATGCCAGACCGCTAACTAATTGTGAGTTATGTCCTGGTGACATTTAGTTAACTGATTTTTATTTTTTTTGTTTTGTTTTCGAACTTACTTAAAGTCAGTTTGACGCAGCTCTAAATTCTTTTCTATTCTGAGCTAGTCTAAAAAGGTCTACATACCCTTCACAACCTAAATCTCTAATAATTTGACTAATATAGCTTTGTCTAGGCCTTCCTACTCTATTTTTATTTGGTAGTCTATAATCTAAGACTTTACTAAATAGTCCCTCATGTCTTAACTGGTGCCCTATCATTCTATCTCTCCTGACCTTCAATTGTTTCCACATACAGGGATCCTCACCTATCCTTCTATAAACTTCCTCGTTTGTTACTCTATCTGTCCAACTAATCTTTAACATTCTGTTATAGCACCAAAATTCAAAAGCTTCTTTCTTTTTCTTATCTACTTCTTTAATTGTCCAAGTCTCACTACCGTATAGTTGAACGCTCCATACGTACGACTTTAAGAAACTTTTTCTATTATCTAAACTAATACTATTAGCTATTAGTAAGTTTTTCTTTTTTAAAAACATTTTTCTAGCTTGAACTATTCTAGCTACTATATCCCTTCTGCTACGTCCATCCTTTGTAATTATACTACCTAAATAGCAAAATTCATCTACCTCCTCTAACTCGGTATTACCTATTTTTAATTTTGGTTTAGAACTAGGCTGTAACTCACTTGTCATTATCTTTGTCATTACACTATATTACTTTAATTGTATTACCGGAATGTCTTGTCCCTAAACCCCATCGCGGTTCCTAAAGACCCCTTTCGATCCCAAGGTCCAAGACCTGCGTTAAATACCACCTCTCATAACTTGCTACCGCTAAGGACTCTTCCACAGCTCAATCAATGCCCATGCAATGACCACAAAGTGCATATAACAATAATACAAATTCTTATTTTTACTTCTGTAAACATATGTTTTATATTAGAGTTGAAAAGGTGGTTATGAAGACGATTTATAAGTGACTCTTTATACTGACTTACCTTTGTTTAGCCTTCTGAAACACGTTTTTACAAGATGTTCTGTGATTAAAGCGAGCAATTCCGCCATTATCCTTTCTTTTTATTCGCTCGTCTGTGTATCTAGTAAGTATTCCTTTGTCGATTATTTAATAACTTTATATGTTTTAGATTGCTCTTTGTTAGGTTTCAGGTTTTTGTGGGTTTTACGTAATACCTATGATTTCTGAGATTTGATGACCACCTAGAGCACATGTGATTGATAATGAATTATGTGCACGCAGATAAGTGTTTGAAAATCTCACATTTTACTAGCACATTGTGGATTTCCAGAGATTCTACGATTTTCACTTGTACTTTTTTTATTTACCTATTAAGGCCAACTATTTAGAAATACTTATTGTAAGAGTACGTACAGTGGGACCAGCACCATTTCCATTTTTACACCACGCCATAATGTAATGATTTTCTATTTAACAGCAGTAAATAGCAAACAGTAAATAGTGTATATTTGTTATACCACATACACCTAATTTTTGTACTTTCTGAATTGTTTCATAAGCATTATTCTAAAGTGTTTTTTGGAAGTAGTTTTTCAAAAATCTTTGGTACATTTATTCAACATAGTACAGTAGCGACTTTTAGTCTAAAAATAACACATCGGATTGTAAGCGAGGCGTTTATCACCAAAAATGATTGATGGACTCTGCGGCGTGAGATTCTTGGTTTTGATTGAAAGATATAAGAGTTTTGCATTTAAGAGTTATTTAGATTACAATAAGTATATTCGAGATGTTATTTGCATAATTTCTGGCATGTTCTCGAAATAACTAGTGCAATTGGATAAAGTATATAAATTGCGGTTTCGAATACTAATTAGAGCTCAGTTGTAGTTGAAGCTTTAATTACAATGTTCTAGTTAAAAGGTTTAAAAGATGTAATATAGATTACTGTTGATAGCAACTGCTCTGTGATATAAATTACTGTAGTGATTATTACACTCTAATAATTAGTGCTTGACTAGCTAATTATAGTGCTTTGATAATAAGTAATTAAGAGGATAGCAAATTATTGGCTCAAAGTAAACTGTGTCAGAGTTTTCAAAATTTTTTATTGAAGCTCCGAGCATAGCATACATAGTTTTATAATAAAGAACAGTTGTTTGTGCAAATAAAGTTTTTGTTAAATTAGTGTTAAGTAGTAGAAGTGTAGTAAGGAAAAAACATAAAAACGATTTCTATTTGCATGCCAAAGACTCATAGTCAACGGAAAATGGATAGCGAAATATTTTCTATCTTGAAGGAGTTAAAGTCACGGATAGCGGAGAACTTGGGCGGTAACTTTGTAGAATTCATAGAAAAATTGTTTGAAAATTTCGTTAAACTGCAGAAAAGATTTTCAGTGAAATTAAAAACACGCCGATAAACAAAAACGCACTTCTATGAACTTGGCAGCGAAATTAGAAAAAGTAGCAAAGGTTTAACAGAAAAAGTAGATCAAAATGTGAAAGCCGTTGAGCAATTGAAAAAAGGGTTAATAAGAGAAAACGCTATATCAGGAGAAAAACTTGAGGTAAAACTTTCATAGAGCCTCCAAACGCTAGTAGCCAAATTTTTCGGAGGTTTGCAGAAATTTGAAACAAAGTTTTCAGATAATTTATTAGAAGATTCGCAAAAACTAAAAGCAAGATTCTCAAAAAAATTGTTAGAAAATTCTCAAAAAACCTTGAGTGACATATTTTAAACAATTTAAGACTGCACCGAGAGTTAACGGCTGGAACGCGGGTTAAAGAGCCGCGGGGTTTATTGTCGCATTAAGAGGTGAGACCTTGAATATTATGCAGACCACACCAGACTATGACCAAAAAAAAAGCTCCGGGACCTTAACATCCTGACTGGAAATTGGGTACGTCGACTCGCATCTGCAACAGGTGTACCACGCTCAAGTGAAGAACGGTTACCACAAGGCCAGGGAAAATTTCTGAGAGTTTAAAGCAGATATTGCTCGCTTGGTAAGGCTAGACTACCCAACAGCACCGGATAGCTTTCTAAAAGAACTGGTATTGCACACCCTTGTTGATGGGATACGCAACGGAGGAACCCAACCTAGATAATGCGCTAGCTAATGCTCTAGAGTTTTAAGTGACAAAGCAAGCTTCGCATCGCAGGAGTGGCAAAAAATGCTTTGTAGACGAAAGTTTCAAGAAAGCATAAAGGAGGTGAATCGACGTGTCCATCGTGAAGACTAATCAAAGAAGAAAGGACTCAAATGGAATCGTAGCAAGTTTGGGATTCCAAATGTAAAAAGCTCAAGAAGGAAGCATAGAAGACGGAAAACTGAAAGAGGTCGACAGGAAGGGACGGATGTCGACATGTACAGATTCTGCTTTAACGATCATCATCGGCATTGCACCATCTAAACATGTAGAGGGCATTAACATATATGGGCAGTTTAGCGACAAAACTGTGAAGTTCTTAGTTGATACTGGAGCCACTAGCGCAATTTCTCATTTGGATATAGTGCGTAACCGTAGTCAAGTGTCATCTGCGACGGTGCGTCTTCAAACCGTGTCTGGCAAGGAATTTCAAACACACGGAATGCTAGATGTAAAAATTGGGGTTGTGAGAAAAATATTTAACCATCTGGTAGTAATAGCTAACATCACAAAAGTTATCTTGGGAATGGATATCTGCAGAAGTATGGATTACATGCAGATATTAAAGAGAATGTCTTAAGAGTGATAAACGAGGAAGTGTTTTGCAAAGCAGAAAAATGTCTATGCGAGTTTGTGTGACGGACGACGTGTCTTAGCTGAAAGAAGAGTTTAGTTATGGGGCGTTGAGATGATGCTTCGTGCATGCTCTTAAACCGATTACTGACGAAGTCCTCGGAAAAAACGTGTATACGGAAAGGACTCTGACTAAAGTGATAAATAGCAGAAAGGGTAGCTACTCACTTCCTGGGTTTGACGACACCCTGGAGACTTGCAGGGTCACGATACTTCTCAACCTTGGATTTAAAGAATGGTTACTGACAAGTGGATATGGAACCCCGGCGGCTCCGTGGTATTTTTGTAAATTATTTTAAATTAATATACGTATACTTTGTTTTTATTTACTATCTAAAAAGGATATATTATGTGGCAAGCGGCAACATCGACTAGGATTACAGAAAGCTCTTAGCACACCTTACACCCGATATATGGGACCAAGATATGCCACTGAGTTCTATTGGTAACATTTCCTACCTCTTCAGATATATTTTATACACAGAATACGTGAAATCTGCTTTAGTTTCGTGCAGCGAAACTCTGCAATAGCAACGAATTAGTAATGCGCATTACAAAAAAAAGTTTCTTTTTATAGTTACCATTGTTGTGATTTAAACAATAATCCTTATGAATAATTTACTTCAAAACAAGGAATTCAATATGTTGAAAAATTGGTTTCATTACTTTTATTTTCAGCGCTTTGATAGTGTGTATAAAAAATCAACAGGGATATTTTTTTAAGAATTATAGTTTAGGAAATCTCTTTAAAAGTTAGAATTAATTTGTATTGGGTAATCATACACGTAAAATCCTTCTTAAGCAGCTTAAAGTTTACGTGGATTTGGTTATAACGGTGATCATCAGAATTATAGACTACAAATTTTAGAAAATGTTAAACCTTAGTAAGCTGCTTTATATGCTGTTGAATCCATAATCCTAATACAGGTTTTAGCGCGAAAATGTTGGGTCTCTGTTATTACGATGCATGCACTACCCATTAAATCCTCTCCTAAAATTTTAAAAAATTTTACGTCAATTAAAGTAGCTTAATACGCTTAAAGCCGTTTGCGGAACGCCAGCTAAATGTACCCTCATTTATAGTAGTCGCTTTTTAGACAGAGACTTTATATCACATGCGTTTTCTACTTCCAATTATCTCAGGTGGTTATACAATTGAAACTGACCGTGTAAAAACCACATTACTAGGGTTGAATCTAAATGAAATGGGCGGTATTATTTTCATATTCTGTTGGTTGGAGAATAATATTACCTTCAGAATCAGAATAAGAAAGAAATACAAAAAATTGAAATCTACTTATTCCGCAAAATCAAAATATATTTGAAAATACGAATTTTTGTCAATAATAGTATCAAATACTTAAAAATCCATTGTTAAAACTAAGTGTTTTCGTTTAAATGGTTAGAATTAATTTGGAATTGGGTAGAGAGCTTAACTATTGGCATATTCTTGATTTAAATAACTATTAGCAGTCAAACTCCTTCTTATGAGAAAAATGTCCTATTATATTCATTCTAACCATAGCAGCTTTCACATTTACCGCTTTAGGATGTTAGGTATATGTAGGGACGAAACTATGGGGAGAAGGGTGTAGGGGTACAAGCTCCCCAATCAAAATTGGGCAGTTGACAAATATACAATTAGCTCGAAAATTTAAAAATCAAAGTTTTGGAACTCTAAGCAAGCAAATTTTTATATTTTATGATTCGATGGTGTTTGTATTACTTTCACTCTTACGAGAAAGTAGAAAATGAGTTACAATAAATGCAACTAGCCTAAAAGTGTAAAAGTAAATTACTCATGGTGACCAGAAAAAGCAGAAGACAATACTAAGAAATTAAATTGACTATAAAATTGACAAAAATTTCTCCTAGCTGTTGATTTCCAAATAAAAACGGTTTTTGAGCAAGGATTGTAAAGTAAAAGGTAGATGCGTGGTCATAACCAAAATTTTTGTCATACACTTTTAAGTAAAAAAAGCATTCTAATCAAATCAAGCACTGCATTTATCTATTTAACAGCATCCACTTTAGTAGCTGTAAAAGGCCCGCCTATGCACATCTGGGCGGTGTTCTTGATGATAATTATTAAGAAAACATACGTTTCTGAACTAAAGAAAATCCACAAGTGTCGATATCGTTTTAATGAAAAAGAAAAAATGTTTCTATAAAATTAATGAACCCTTGTTAATTATTATGAATAATTACTATTTAACTGTAAACTAATCAAACTAACGTTCGTCGCTATACAACCTAATTACTACCAAAAGAACTTAAATAATAGCAACCACTAAACGTTGCGCATAAAGTGCAATCATGCTCGGCAGTCAACCCCGGCGATATCGTTACTACAATATTAAGCTATTACAAGATCGACGTCCATCTACTAACATTAATGCGATTTCTCAGAATCTAAGTAAAATAATGTTAAACAACAGAAACTTATCTGTATTCTAAGTCCCGAACAGGTGGGTTGATGTTTACCGTAATCGTCTCACGCAATGACTTCCTGCAAATTGTAGTAGCAGGGAGCCTCTACTTCAAGCAGAAATTTAATTCTTGTTTTTGCACTACTGGATTCACTACCACTTTTTATATTATTCAGTTAACGAAGACAAACACAACCTACATTGCTCCGTGCACTTTGTCACCCTTATTTAATAGCGCTAATTATAATTACAAGGTAGTGATTTTACACAGATAGACTAAATAGTCACGCACAAACCCACGCGTCGCTTCAAGCAACATCCTAACGGTCTGGAAAACCAGCGATTACCCTTCCCTTCTCCGTGCGGCTATCCTACACAATCTCAAACCCCTACTTCTATACCCTACCTGATCCTCTGTTTGGTTCAAACTATTCTATAAAATATTGGGTACGCTACATTACCTCCCCTATTAAAGTAAACAGAAAACATTGACGTCACTTTAATATCTAATCCTATAATACGATATTGCCTGCAACTAAATTATTTACACCAAAATACAATTTGAAAAGGAAGTCTAGATCTCCGTACATGGCGGTATGAACTTTTTCAAATGTACTATATTATATTTACCAACCTCATGGCAATCCTCACCTTCTAACACATAGACATTTGGGCCAGGCTTTGCTTTAACCACAAATGGCCCTACTAAATCTAAATAAACTAGTTGGGATGGGCCCTCGAGGATTACACTTTGGATCTCCCCTTGATCTTTTTTATTGATCTTTGATTTTTGACATGCCTGACATCCCGCAACTATCTTGCGAATTCTAGCTCGCATTTTGAGCCAATAGAAATGCTTTCTTAATGCAAAATAACATTTCGAAGCACCATAATGCCCCCTATTATCGAGATCAGACAGAACCATATCAATAATCTGGCATTTTGGAATACAAACTTTATGGTCGGGGTCGTCTGTTGACCCCTTGCGAAATAATATTCTATTATGGATAAGGTACCATTTATTGATTTTATCGGAATTATAATCTGTTAATTTAGTCTTAATTGCCCCAAAGAAGGAGTCTCTGTTTTGGGCCGCTTCCCTGTAAGCATGTGGTATTGGGTATGATTTTTAGTAAAATGGCAACGTATCGCGTATTTTAACGATATGCCGATATATGTTAGTCCGACCAGGTTGATCAGAAAATAACTTTTTATTATCGTTTAATATTTTCAACAGTTCGCCCTGTTGTAGCAGATCGAACATTTCGGCAAAAAATGCCATCTGCCTACAATCTTCTTCCGTATAAAACCAGAAAACAGTATCAACTTTTTTGACTTGTTTTCAGCTAACCACGCTTTTTCTACCATTTTGTTCAATTGCGGTGGGGCCTCGGTAACAGATTCGTCGAGTTTTACCGTATACTTTCCGCCACCTGTTTGTAAACTAACTTCTTTTTTTTTCAAATAACACTTCCGCCTTTGATTTGCGTAAAAACACACAACCCATTATCATTTTTATTGACAGTCCGGGCACGACTATGCACGGAATTTCCAGCTTTCCCCCACCCCCAATTCGTCTGTTATTGAGATTTGTTTGCACACCTTGCTAGTGCTATTTCCTATCGCCCCTGAAATTTCAAGGTTTGTTACCGGAAGACACGGCATATTTATTCCTATTTTCACCAGTTCCTCATACAACAAAGGCGACACACAGTTATACTGGGTGCCGGAATTTAGTAGGGCCGGTATCTCAACATCATCGATTCTTATTTTAATCATGGAGAGTCCCGGAAGCATTGGTATTCGCGCACTAATGTTTTCCGCTTTTTCGTTGTCCGATAGTAAGTCATTTATAGGGTCGCGATTGAAAATCGTGGACAACGCACCAACGTTTGGCGACGAGGTGCCTCCTATTTGCGGATTTTCCCTACGATCTCTAGACTTACGTTATAAATCACTTCTTTCATTGTTGGGCTCGTTATTGCGAGCTATAAACCTTGGTGGTTATGTTCTATTTCTGGGTTCCGCCTCGTATGTTTTACGATTTTTTGCAGAAAGAGCTCGACATCTTCAATTTTAGAATATCCGGAATTTAGGATACTCCTTCTTATTTCAGCTGGAAACTGTGTACTAAGCATTTCAATTATGTCTTTTGCCGGCATTCTATCCCTAAGATAAGTTGCCTCTTTCGCGGATTTTAAAAAATATTCCGCGCGGTGGCCGCGTTCGAATTTCCTATATTTAAGTTTCAAGAAAGACTCTCTTTCATGATACGCGTTCCAATACCTCTGACAAAAAGCTCGTTCAAAAACTTCGAAACTATAAAACGATGGGTCCCTTAAAATTGCCCAATCAGCGGCCATGCTGCAACGGCAATTTACCGCTATTCGCACCCTTTTTCGGGGGGTATTTTCGCGTCGTCTAATAAAGTTTTTAATTTATTGAGGAAAGCCATAGGATGTACTGGGCCCTCCGGATTTAAGAAAAAGCGAATTTCTAACTGTCTTTCCAATTTGTGAACCAATTACGCTCACACTCTCTCATATTTGTTGACATGTGTTGCTGACTACTTACGACCTGGGAGTCGTCTCCTCCATGCACAGATTCCACACCCGCCTTTTTGCAATACACAAGTTTTCCTATCGATTCTTAAATAGCAGGCATCCCTAACGTTAATTTATTTAACTTTTTCTCTAATCCAGAAATCCTGAATTCATTTTCCTCTTTTTCCCCTTCATTATTATCATCCTTCTTTACAGTTCCTTTCTTCGTTTTAATATAAATTTTAGCGGATACCTTCAACCGTCACTTTTACTGTCTTCCTTTTCTACGAAATAACTGTTCTTATAGTGTATTGAACAATTTTCTTAAATTTATCTGCACCACGTTGGGCGCCAAATATAAAAGGCCAGCCTATGCACAGCTGGGCGGGGTTCTTGATGATAACTATTAAGAAAACACACGCTTTTGAACTAAAGAAAATCTACAAGTGTCGATATCGTTTTAATGAAAAGGAAAAAAGTTTCTATAAAATTAATGAACTCTTGTTAATTATTATGAATAATTACTATTTAACTGTAAACTAATCAAACTAACGTTCGTCGCTATACAACCTAATTACTACCAAAAAAAACTTAAATAATAGCAACCACTAAGCGTTGCGCATAAAGTGCAATCATGCTCGGCAGTCAACCCCGGCGATATCGTTACTACAATATTAAGCTATTACAAGATTGACGTCCATCTACTAACATTAATGCGATTTCTCAGAATCCAAGTAAAATAATGTTAAACAACAGAAACTTATCTGTATTTCAAGTCCCGAACAGGTGGGTTGATGTTTACCGTAATCGTCTCACGCAATGACTTCCTGCAAATTTTAGTAGCAGGGAGCCTCTACTTCAAGCAGAAATTTAATTCTTGTTTTTGCACTACTGGATTCACTACCACTTTTTATATTATTCAGTTAACGAAGACAAACACAACCTACATTGCTCCGTGCACTTTGTCACCCTTATTTAATAGCGCTAATTATAATTACAAGGTAGTGATTTTACACAAATAGACTAAATAGTCACGAACAAACCCACGCGTCGATTCAAGCAACACCCTAACGGTCTAGAAGACTAGCGATTACTCTCCCCTTCTTCGTGCGGCTATCCTACACAATCTCAAACCCCTACTTCTATACCCTACCTGATCTTCTGTATTAGGTTCAAACTATCCTATAAAATTTTGGGTACGCTACATAGCTCATATTAAAATTGAATCTCTATTAGTGACAGCTGATACAATTTTGTAACAGGTACTAACTACGTGGCATACACACACCATTATACATAAACGTAGATTTTTGTTATCAGTTACGCCGTGCTAAAACTAAATGTTTCCAGAGGGATAGTGGCGGGTTACTGCAATTTTTGTTGGGATGGTAAATGTATCGAACCAACTTAGTTATAAAGGCAAAAGGTAAACAATACAAGAACGGTTAAGGTTTAAGAATGATGCTGAAGCTGGGGAAATTGGTTAACGGTTCATAGACTACCACACTCAATGGGTGTTTTTGGTGTTTGCTCTGCAAGAGTCTGATAATTTTGAGACAAAGGTACAATAAAATAGAAATACCTGAATTAGTTTAACCATATACAAAACCAAGAAATGATTATTTGCAAAAGAGAATTAGACTTGATTTAGTATTCTTTGAACGCTTCAGGTGGTTAAGTCAATGTCAGGGGTTTATTTAGATTATTTGGCTATAAGTGGTGTTATAGATTTCGGATATGAATTAAAATTTAGTTGCTATTATTGTGGTGTTAAAGACTAGACATTGATTTCATAGTTCCAATACTGGGCACTTTTAAAAGTCCTAAGATTATAAATCGTCATGAATTAACCTAGACGTTATAAAGTAGAATGTTGGGCTTGTGCTAATGTTTTCAATAATGACTATAAAGAATCCCATTGGAGAAAAGTTCCTACTAAAATAGTTGGTGCACCTGAAAACCCATATATTGCTGCAAAGAGAATAAAATTTTCTGCGGAAACTTTTTTTGAAGAACCCAAAGCTTCACAGGAAAGTTAAATACAGCAATTCTTCTGTTATATAAATAAACTTATTTTATCGTCAAAACAACGTGGACACATCATAAATTTTTAGGTGTAATCCCAGTTATCCTATTATTTATCAAGGGCTTTGTAGCACATCTATTATCCATGCGTCTATATGTAAACATTCTAAATCGTAAATCTTAAACCCCATTTTAAAGCTCTTATAAACTGTTTGTTAAAACACCGCAGGCGGTTGCTCAATTGACTGCTATCTGCATAAAAACCGGTTCGCTCACCCCAACACGTTTCTTATCCTAAGGCGTATTGTGCGGCTGCCGGCTAAACCAATTAACATTTCTTTACCTTACCGTCAATTACGTATATAATAGCTTATTTACAGCTATTAACTTAAAATATTTGTCGCTCATTACAGCTGTTTCCTTTTAAAAGGTTTACATTTCTATACTTGAATTTTACCGTAATTTACATTTAAAATTTATTATCCATTTTTGTGGGTACACAATAAGCTTTAGGTGTATTTTCAATAAGCCTCATACATTCATCAAATTGTTTCTGACATGCGTTAAAAAATTATAAACAACCCAAGTTTAAAGGTTTTAATAACTTGTCTTAAAATTCTCTAGTAACAATTCTATTCGCACATTGCAGGTCGTTTTCAATTACCTGTGCTTTAACCCTATAACCATTTGTTATTTTTCATATTCACATCCTGTTATTTAAGTGCGTTTTTTAGCTTCATAAATACAATGGCTAAACTTATGGCTAACAACCTGAAATATTTTGTAGCTCGTCGTGGCATTTTAAAATCCACTTTAACGCGATTTGACTCATTTATTAGGAAATGCGCGATATCATTGTCAGAAGCGTCCCGCTTTGACTTACAAACTCGCTTAGAGGCATTTAGAAATTTACCAATTGAATTTGAAGGGATCCAAGGAGACATCGAACAAATATGCATTTCTAGCGAACTTTCCGAATTGGAAAGTCAAGATCGGGAACGTGAAGAATTTGAAACACGATATTATGCTTTAGTTGTACAAGCTAAATTACTTCTCGCAGACAACAAGCAGTCAACACGCTCCACGATGCAATATTACAATCCGAGCCTACCTCCCACCGCGTTTCCTGAATTTTCAGGTTCATACGAATCATATATTAATTTTAAAGCAACCTTTGTGTCTCTAATAGACAGCAACCCTCATGTAAAGAACGTAGAAAAACTTTACTACTTGCAATCAACCTTAAAGGGCGAGCCATTGAAAATTATCAAATCATTAGCGACTACCGACGGTAGCTACGCCACTGCTTGGCAATTGCTCAAAGACCGGTATGAAAATAAAAAGGCTATTATTCATGCTCATACGAGATCCATGTTTGAGATTCAAGCCGTTAAGGATGGCTCCCATCAACATTTAAGAAATTTCTTGGACTTTTTCCAAAATTATTATAAATCATTAGAGAACCTTGGCGAAAACATTTCTGATTGGAGCACAACGCTAATTTTTCTTTTGACCTCAGAATTGGATTTAGCTTCCCGTAAGGAATGGGAAAATTATTCCAAGCACGAGCAATCACCTCACATTAATCAGTTTATAACTTGCCTTACTGACAGATGTAAGTTTTTAGAATCTCTCGATTATAAACTAGCTCACACGGACAGAATGCCGGAAATTAAGCCTAGATACATTCAACAAGCCAAAGGCGTCTCACATACGCTCTTAGCTGCATTCCCCACCGCTAAGCCTTGCCCGTTATGCAAGGAATTTCATTTTTTGTATTCATGTAAGCGTTTTCATGACATGCCTATAAGTACCCGATTTGCTGAAGCCAAGCTTGCTAATTTATGTACGAATTGTTTGCGTTCGAGACATAAAATAGCTGATTGCAAATCCATTCACTATTGCAGAACATGTAAGGGCAAACACAATTCTTTATTACATAATCCAGTTTCTAGAGAACCCGCACGTTCACAATCGTAACAAGCCCCTATATCATTACCTCAAAACGAGTCTAAAGTTGCTCCACAAAATGACCACAGTCTCTACTGCACAAATCAAAATACAAACTCATATATTTTATTATCCACAGCTCGCATTAAGGTATACGATGCTAATCGTAGACTAGTTACTTGCAGGGCAATTTTAGATAACGGCAGCCAAACCAATTTTATTACTGACAATTTACGTAACCAACTGAACCTTCCATACGAAAACATAAATTTGCCAATTTCTGGAATAAGTCAGACTCTTGTGCCAACTACCAAACGCGTAAAATTAGAATTTTAATCCTCAAATGGCGCGTTTACATTTAAAATACCTACTTTAGTAATCAATAAAATAACAAACATCATCCCTCAATATGAGATTAACCCTGAAAATATAAATATTCTAAGCGATATTAAATTAGCTGACAACTACTTTTATGAACCTGCCGAGGTGCAAATACTCATTGGCTCAGGTCTATTTTTTGATATTCTATGCTGCGGGCAAATTAAAACCTGAAAGAATCAACCCGTTTTACAGCAAACTAAACTAGGGTGGATTGTAAGCGGTCCGGTGCCTCGTTCAACTTTTAAAACAAATCAGTCACAACTTTCATGTTTGTTAACATCCACGGCTAAATTACAAAACTCGTTAGAAAAGTTTTGGAATATTGAGAAAAAAGAAAAACTCAGATTTTCTCTTTGGAAGAGCAACAGTGTGAGGAACATTTTAAGGCTACCACTGAACGCGACGCTACAGGACGTTTTCAAGTTAACTTACTATTAAAGCCACAAATTTCCGAATTAGGTGAATCTTACCAAATTGCTTAAAAACGCTTTCTAGCTATAGAAAGAAAACTTCAACAAAATGCAAGTCTAAGACAAGCATACGTAGAATTTATGTCAGAATACATGGCGTCAGGTCACATGTTACAAATAGGGCCCACTGATGATCCAAACGCTTCTTATCCCTCTTAGTATATACCCCATCATGCGGTAGAGAAGGCTGATAGCGTAACTACAAAAATTCGAGTCGTTTTTGATGCCTCTGCTAGTACTACTACAGGACTTTCCTTAAATAGCGTTCTCGCTGTCGGTCCCACAGTGCAGAATGATCTATTCTCCACCATCCTGAGACTTCGTCAACACAATTACGTATTTACAGCAGACATTGCCAAAATGCATCGCCAAATATTACTAGCACCTAATCAGCGTGATCTACAACGCATACTATGGCGTGAAAACCCGGCTGACGAAATAGCCATTTTTCAACTCCAAATCGTAGCTTATGGTATAGCAAGTTCCAGGCTGCCTCAAAGAAATATCCATTCAATGTAAAACTGAATGCCCCAGGGAGAGTCAAATCCTCGAATTGGATACTTACGTTGACGATGTAATAACTGGCGCCTCCACTCAGGATGAGCTTAAACTTGTCCGTCAAAACCTGACTAAGATACTAAAATCCTATGGCTTCGATCTACGAAAATTCAAATTCAATAGTCCTGCCGTACTCCCCGACACAGAGGAAACTAATCCACATGTAGAATTTATATTAACTGACCCAGCTCACAGCAAGGCGTTGGGTATAACCTGGAATTCTCGAGACGACGTTTTCGTTTTCACTTCAAACATTAAATCTAAACCGCGTCAACTTACTAAAAGAAATTTATTGTCTACTATATCTACAATTTGGGACCCGTTAGGTCTTCTTGGGCCAATGATAATTACTATAAAAATTCTTTTGCAAAGGTTATGGTTGCAGAAGACTGATTGGGACGATCCTGTACCTCATGACATATATAGAACTTGGAGAAATTTTATTTATAATTTATCTTTAATTCAATCATTTAAAATACCTTGCCAAGTGACACTCAGAGAACCGAGCTATCTTGAGCTACATGGATTTTCTGACAGCTCTTTAAATGCTTATGATGCCACAATTTATGTGCGTTCTATAGACTCTCGAGGCAACATTGGAAGCAATTTGTATTGCGCGAAATTACGTGTTACGCCTCTTTAAGCCATCTCTTTGCCCCGTGCAGAGTTATGCGGTGCTTTGATGTTAGCGCGTCTTGCCAAACGCATCTTAGCCGCAATTGATCTGAAATTTGATAAAATGTTTTACTATACTGATTCTACGATAGTTTTATGCTGGCTTGCTTTAGAACCCCGCAGCCTAACAACTTTCGTTTGTAACCGAGTAGCGGATATTCAAATGTCCACAAATATCGAAAATTGGCACCACACAAGCTCAGCAGACAATTCTGCCAACCTAATATCCAGAGGAGTGAACCCTCAAGAGCTTCAAGGTTGTAAATTATGGTGGCATGGGCCCCAATTTTTAACTGATCCAGCTGCAAATTGGCCGAGTAATACTCATATATCTAACTTTACACCCTCGTCAGCCACTCACGACATTCCGGAATTTACTGCCAGGGCATTTGTTTTAACCTAGCAGGAAACAAAACCTCAACAAGAATTTACATTTATTAAAAATATGTCCAACCTATCTAAATTATTAAATGTCATAGCCTATTGTTTAAGGTTTATAAAAAACTGCAAGGAACATGCAAACTCTAGAATTTTGGGGCCGCTTACTGCCGAAGAAATTACACACAATAAAAATCTCCTTATACAGTCTGTTCAGAATGCAGCATTGTTAGACGACATCCATTATCCCACGCCCGAGTGAAGGCTTGCAGCAAACTAAAGGCTTTAAACCCTTTTCTTGATAATAATGGCATTCTGAGGGTCGGAGGCCGACTTATGAATTCTGACCTTAATAGTTCAGCGGAGCACCCCGTGGTGCTCCCCAAAAGGCATATATTTACCGATCTGGTTATTTTAAACGAGCATAAAATAATTAATTTGGTATGCATGGATCTAAGGTGTAAACGGCCTTGCGTAATGTGGTACCTTGTTACGGTATTCCGCGCAAACACAAAAGAAAACAGTAAAAGTAAGTAGAGAAATCGTTTACGCCGGACACCGCAACAAAACGGGTGATAGAATGGTAGAATTGGGCTAGCTCACAAACGTCAGAGAGGGGCGTGGGGAAATAGAAAAACACATTGGAGACCTTGGCGAAACTATATTGATATCATCGAATCTTGAAAGACTATTTACAAAACAAAAAATAAATGTTGCGTAATCGTGATTGTAAACAAAGCGTCATAACATATAAAAATTGGTAAGCAAATATAACATCTTATAATCTAAATACCTACTTAATGGTTCACCTTAAATACATATAAAAGAAAATTAAGCATAAACTGTACAGTAAATCTAGAAAAAGAAATATACCTAAATTATATGTACATGCTGCTTTGTGAAGTGCACCTCGTTGAAATTAGACACCCTAACTTAAATTAATCACATATTAAATATTTTTAAATTGAGGCATAAGTTCTTTTAGTTAATGTGTATACAGAAAGACAAAAAACCGGTAAAACGGACATAAACATTGATTAATTAATTTTTAATTTATAGAATAATAAGATAATTGTTCGTACGTCGTGCATGTAAGTTTTATAACGGGGTGGTGCCAATTTATCGGATAATATAAGCAATAGCAGCAAATGAAAAGTTTATTCTTCACAGCAGCATAAAAGAATTACGAAAAGAGAAACTGTACCTTGAACAATCAGCTTCATGCTGGTCTCATCTTAAGGCTGGAGAATGCGGCTGCATTTTTCTATGGGCTGGCTGCATGCTGGAACCACCAACTTCACTTATACAAGCACAGAAAGCATTTCTAATAGCGCGACTTTACTTCATGTATCTTTTCGGTAATCGTCTCTTTCAAAGCACGGTCTCTATTTTATAAGGCTAGAATCATGTATGGGGGTAGGGGATTTGACTTTCAAAGGTATCGCCGAAGAACTAAGTGTGCAGAATTTCCAGACAACAGGTGCCGAAATACAAACTGTAGCAGCTTACCAACAAACAGATAACACAATTATTAAAAGGTTTTAAACAAAGGAGGACACTTTTGTTACTTTGTAACGCCTTAACAGCTGCAGAGTACCAGATAACAAGTCCATTGTAAGTAGATGTAGGCAGGTGGTAAGTGGTTTTATCATTTAGAAGAAAGCTGCGCATTTACATGCAGCTTTTACTTAAAATGTAATTACTGCAGGTGCTAGAATTTATTACAACTACTTTGTAACGTAATGTTTCCTAAGCAGCTGTTTAAAGCAAACTTTAATACGGAGTAATTACTTGAGAAATTTTATTAAATAATACTAATTCAAATGGCGGGAAATCGAGCTTGTTGAAAAATTTTAGGGCATTTTAAAAATAAATGCAGGAAAAATTGGTTGCAGGGTTTTGAACGTAACAACCTCTTGTTTAGTTAAGCTTTACGGTGATCAGATAATCGAAAGTTTGAAAATGGTGCGTACAAAATCGTAACGCAATATCTATTAACTTTGTTAGTGATAACATCATTATGTAGATTATATTATTAGTGTTTGTAACCTTTTTTGAATTTATCACCACTCGTCTGAAACAAATTAAATAATACTTTAGAGCCATTTATTAAATGACACTTGTAGAGTTGTTATACATAGACTTAATTGATATGAAATAAGCGACGGATTGAGCATCGTCGATTCACCTAATTAGATCTTACAATTTGATAATTAAGTAAATAATTAGAGTTATAAGCACCGCTTTTATGGAAAGATCCTTAACAAAGCTGCTGTGTTGATTCCTGTCCCGTGCAGAAGGTAGATGGCACATTGAATATGTCATGCGGCGCTAATTACATTTTCAGACTTGTATTGTGTGGTACATGCATATCTTAGCATACAATTCTGCATAGCAGAAAGTTTGTATTTATAGAAAAAGCAAGTTATTATCGTAAATTGAAAATACATATGCAATTATTTTAAACCGATGTAAAAAAGCTGGTACAAAGAAGTATATGAAAAACATTAAGTCTTTCGTCTTCTTTAATCGCGTATTCGTTCATAATGAATACAATTCAGCAACCACTTTTGCATTAAGTAAGGAAACTTGAAATTTAAAATAATTTTTAGAGCATATCAAACCAGGTGCATTTGTCTTTAAAGAAGCATTACATTTTGACGCGGAGTATGTACTTTTTCGATAGCCTATATTTTCTCCCCCATCATTGCTTTTTATTTGTGGTTTCCGAAGTCTTATATCGGTTTAGAAAGCAGTTGTAATGACATATATTAATGTGAATATAACTATGCCCCTACAAGGGACGGGTTTTTAAAAAAGTAGTTTTTGAAGTAAATACAGAATAAGTACATTATTTTCAACGTTTTTATTTATACACTCAAGCCTGGACCAAAATCTATATTTTAAAACTTGTACTAAAGCACTTGTTACATCCTACTACGAGCTTCTGTATTTCTTCTACATAGATGTATGCTGCTTAATTTAGTAATCACTCTAGTGCTGTCGTTTTAGCGCCATCTCTGTCGCTACACTGACCGTCAAGTTGCTTGTTTAAGTTAAAAATTAATAATAATCCATGAACGAAGGCCAGGGATATACGAAGAATCGTAAATTAATCTAAACCGTATGACGGGATAAGTGCAGTCACGTGCAGGTGAGCATTATCTGAGAAAAATGCTTCCACTATCAAGCATACTACTAATTTGTTTCCATTTGCAAGCGGCATTCTATACATGTCGTCATTGCTACCACCTAGATAAAAAAATCAGCAACACAAGCAACGTGTTTATTATAAGGTTCACAAACAAATGATAATCAGTGAGTTGTCAGGGCTATATGGATAGTGATTAGCATATTCCCTGCAATTTGACATAACATGCCTTTTGGATTCGTTTGCACATTTTAATTTATTTAGTATTTCATAATATGCGTCAGAATTGTTACCCCAAGACGAAAAATATAGAACAGAATTACCCTGTCTATAATTAAGACCAAATAGAGATCACGATCAGTGGGCTCCAAGCCATGGCTATAGTGAGTGGTGTAGTGGTGCCCAAATACATAAAATAATGAAATCTTGGCTTTAATGAACCACCTCTGGACAAACACCATCGTCAAGAAAAATGGTGCCTACACTGAACGTGTCGCGGCTTTTGTTTTGGATTGCACTCAACGGTTTATTAAAGATTACACGGTATGTGTCAGAAAAGTTACCCTAGGACCAAAAAAAAGACAAACAAAACAAACACCTACATATCAAAAAGTCCATGACTATATGTCGGTTATCATAGGTTTTGCCAGGCAGAAGACGCAATAGGTCTTGTATTTAATAATTCACCCCGGCACGAGTAATGTCGTCTAGAAAAATTATTCGTTTACTGAACGTGTTACGCCTCATGTTTTGGATTGCACCCACAGTTTATTTAAGATCTCACCATATATCAGCATTGTTACACTGAGGCAAAGGACATAGAACAAAGTCTATGATAAAACGCTCTGTTAATTATTATTCGACTTGAAGTTGTTTGCTTCTTGCACTTCACTATTTTAGTTGATATTGCAGGTCTTCATATCATTTACAGTTGCTTTGATCCGCAAGTAATGTGAGCAATCTATAACCTGTCAGAGTTGGGACAAATAGGTTATCCCCTTGGGCGAATACCACTCGAGTGGTTATAATACTGACTAAATGTTTGCGTAATCGATGCTGTGAGCACAACTTCAAAGAAAATACTTTCTGAAATCTGAAGAAACTACTCAGATAATTATGATATCGTACAGCGATTGCTTTCTCTAACTTTTCCATCGATTTTCTGCACCGGGTAATTATTAACGATAGACGATTGTTTACTTCATTTCTCATCGTACAAGTCTGTGGTGTTATATTTACGTACTTTAATCCATCATTTTACCATTATAATGGCATTTGAGGAAGACTGTAATCAAAGTCTCTTCAAACCTTACAAACCTGCGCAAATGTACTAAAACACATTTTTCTCCATCTTACTACCTTATCTAAAAATATTGGTTTCTGACATCGCTAGTGGCTAGACTATCGCCAGTTGTGATTAATGTGTATTGATGAATTGATCAGACAGACATACTTGCTGCGCCGAGATTGTTTCATTCGTAAGCTTATTTTGCACATAATAGATTGCTTTTATAATGCGTACAATATATTATTTATTGAAACCTGTTTTATTAAGAATAGTTATATATCTGTTAATATTTTATGATAACACAAATTATGCGTAACATTTGTCAAAGGCTTATTTAAATTTCTTAATCTGTGCTATGGTATACATAAAACCCGTATATACTATTTTCTACTATATGCCGTATTTACCATTAATTTAACACAATAAAAACTGACTAGATGCACTCCTTGATTTAATAACAATGTACAATAGTAAACCGCGAAGTATTGTGTTCCAGAATACAAAAATGTTAAACATTTTGATGATATTATGTGAATTGATAAATTTGTAGCAAGTCGGAGATAAACGATTGTATGGACAGTTTCTAAAATAAACACCTGGATTAGAACCTGTATTACCCATCACTAAAAAAAAGAGCAAAAGGCAAAGCGCGATGATTTCCACATTTTAGGTCGAGAAATTTTAGTTATAAGTTTCTATTACCAAATATTGAGGATAAACCTATTTCTGTGTTGGTACCAGTAACATTCCATAACAGAATTAACACGTTAATGACCGCATAGCATTTTTAAGAATTGTAAAGTTATCATCCTGTACAGCCGGCGGCCAAGTGGCTATGTCGTTTTCATGCCAACTGAACCGCCGGCGTACAAGAGAAGAGCTATGTTTTGAGATAAATTGGATGCCGGCGTTTCAGGTTGCGTGCAATTCCCCGTATACTAGGTATTCTTCGGCGTACAAGTAAACATGTGCACCATTGGTTTGGTGATCGGAGCAAGGCGAATATGAAAAAATATGTATCAAAAAACGAAAGTTTTGTTTCTATTCATTATTTAGTACACACAAAATTCAGTACAGAAATATACTTAAAAATGTCTAAGAAAACACTGAATACAAATAAGAGGTTTTTCGGGATATGTATCGCAATACGTAGTTACTCTTTTCACTGAATTTGCTGCTAGTCTCCAGCTTTGCTAATTTCTCCGCTAATTTCTTGTAACAGTATAAACATTTTTTTCTGACTTTTCTATTTCTTTTGCATTTCTTTTCAGTCTCTTTCATTTCATGCTGTATCTTTTTTCGCTTCCTATCCTGTTGCGAAACTTCGCCTTCACCTATAATTTCCAAAAGCGACTCCACCAAAGTTTCCCGAAATTTTGTAACCGAAATTTTTGATGTTGAATGAAACAGCTTGTATACAACTGAAGCGTTAACTACAGATGAACCCATCAATAATTCGATGGCAACTTTATGATACCACCTTACCGATTTTTAGATAGGTGAAGAATATGCGAGCAATTGGTCGGACAAATCAATTCCCGCCTTTCCTGCATTGTAATCAACAATGCATTGAGGTTTTTTAATCTCTTCACGCTTTCTGTTTAACTTACCGGTGTTTACTATGATGATAAGTACAGAGCATTAACACATCTCTTCTGTCTTTCCACTTAGATACAACGATTCTTTTTTCATTTTCTCTACCTATTATTTCTCCTTTTTTTAGTTTTGCTGACACAACTTCCTTTGGTAGATCTTTTTTGTTTTTCCTTAGGGTACCGACTAAGTAAGTTTTTCGAGTTAAAAGTTGTTTTACAAGAGGAATGCTGGTATAGAAATTGTCGTTTACCACAACCCTGCCTTCACCCAAAAAAATTTTTACACAGATCTATTACTGTAATCGTCGGGATAGATACTTTCTGATTCGCGCTATTGCCTTGATAAACAGAAAACGAATAAGTATATCATTTCTGATCGCACATCTTAAAGAGCTTGATGCCATATTTATGCCGTTTTCCAGAAATATATTGCCTAAATTTTAGTCGACCACGAAAAGGAACCATGCTTTCATCAATTGCTATTATTTTTCCTGGCTGCATTACCTGTTTATATCTCAAATTAAAGTGAGAAACTAATGGCTCGATTTTATGAAGACGACTATCTGTCTCTGCCAGGATTTCATTATTCGAGAAATGCCAAAAGCGCAGAAGAGATTGAAATCTGTTTCTTGGCATTTCTTGTGTGCTCCAGTAAGCCTTAATATTAGCATAACGCACTAAACCCATATAAAGCACAACACCAAGAAACTTTTTCATTTCCGGTATTGCTACTGGCTTCCAAAGTGAAAGTCGGCTTTTGGACTTTGGTCTACCTAACTTTGTTTTCACTTGTTGCGCATTTTGATTCGTTTTTATAACCATCGTTTCTAACAAATCTTCGGTCACAAACAGGGAATAAGCATTGAATTCTGTAAAAGTACTTGTTGTAGCCAAATTTGGGTTTAGGCCTTTATTTCCTACAAATGCAAAGGTTTGCTAATTTTTCCAGTTACTTCTTTCCATTCAGAAATTAGTATCGGATTGATACCAGAATTATCGTTAGAAGCATCATCCGGGTAATGGTCTTCTTCGGAAGAACTGTCTTCTGAAGATATGGAAATACGGTCCTGGAAGTCCGGATCTCAATCACTATCATCACTATCAAACTCCTGGTCGACTTCGCTCCTTTCTGACTCGGCAAAATTTTTTCCGCTTCTTCTAGTAATTCTTTGTCACTCAACGGCCTCTTATTTGAATCCATATTAATCGAAATGACTATAATAAAAATGCTATCTTGACTTGTGACAAAATCGTAAAAAATCGCTTACCCAAAAAATATGAGAGTACAGTGTAGAAAAAAAAACTAATTATATCAAAATAAACTAAACAAACTTATCAATTTGAGGATTGTGGTAGAAATTTTATGATTTTTTAGATTAAATTTTTATGAAATATGCATTCTTAAAAAATAATAAGAGTACAGTATTTTGGCTGCCAAGAGTTTTAAAAAGGAACAATAAAAGAACAATCAACAATACACCAAAAAAGATACAGGTTCCGCATAATACAAACATTGTAGTTTTATAATTTATATTATGTTGATAAATTACTGGATATGCAATTCACATAGCATAGCGGTTGAGTTAATTCAGAATCCGCATCCGGACATTTAATGTTTTTAGATTTTACTTATATTGTATTGTTCTTCCTTTTTATACAATACCTCTCGCTTCCTTCATTGCGCATCTCAAAGCCCATAAGATTTTGAAAGACCTATAAATATGTTTAACCTACGTATACAGTACTGCGTTCTGCTGTCTAAAATTGCTTTAAATTACGCAAAACTCTAAACGCTTTATTCGAATTATACTCTTTTCAATCAACGTTGAACGATTGTTGTTACTTTTCTGCCAACTAGAGCCCAATTTATGCACACGCCTTCTAAACTAAATCAATTTGCCATCAACTTTAACCCCGTCTTGTCTGGCTGCTTGAAATACACCAACCATTGTAGATCTTTTGCAACGAATACTTGTATAAATGTAGATCTTTCTAGGAATAATTTCTTCGTCAAATTCATCAATAGTAGATTTTGGTTTCAGTGTTAATATTGCTTTACGCGAAGACAAAAATTTCTAACCTGCAATAGCATTTCATGTATAAATAATTACAACTAATAAACACGGCTATTACAGTACCTCCAAGTTTTTTCTTTTTCTGATAATTTCTTTTACGATACTGCATCGGCGGCTGGTCGTATGAGGCAAGTGAACCGCCGCCTCACCTTTAATTTTATATATCTTCTTTTCAATCATAAAGAAAAATTCTATTACAACTTGTACAAACGTCTTCTAAACAATTTTTGGTCAAATATATCATAATTCGATTAATAATCAGTATTATATAATGAACGTTTGTAATACAAAATTCATTTCTTAATTCGTGCACGATTTCTGCCAATACAAATTCATCTGAGGCGTTATAAAGTGCGCCACACTTATTTCACCATCTCCATGCATCCAAAGCTACATTATACGCGAGCGCGATGCGTCCTAGCGGTTATCTCTATACATCAACCAACACTTTATACTCGGGTACTGAGGCTCTCTCATCGTTGCCTCTCGGATCTTTGTAATCATAATAACGACAGTAGCAGCTGCGGGATGGCTGGATACTTAAAGGAAGTTAGTCAGTCAATGATCGGTAGGGATGATGAATGTCGGACTTTGTAATAGTTGTTAAACTGCACAAAAGTCGAAAATCAAACATATGTGAATGTTAAATATATAATTTCTATTATTATAAGAGCTTAAACTTAGGTATTAGTGCAACCATTAACCCCGTAGTGGTTCCATAGTTTTAACAACTGACATTGACAAGTTGGAATTATTTGTTGGTTTCATTTTAAATTATTGTATTGTTTGAAAGCTGTGTTTTGTAAAAACCTAGTTGGGTTAATTCTTCAATAGTGAATTGATAAATCGGGTTAACATTTGTACGTTTGGTGCTTTATGCCTCAAATAGAATACATTACACAGAGTTTAAGTGTTTACTGTTTAGTGTTCTTGTTCCTTATTTAGTACTTTATTTCTCGTGAATAGTGGTTAACCTTAATCTATATAAACAAAAACTGATTGTTATAATATAATTCAAATTGTGTAATATCGTTATATTGTTCCAATTTGGATTGATTTCAAATTTCGGCACAGGGTCATGTATATCCCTTACATGATATTCTATTATCTTTATTTGAAACGCCTTTTTCAGTGCGCGGTGAGTTAGAAAACGGCAAATTTTATTTATGCGCCCGACTCCTCCACTAAATATAGTTAGTACTGATAATCGACAAGGTCGAAGTTTTAATAGAACTTTTCAGTTATCGTGGTAAGAAACCTACAAATGGATTTGCGGAAGTACATATAAACAGAGTCTATATTGTTGGCCGTGCGTTTTGTTATCAAATGTCAATAACAGCTGGACTTGCAGTAAAGGTTTTGCGATTTAAAAACATTTAGCGTAGTGCAAAAATGCATGAATGTTTCAAAGATCATATAAAAATGTTGGTTTCAAACGACTTCAACAAAATTGAACAACTATACTAGATGCACTTCAGGAACATGCTGGTTTTAATAAAATTATATATAACGAAAATGTCCGAAAAATAGGTTGTTGCTATCTTATTTAATTGATACTACCATACTTTTGAGTAAACAAGAATTGGCTTTTCGGGGTCATGATGAATCTTCACAATCGCTAAATCGTGGAAATTTTAAAGAAGTTTTTGAATGTTTGATTAAGCGAAACGCAGAAGTATCAGAGCACCTATCAAAATGAGCCAAATCTTCACCGGCCAGTCAAAAGCAATTCAAAATGAATTAATATCATGCATTGAAGATTTTCTAAAGAGAACATTTCCCAAGAAATAGCAGCTAGTCCTTTCTTTGCTTTAATATCTGATGATACTACTGACATTGCAGACAAATCTCAGTGCGCAATAACTATTCGATTTGTTACTCGAAATTGTAAATTAAAAGAAAGGTTTATGGGATTTTTTGATGTAAGTAGTGATCGAACCGCCAGTGCTCTCTTCGAAGTAGTTCAGGGTGTTTTAAACCCATTTAGTTAAAGAAAGGCAAAAGCTAAGTCAATTGCACCTTATGCTCTTTTTACTCATTGCTGTGCTCACCGGTTAAACCTCGTTTTACAACAAGGTACACAAAATATTCCGCAGAGTAGAATCTTTTTCTCGACTTTATCAGGTATACCAAGTTTTTTCCATCATTCACCTAAAAGATCAGTAATATTAGATCATATTGTTGGTAAACGTGTGCCACGAGCAGCGGAAACCAGGTGGTATTCAAGATCAAAATTTTGAACATTGTCGCAAGCGAGTGGGACAACTTCGTAAAAGTTTTCGAAGCAATAGTAATTGATCCGACCTCGGGAGCCGAATCCTTTCGTGCTGCTAATACTTAGTAAGACCGCTTGCGTCCGAATTTGCGAATTAAGGTTCGAAGGCAAATTTTTGGAATGTTTTCGGCGTGCCAGAAATTTAACAGAGTTACCTAATCGGCGCGGAACAACATCTCAGCAAGAGATATTTCAAAATACAACATTCTGTATTACGAAATTTTAGACTGCATTAGTCTGCAACTTAATACACGGTTTTCGTATCTTAATAGCTTAGAATTTCTCACTTTCTTTGATCACTCTAAGTATGAATTCTATACCACCAAATTTCCTAAAAAATCTCTGCAATCTCTATTTGAAACTTATCCAAATATTTTTGATAGGGATAGACTTATTAATGAACTTTGTGTTTTTTATAGAGACGAGCAGTTTAAAAATTCAGATTTATATACAACCCTTAAAATACTTTCTTGTGACTTTGCTGATATATTTTGCCAGATTCAAACAGTTCTACAATTAATTTTAACGATTCCTGCTACAAGTGTATCAGTTGAAAGAAATTTCTCGTGTCTAAAACGCATAAAGGCATACTTAAGAAATACGATGAGTCAAGAGCGGCTTGGTGGATTAAGTTTAATGTCTATAGAAAAGGAACTATTATGCGAATTAAGTAAAAATCCAGATTTTTATGAAAATGTAATCGATAAATTTGCAAAACTGAAAGACCGTAGAATACATTTGACTTATCAAACTTAATTTGCTTGTAGTTAATAGTATAGCTATGCAAACTAAGGGTATTAGAACCACTTTTGTAAGCTTTTCGTTTCAATAATTACTCTTGATTCCCAATGAATTCAAGGAATAATAAGAAAAAGCACCTCTTAGATAACCTAGAGATTCATTTATATTAAATGTAGAGTTTCTAAATAGACTCATTTTGAGCCTCACCTCTTGTTCAGGTCACGAGCCGCCACTGCGATACTGATGTGTATTCCAGTAGCTACTGCAACTTGTTCAACCAGGGAAGTTTTAAATCGATCAAATCTTTTTCCTGGTTCATAAATTTATAGACGTTATAAAGTATTTCCGACCTTACCTCTCAGTTATTTGCTATCTCTTACTGATTTTACATTCAAAAATATGCAGTGCCATTGAACAGTCGTGAAAACAACTGGTTAAAAATGCAAAACTAAAAAATTCTATAAAATTACACTCGGCAACGTAAACAATAAATAATGGCTGAAACTAATAAAGCGGACGAATTCAATTAACACACATGCGCAAAGCACTCTTATTAATGATGGAAGAAAAAGTAGTAATATACCTTACTTCATAATTATTTAAATTCTGTAGTAAATATTAAAATAGAATGTTTTTTCTTTTCACACAATTTTTATCACTGTGTTTGATTACAATATTCATGTGTTTTAATAATGTTTTGACTATTTATAATGTCAAATATTTGTTAAATAAAGTCGATGCTTTTAGGCTTCACTTTTTGTATACATTTACATTCTAAACTCCTCCTTTGCGCAGCTGAAGATTAATGCCATTTGGAAAGACCTATAGTTTTTAAAACTGTAACTATTTCCTATTCCAGCTCTTTCAAATTTAAGGGTCTAACTCGAATATTATCAATTTTCAAACTGCGTATTACCTATAAATTAGCTCGTTCGATAAATTGTAGACTCCTAAATGATCATTTGACAAAACAAAATTGAACAGTCTACCTATTGATAAAGTGGTTACTTAAAACTCGGGTAACGTTTAAGTTTATATAGAAGTATTCTCCAACCGCTTACTGAAATCCATCTACAATTACAAGATGGCAATTATGCAAAAGTTCTGGATATTCTAACACACCATAAGTCTATAAGCTTTTCGCGGAAACAGATATAATGAATTTCTCCCATCAGATGAATCTTAATATAAAAGAACTATCCTCTTTTTTGGCTGGTGGCCAATGTTATATTTTTTGACTCAATAGAAATATACTTTAAATTATTCAGAGTTGAACATATTTGTCCAAATAAAACAGTAGCATAAGCGTAAATAATTGTTAATTTAAACTAAGGTATTTTCTTTTGTAAATAGCAATTTTTATTATAATAACATTTTTTTTATAGAAAGAGAAATATTTAAAAGTAGAGATTTACCAACCCGTGTCTACTTTATTTAATTATTCACATTACAGTTTAAGATTTCTTAATATTTAAATCAAATCTGTTTTAATTAAGAGGTTACAAGCATAAATCCATTACTGATAATTTCAGGCTTATATCATTTAAAGACTCAAGTTCAATATTTTAAATATATATATATATATATATATATATATATATATTGTCGTAGATTCGCAGGGGTAAATAGGTATATACAATAAAATTTCAGCAACTATGTACATAGGAAAGAGCAAATTATTCAAACGTCAAATGAATTTAAGTCATTTAGTGAAAACGGACGAGTATTAGGGTATTTTTATATTTTAATAATTGGAATGTTAGAACTACATGAAGAAAGGAAGCTTAGAAGCAAATAGAAGTTCAAGGATACGCATAATTAATCATAATTTATTTTAATCAAATGCATATAAGCAAAAGGAAGCGTGCTTGCGTAAGAAAAGCAATAATTTCCAAGGCAAATGTATTCGTTTAAAAGCCAACGCTCAATTTTATCAGATACTAAGAAGCAGAAAATCGATGAATTGTTATTTTCATACGGTCAATAATTAACAGAAACACCTGCTTGTTATAGGTTACGTTTAAAGAATTTGAACGTACGTTAATATAAGATTTCATAGAAATTGTTTTTAACCGTCAATTTGCACAAACAGCTAGGGTAACAAACATCTTAAGGAGCGAGTGAAATGAACAATCGGTAATATACAACAGATAGAGACAAATATAGAGCAGCGTTTGAATTGAAAGTCACGTAAGACATACACGTGGAGTTGATGTAAGACGTCGACAATATCGATTTTCTATAACTCAAGTGGGGTTTGGAAGGAGACAGCGAACATGTATCGGATAAAGATGAATAGCAGGTAGGAGGAGTTTGGTGAGGACAGAAAACTTTGTCATTGGTTGAAAGCCAACAGTTTTAAAAACGGACGCACACGCGAAGGTAGAAAACGAATTCGATATAAGCAGCACGTAGGACGAGAGAAATTATCCGAATTTAGTGACAGTTACATTCAAGATTTTTAGAAACCGTTTCGAAAACAAGCTTTTCACGCGAAACGGGTTCCACTAGAATGGTTTGGAAGAACATAAATACCCAAGCGGAGTTATTAAGCTCTCTTCTCTTTTACTTCGATCAAGTGCTGAATACTGATTCAGACCACGATAATAATAAAGCTTTTGGTTAGTATTATGTTTGTGTGTAGTAATGTTACCGTTAATATAGTAGTTGAAAGTATAAAACGGTAGTAGCGGACCTCTAATTATTAACGTGAAGTACGAGTTAGTGCGTATTAAATAAAAAGGTCCGGCTACTATGACAAAAATTATTAAATGGATGCATGATATATGAGGGTAAGCAGAACTGGTAATCAAGTTTGTATGCATGATATATGGGTATAGAATGGTACTGTGAGACGAGGCGAATAGCTTGCAGAGATATCAAATGGTAGAGGCCTGTGGATCCTCCAAGCAGTATAGTAAATGGAAACAACGCCGAGGGGTTTTCTGGTAACCATCTCCGACGGGAATGAAGAATGAAGAATTCTCCAGGTAATTTATTTGAAATTTCTGTTGTTTTATAAACATTTGTGGAGTTTTTTGTGTTGTGTTGTTGACTTTTGGTGGCATATTTATAGTTTTAGAAACTTGTTTTACAAGATACATGTACTGGTACTTTGAAACATACAATATATTGAGCTGATAATTACTGTATCAAACTGTTTGGAAACATGTGTAAATATATTTTATATGTTAATATAAGTATAATAAATATAAATAAAAGATTGTATGATTGTCGTATTATTTTGGTAATTTTATTTGATGGTGTGTGAGTGTGAAAGCGGTATGAATGTAAAATTAGGTATTCAAGAAGAGGCCGATTGCTGAGCTAGCCTGGGAAGCAGAAGAAATTCAAAGGCGGCCTTAATAAAAGGGTAAAGAATTTTTTTAATTTTTTTTTGAAAATTTTATGTTGGCCCAAGGAGGGGCACGAATTTTACTGAGGTTTCACGGCAATATATATATATATATATTACCGTGTACGGAAAAACGTAAACATTTGTAAATAGGACAAGCATTTATTTATTTGGGGGACCCGGTATGCAAAAAAATCAATAAATTTATTTTAGTAGGTTTCAGTATAGTTGGAGTGAGATAAAATTACATGTTATTAATGTAGGTTTAATTTGTATACATTAATTTAAGCAACGCACATTTATTTAATATCATTTAAAGCATTCGTAAAAAACTACAAGGTTTAAGATGGCAAAACAAGTTAAAATCTTCAAGGATTTCATAGAACACAAGCTTGGAGTAGATAAATAATTTTTGCTAAAGCTAGAAAACGTTTACAAAACAATTCGAAGTATTGTGGTACCGGACAAGGCACAAGGTTAATAATAACTGACGACTATTTCAAAAAAGGAGCGATAAAATTAAGTGCAGAGGAACTTTACTATGTACCAGAGTAAAACAAAACGTAACAGGTGGCTTAAATGACAAACATTTTACAAGCGCGTGTTAAACGAGTATATTTTAAATACCAATAAGTAGGACAAAGATGCAACGTGCTTGTGAGCAGTATCGATTTTTTAAGGCGCACGTATATGAAGGGAGAATTGACCGCAAACAACATAGTAATAGTGGGACGATAAAATAGGACAGAAAACATGTGGCAGACAATGATATCAAAAGAGTGGAAGTAACGTCGACAATTTAGGTAGGAAATTAAGACAAAAGTGGGAAAGGTTGTTTTGTAAATGTGTCAGCGATAGGAGTACAGACGCGCACATCAGGGGCGTAATCGGATTTGTTTGGGGGAATAGCAGACGACAGATTTCAAGGAAGGCTTAAAACGGTTGAAGTTTTACACAGTTTTTCGGGGTAAAACAGTATTGGAGTGGATGAATTCTTGGTTTTGAAAGTTCGTTGCATGTTTGGTACGGATGGAAATTGTGGAATTGTTGTGGCAGTTATTTTTCTGTCTTCATGTTTACATTTTCAATTATACAGAAGAACATCCTAGCTTTCATACCGCGTAACAGTGCAGTCCGCCGAAAATTATTACAAGTGTTTGTATTGCGCAAGTGGGTGCAGAGTAACGGGATGAATTGGAATAACTAATTATTATAATTAAAGCTGGATGCAACGTAAGTAGAAAAAGTATTTACTTTTTGAACAAGAGTGCTGTCGGCACGTTAATTGGACGAAGGGGTGTGATTTGGTTGTTGTACGTGCAGTCTGGCAGAAGGCGTCTTCAGATGGTTAATGAGATGGAATTGCTGTCCGACTTAGAAAGCAGCAAGATGGAGTAATCCAGGAACAAGCAGTCTGGTGGAAGTCATCTACAGAGATGGTGATCTGGAAGAACACACTCCAGGTAACGTTTTTTTTTTACTGAAACTGTTGTACTGATGCTAAGTTATTTTAATTTTTGAGTGATTTGGTTGTTTTTGTGGTGGTGAAAATTTTTATAAACTAAAATTTAATTGTATGGGCATATGTAAAGGACAATTTTCTATTATTAATCTGAGGGTGTAAATATTTGAATAATATGTTATCGATGTAAGAAGTAAACTGGTCTTTGGTATAATTTGACAATACAAAATTTTTTGCACAGGAAATCACAAGGTTTATACTGAGCTCAACATAGACCGGGGAAGTAAATTAAGGGTACAGGATAGATCCATCTACTTTTAAATAAAATTATGAAATGTAGACGAGCATAAAACCAGGAGAATTTTAGACTGGTGCTCTACTATTGAGCAGAAATGAACTATTTTAACTTGAATATTGATTGTACATATTTTTTTGAGAATTTATTATTTGTGTTGGTAGAATAAAAGGGCTGTATGTTTTTGTGTCAAAATAATTTTTTATTTTTTTTCTAAAGGTGGTTGTAAGAATGAGTAGTTGTGGTGAGTATCCAGGAGGACGTAGTGAGCAGAGCTAACCGTGGTATTATCAACAGGAAATAAAGGAGCACGAATTAGGGCTTCTTTCTAGAGGAACCAGAGCAATATATATATATATATATATATATATATATATATATATATATATATATTGCTATTGATATTATGGTACAGCTGCCCAAATCAACAAAGATGCTATGAATGCTACGAAACTAAAATGATGTGGATTTTTACCTAAGGATGCCCGTATTAACTTGCTAGCTCAGATATAAATACGCTGTGGACTTTACCAAAATGCAATAAAACAAAGAAATCTCAACAGCACAATTGTAATTACATAAAATCCTTTAGAATATGATACTAGATACGTTCAAAAACATCTTTCTTCTACACACATTTTCTAAGAAATTTTCTTACACACACAGGTATAAAAAAACTTATAAATGCAATTTACAACTTAAGTCTAGAAGGAAACAACATTTCATCACTACTAAACATTAATACAATCCTCACTAATGCTTGATAATAATTAGAAATCCCAAAACTTTTCATGTCACAAATTTTTCTTTAAGAGTAATATGGATAATTTAAATACTCTCCGATTGTCTCGTCTCAGTGTAACTGATCGGTGACCTTGAGGAAACCTTTGGTAATGGTCAAATCACCTCCAAATTGTGTAAAAATAAAATTATCCACTCGCAGATAATATGCCAAGATCTTATGAGAATTTAACTTAATTGTAGCATGAACTGTATCTATAAGGATTCAAACAAATTACACTTGCGCTTATGGACCCTTAAAGTGTAGGATTGATACGTGGTTGACTAAATGTCCATCTCCAAATTATTCCATTTAGAAAATAGCTTTATCCATAAAATTATTCGGAAATACTGCATTGTATACTTCCATTTACTTCAAATAATTTTTTGTCGAAATTTTACTTCGTAAGCTTTAAAATATATTATTTTTAATCAATATAATTAACGTGCCCTTGCATGAAAATTTTGCGTTTATAACAGTTTGTCTTTTATCGACCAACAATAACGTCGACAATAATTTTTATAAACAAACAATCCGTAACGCTCTACCAACTCTTGGCGAATGAATGACCTGTTCTAATTATTTACTGGTTTTTATATAATAAAATCTCTTACACTATAGGTTTTCGAATTTCTGCTTCTTTCAAGTGGATCTGACTCATCGCATGATGTAATAATTAACTGTAATTTCCTTCATTTTATAGCTGTTATCGTAATTTATTGCAATCGTAAAATTGGTCTCTTAATTGATACAACGAATAATGACAGGCTCGCATATTATCGCGATTACTTTATCTAAATTATGGGCGTTACAAAGTTTATCTTATCTAAATTTTCTGGCAGACTAGACTTATAGCGTATTCATCTCCATAGTAATTAACGGCATTAAATATTAAATGGCAGGCTCGCATATTATCGCGATTACTTTATCTAAATTATCGGCGTTACAAAGTTTATCTTTTTTAAATTTTCTGGCAGATTAGATTTATTGCGTATTCATCCCTATAGTAATTAACGGCATTAAATATTCTTTAGTTTTAATCCACATCTCCAAAAGATATCAGTTCGCAAAGGGCATTTTATTTTTAATCAGTTAAACTCGGCGTATTCTTTTGCATGAGGATTATCTATATCAAGGATTGTTCAATTCTCAAGAGTTCTACAAAACAATCTTGTTTCATTCATGCAAAGTTCTGCGTAACTTATTGCATGTCATAAGATGAATTATAAATTGTTCGAACTTATATGTTCAAATCTTTACCCAATATTAGATATTGTTTGGCTTAGGAAAGAATGTATGAGTGTTATTCAAATATGGTTATATACAAAAATTATCTTTATACGTCTTTTTCCAGATCTTCCCAGATTCGATTCGAAAATAACACACCCAGGTGATTTAAAATTTTCGAGGATTCCACGGTTTTAATGATTTAATCAGTGTCAAGCTACCGAGGTTAATATGATTAATGGGTATCGTAACGTTGTCGATCCTCTTCTAACTCACAGGGCTAATGTTTGCTGTCTCTTTCTCTTTTATTGTACTATGAAAAGCTATTAGAAATATTTCTATGCTTTTTTGCGTTTTAATGATAGCCGATGTCTTTGTCTTGGAACATTGATTTATTTACGGGAAATAGTTAGATTTTAATGACGGTTAAAAACATTTTTTAGTAACTGACGTACTTGTTTACTAACAACGTAGATTTTAAAATTAAAATGTTTTGTTGGAAACCCTTAAAATGAATTTAATTACATAATAAAGACTCACAACTGCGTTCCCCATGCTTTGCAAATGCAATTGATATTGTGTTTTTACGATACATAAAGCGAATACACGGAAAGCGTGTTTTGTTTTAACGCATATAAAATGAATGGCCATGTATTTATACCTTAGAATGAAAACTTGTTTTCAGTAATCATTTATGCACGAAAAAATTAATCGCAACTGCTTTCTTAATGGTTGATTTGTATTCTAATAAAGTAAAGATTTCAGTATTTTTAGCACTTTTTTAGGGTATCTTCCAACGATTAATTTGGTATCTCACTCGGTTAAAAAGAATTGATTTAATAATGGGGGGTTTTAAGTTTTTGTTCGTTTTATGATCTCTGTAATGAATGCAATGCAAGGGATTTTTAACTTCATGATAAAAGAGAGCTTCTTTTATATTTTGTAATGATGTGAGTGAAATGAGCAGCTTTGCATTTCAATGGCAATGAAATACGCCTACATTTATACAGGGTGGAGGAATTAAATATTCGAAAATTTCAATTTTTCTCGTTTACTTCACTTTGGGTGGTAGTTTTTCATAGAATTTAGCGTGAAATGACCTCTCGTGACCTTATTATCACGTTAATATATAGGCTTAAGTATGACGTAAATGTTTGCTTTTCTTATTCAATATCAAGTAATATAGAAAAGATCTTTAAAGGTACGACTGATATTAAAATAGCATGCTAGTGCTCATTGCCAAAGTTTTTGAAATAACTTATAGATTGTTTTAATAATACAAAAACAAGACTTCTTACAATATAGTCATCTCTTTCTTAATTTTTAAGCCAACACCGGGTGTACACAAACATATTGTTAAAGTTCTTGCAAAATTAAATCAAGATTTACAATATAAAAATTTTAAGGTGCACATGTAGAAGAATACTCTATAAATCAACAAAGAATCACGCTTTTCAAAAATTGAAAGTGTGTTAAACGGGCGTTTGTTATCCCATAACTTGAGGGAACATATCACTTACAAACTAAACGTGTTCGCATATTTTTTTAGAACTTACCTCGAATCACGAGCAAGTATTGATTTAATAAATTTTACGAACATTCATAATTCTTGAACATAAATAATAAAGGCAGACATGCAAAATTTAAGATTGTTTCCCTGCTTTACTGCATTATAACTTAAACAAATGACGATTACTGCATTTCTAAGACTCGTTCACGTTCTTGGAATTAACATGCGTGGTTTATTCATACTTTTTCAGGCGTTAAATATTTTAGAATTATGAAATTAAGCAAAACTAGAATAACAACAAAATGCTAACCGCTAACAATTATCGGCAACTTGAACGAGGATCCCTTCACGGGATATTCGCCGTTCGCTTACTATCGCCACATTTCTAATTTCATGCCCTCTCTAAGAGCAATTGCAAATGATTGTGCCCGACGGACATTTTAAATGATATTTGACGACGTGGAACTACGAGTGTCATTACATACCGTTACAAACCAGACGCTTATAAATCATGCTTGAATAGCAGTTTGTAATTATTATCACCCATTCTAATGGATACTTAAAAGCGAAAACGAAAATAATTTTTAACTAATACAAAACGCAAGTTAGCGTATAAATGCTTAAGAAATGCGGCTTGTATTTCGCAATAATAAAACACTTCACAGTTCAAGTTAGCAATCTATTGTGCGAGCGTCTGAAAAAATGCGTGAATTTTCTGTAGTCAATGCCCTAATACGTTGAGAGTCTACTTCATCTGATAAAACGAATTAGGTTTACAAGATACTCTCTAGCCAAGCTTGAAAAGCTCTATTTCTGGAAACGTCATTTATTAAGGGTGTCTGTGAGCTACAGATTCTGTAATGGTGAACGTCATTTTCATTTAATGCTTTATGGCAGCCACCTTTACTAATTTGAATGATATTGGAAATTTTTATAACAGCAAAACGGTTTGACGAGTAATATGATAAATGAGTAAAGCTTGTTTATAAAGAAGTAGAAGAGTCGACAGAATATGTTACATAAGATATAAATTTAATAAAAATGGGAGATTGGAATTCACAGGTCCGTCAAGGAAAAGAGTATAAAACCGCAGGATATATGGATTGGGAGAAAGAAATGGTAGAGGAAAGCAGTTAGTGGAGTTCTTCACAAAGCATGAATTGGTAGTTGCAAATAACCTTTTCAATGATCACAACAGAAGGATATATGTGGAGGAAACCAGAATATGTTAATAGGTATTGGTATGACTATGTTATGATAATTCAGAGGTAAAAAATAAAATAAATACTGTAAAGTGAATTAAAGAGCAGGCGTACAAAGTCATCACAACTTAGTTATGATAAAATAATTTACATCAAAGGAATGGAATTTATAGAAACTGCAACGAGAGGAACTATATTGCGAAGTGCTTTAATAGTAAGAGAAAACGTAGAAAATAAGTAGGAAGCTACTAGACATGAAATTTTTACATGATCGGAAGGAATTCTTAACGTACTCAAACCAGTTGGTAGGACACTTTGGATAAAAGAAGTTGATAATTGAAATCAAGAAACATAAGAACTTTAAAGGTGAATTCTATAGTATAATGTACAAAAGAATAAGTAGGAAGCATAAAGCAGCCAAGGCAACGTGAATTAGTAAAAGGATTTCGCAGCAGAAAAACTGATAATTGATTGTTGTTGAGGTAGGCCGGAGATACAGGAAATTACGCGACTGTTTTGGTAAAAGTAGACCATGAGTTAGTAGTTTTATACGCAATAATTGAAGACCTATATGTGGTAGTAAAATATAAGTAAAGGTAAACAAAAATATAGAGGCGGTACATGGAGGAAATGACTTAAAGGAGGACCAACTAAAAAAAGAAGAAGACCTTAAGATGAATGAAATTGGGGGACTTGATCTTATGTTGAAAATTCGGGACGTAGATGTTATTAGTATTTAAATTGACACGGTAAAAATGCGGAACGCATATTGTTTATCATGACTCCAGTCGAAAAAGTCTCCCATATTATCATAGAAACGAAAGATATTGTAAGCAAAGCCAAGACATTTTCAAATCCTGGATGCTCAGTCACAGTACTCATTCGTCCAATACAAAAAAATTGTCAACAAAATCGAATATGTAATTAATTTTTTTGATCGTTTCTTCACATAACCTTTATCGCACCACCTAGTCTAACGGTGTCGGTTCCTCTACAACTTGATTTTTGTAACGCTGCTGCGTGTTTCCTTGCCGATCATTGTGGACTTCTTATTGAAACCCGAACTGCTTCAATGTTTTCTGGGATTTGTTAAGTACGTTGACACCCTGATAATTTCCTTTTTTAGAACTTAACCTGTCTGCTTAAAATTCAAAACTTATGTATTGATGTCGTGACAAGTTGGAACGCGAGCATGTCGTCCTAAATTAAAACGATGTCGGCATTTCCCTTGAGCAACAGTCGTATTGTTACCATTCCTGTAAACTGACTGCAGCAAATGCAAGTTGTAAACCGAGCGACTGGTCTATGGTCACTTAATGGCAAGTAGTTGTACACTAAAAGATGTCACTACCACCTGTCTATCAACTTTTCAAAACCATTACTACTACATTCAAGATCTTACGTTTTCCTGTGCCATCTTGTACAATAGCTAATAAGCCCACCGCCAAACTTAAACGCGAAATTATCAAGCAACTTACCCATCTAACGTAGTTTTGTTCGCTGATATTATAACTAACAACTTATTTGACGTTGAATGCAACCTCAACCAAAAACGTTTTACAACCATTAATATTGAGATTCAGTCTAGGAGTTACTACTGTATGCATCCATACATTAAAAAGGCTTCATCAAAAAGCCACTGATTTAAAATTTTTATACAGTAAAATAATAAAAGTAAAGGTTTTTCTCTTTTATAAAATAAAATTTCTTAGACTTTGTCATGATCAACCACGGCGGCAAATTTTAAGCATGTCGTAGCTATCAACAATCGTAGATTGGGAGTGGTAGTGGAGAACCAGAAAAACCCCAAGAAAGCAACAACTTGCTCAACTGAAGTAAGATAGTTATCTTTAGGCGTTTCCTTATATAAGAAATTTTATTTTCTTTCTTCAGTATTATATATTCAGAAATAAAAATGGTATAAGACACGCTTGCAATAAGAGCACAATTTAAAGTACATACGCAGATTTTAGCAACAGTCGGCACGGAGGAGATCCGGCACAACTAGCTTTTTCCATAGCCAAAAGTTATAATTTAAAAGAGAAGTAAGTTTAAAGAGTCTTAAATTAATACAAAATAAAAAAGAATTAGTGGCAAGTGACTTAAATTCGGCCACGAGGGCATCCTCTCATCACGACAGGAGTAGCAAAGTTGCAATACTTAATACAAACACATTATGGAAAGTATAGCATCACCTAGCTCACAATGTGCGTCTGTGTGTCGTTTCACCTGACTTCGCAGGTTTTAGCAACAGTCGGTTAATAAGATGAAATATTAACTTAAGACTTTTATGCAAAGTCCAAATGATTATTTCAAATCGAGCTAATAATTGAAAAATGGAAAATATAAAGTCCCGGACAGGACTTCAACCTATATCTTAGGTTTTCCTTTGCATATAAGTCTTAAGTTATTATTTCATCTTATTAACTATAATACCAAACGTAATTGAAAGTTAGGTTGGATATATGGTTGTGTATATGATTCAAATTTGTTAATTTTTTAATTGTCATCGCAGGAACCGATGGCGTAATTGAAAAACGCATGGGCCCAGAGAGACTAAGATACAAGTTCAAGTCATGTTCTCCGGGACCTTATATTTTCCATCTTTCAATTGCTGGTTCTATTTTAAATCATCATTTGTGCTTTGCATAAAAGTCTAAGTTATTATTTCATCTTATTTACTATAGTACGTTAGTATTTATCAACTTGCCTTTGTGTAATTAATACCTAATATTTATATATATATATATTATATATATATATTAATATTTATATATTTATATATATATATATATATATTAATATTTATATATTTATATATATATATATATATATATATATTTATATATTATATATATATATATATATATACAGGGTGAATGGTATCGTTCGTGCAAAAATGAACTGGGAGATAGTACACTTAATTTGCAACAAAATTGTTAATATGACCCTGTCCTATCTCGATTGGTTTAGGAGATACGGTTTTTAAGTCTGTTTCTTAATAACGCGACTTCTTGCAGTAAAGTTAAATTTCTCGGCTTCTGCTTCCAATAACTAGATAAACAATCCGATTTTCATAAACTACATTAAATTTTCTATAAAAAACAACTATTTAGATTTTTTTAATTTTAAAAGAAACATTTATTATAAAGCATTAAAAGGTAAAAAATTACAAAGGAAATTTTTTTAACAAAGTTTAAAGTAATATTACAGCGAAATTATTTTATCTACAAATGAGCAAATGTTACAAAAACAACCTCACTTCATAAGGTTTCCATCAGTGCGAAACACTTTCTATTTGATTTTTAATTTATTAAATTATTGCCTTCATATTGCCGGAAAAACTTCGTTCGATTATAAGATAATCAAGGTAGTGCGAATTGAAAGCAAAAATGTACAGTAATTTTAACAGCATAGATACGTTTATAGCATGTAGTTGTCACGTTGACAGTGTGAAGCATTGTCACTGATTAGACAGTTGTATTCGTATAAATTTTTGATACGTACTAAATTACTATCTAAGATGCCTGCTCGTTATAGCAATAGAGAATATGCAGATATGCATTTCATTTATGGTTTTTGTAATGGTAATGCTACAAGAGCACGGGAGGAATATCAACGCCGGTTCCCAAATCGTCCGATTCCCAGTCGCAACGTGTTTGCAAGAACGCACCAATGGCTTCTTGATGGAGGAGCATTTCAAGTACCTAATGAAAGGGGGCAAGATCTGGACGTAGAAATTGACGAGTTTGTCTTGGATCGAGTGGAACAAGACCCTACAACTTCTACACGTTAAATTGCAAGAGAGGTTGTAGTTTTGCAATGGAAAGTAGTAGATGTTCTGCACAAGAATAATATTCGTCTTTTTCACTTTACACCTGTTCAAGCTCTGGAAGGCGGAGGCGAAGATTTCCAACGAAGGTTGATGTTCTGCCGTTGGTTATTAGCTCAGGATATTGAAGAGCGCCATTTCTTTCGCAAAATACTGTGGTCTGATGAGTCCCTCTTTACGCACGCTGGCGTTCTAAATCTCCACAATTACCACTATTATGCCGATGAAAACCCTCATGCAATAAGACAGAAATCGTTCCAAAGCAGATTCATCCTAAATGTGTGGGCGGCTGTGATAGGAAACACCCTTATTGGTCCCTATATTTTCGAAAGAAATCTCAATGGAGAAGTGTTCAACATGACGGGGCTCCTCCTCATTACACACGTGGTGTCCGCCAGTTTTTAAACGAACAGTACGCAAGGTGGATTGGTAGAGGAGGACCGATTCCGTGGCCAGCAAGATCGCCTGACTTGAATCCTATGGATTACTTTGTATGGGGCTTTTTAAAAGAATACGTATACAGCACGGAGGTAGTCAGTTTGGAAAATTTGAGACAAAGGCTCGAAAATGGATGTCAACTCTTACGAGAGAAGCTAACTATGAGCGTGACCGTGGTAAGTATGCGGAAAAGAGCAAGAACCTGTATCAGGTGCGGTGGTCAGCATTTTGAACAATACAAATAAAATTTAATTTATCAAATTATTGTCTCCGTAATACCAGAAAAACCTTGTGGGATCATTAGATAATCAAAGCAGTGGGCAAATTTTAATGCGAATTGAAACAAATATTTGTTTCCATATTTCCATACTTGATAAATTAAAAATCAAATAGAAAGTGTTTCGCACTGCTGAAAATCTTATGAAGTGAGGTTGTTTTTGTGACATTTGCTCATTTGTAGATAAAATAATTTCGCTGTAATATTACTTTAAACTTTGTTAAAAAAATTTCCTTTGTAATTTTTTACTTTTTAATGCTTTATAATAAATGTTTCTTTTAAAATTAAAAAATCGAAATAGTTGTTTTTTATGGGAAATTTAATGTAGTTTATGAAAATCGGATTGTTTATCTAGTTATTTGCAGCAGAAGCCGAGAAATTTAACTTTTACTGCAAGAAGTCGCGTTATTAAGAAACAAACTAAAAAAACCATATCTCCTAAACCAATAGAGATAGGACAGGGGTCATATTAACAATTTTTGTTGCAAATTAAGTGTACTATTTCCCAGTTCATTTTTGCACGAACGATACCATTCACCCTGTATATTAATATTTATATATTTATATATATATATATATATATATATATATTTATATATATATATATATATATAATATTTATATATATATATATATATATATATTATATATTATATATATATATATATATATATATATATATATATATATATATATATATATATATATATATATTAATATTTATATATATATTAATATTTATATATATATTAATATTTATATATATATATATATATATACATATATATATATATTGTTGATAATTTCTTGACCATCTGTAGTATAATAATAATCAGTAAATCCTGGTTTGCATAAATATTTGATTAGTATTCTTAATTATCTTATTTTTTACATTACAGACAATTTTAATTGAAAATGGTCGCTGAGCGAAACGCGTCTTAACAAAAAAAAGCTGATGCAATTTATTCCATATTTATAAACAACTATTTTATTATACTGACTAAGAGATATTATGCATATAAATTACATATTATTTTGATGACCAAAATCCAGGAACTGCTGATTATTATTATTATTATATGTATACATATATATATATATATATATATATATAAATTTTATATAGATATATATATACATATAAATATAAATTCAGGTAAACTTTGACTAGAAAACTTGATACTATATAGTAAATATCGGGTCGTAGTCAATCTGGGCAATTAGATAACTCAGTTAATCAGTTCAAGTTTTCGAAAAATTTTATTGTAACACAACAAAACTGGTTTGTTAATCTTTCCGATGTCAGTATTCCTAAAGATATCAAACACTTTGCGGCCCTTGGACCTTTGTTCAGCGTATGTCCCAACCCTAAAGACATTTGTCTACCTAAACTATTAGCTGACGTAGAATCAATAGTATTTATGGCCCTACCTGAACAGAGAAATATCCTTCTAGCTCGAAGGTTTCTAATTTCATTAGGTGGTTTTATTGGTGAATGAATAAAATTGGTTATAATAGTGGTGATATTATAACCAATTTTATTCATTCACCAATAAAACCACTTAATGAAATTAGGAACCTTCTCATCATCTTTCCACATTCATGAAAGCGCATGCCAACCTTATTCTAACTAAATCCGATAAGCGTAACGTGTCGGTATTATTGGAGAAGGACAATTACATAAAATTAGCCTCTGGCATTATCTCGGATAAAAAATACTATACTCCTCTTGGAAAAGATCCTACTAGTACAATACAACAAAAATCCAATAAACTGATTACTAACTTGAAGAAGAATAAGAACATTACCTCAGAGCAAGCCAAAGATCTAATGATTTATAATGCCTGCTTTCCTAAATATTACAGGCTTCCCAAGATTTATAAACCGACCCTTTCATTTCGTCCCATAATTTCCTCTATCAATGCTCCGAACTGTAAAATTTTTAGTTTAATTACTGACATACTCACCAAATCGTATGACACCAACAATCTGTATTTCGTTCAGGACTTTTTTCATTTTGCTGATTTCGTCAATGATTTTCAAGTCCCTACAGATCATGTTATTAGTAGTCTTAATGTGGTTTCTCTGTTCAGCAATATACCTGTAGAATTAGTTAAACATGGCGTCGTTAAGCGTTGGCAGAGTATACAGACACACTGCAATATAACCCAAAAACAATTTTTGAACCTCATTGTTTTTCTTTTTGACACTACCTATTTTTCATTTGACAACAAGTTTCTACAAGCAAATACTGGGTACATCTATGGGAGCCAGTGTATCTCCGAGATTTGCTCAATATGTGATGGATGACCTTTTAGACTTCTGTATCCCTCAACTATGTTTTGACCCCCCGCTTTTTAAAAAATATGTAGACACGACCTGATTTGTTGTGTTCCGTCAGGTTGTATAAACCAAGTACTTCTGATTTTCAATAACTACAACCCCAACGTTCAGTTTACCATTGAAAAAGAAGTGAACGGTACTATTCCTTTTTTAGACATGCTCATCATCCGTAATAACGATAATCTGATTACCGATTGGTATAGTAAACCTTGCTCTCCAGGTAGATACCTTAACTTTTACTCCTTTCATCCGATTAATATAAAAATCAACCTTGTTTTGGGCTTGAAGAGAAGAGTAGGACTTATTTCGTGTCGACGCTGTACCGTCTTTCTTTGTTAAAGACTGCGCATATGTATTGGCCAAACTATTATGCTACCTATACAATCTTTCTCTTAGACAGCGGTCTTTTCGGAATATATAGAAGATGTCAATGATTACACCAGTACTTAAGAAGGGCTCCACCTCCGATGTTACTAACTATCGTCCTATTTCCATTATATCCAATATTGCCAAAGTTTTTGAGTCGTTATTATACAAGCATACATATGCTCAAATAAAACTTTATATTACACTTGCGCAACATGGCTTTATGGAAAGGAAATCACCAATTACCAATTTAGCTACATTCAGCCAATTTGTTTCTGAATCACTCGAGAGCAACAAACAAGTTGATGTTATCTACACTGATTTCCAGAAAGCCTTCGACCAAATCGATCATTACATTTTTTTGAGGTAACTAAATGCTATTGTATTCTCACAATCACTTTTGGAACTTACTCAGTCTTACCTCTTAAATAGACAAATGCACGTAGCTTATTCGAACTATCACTCTCAAACATTTACTCCAACATCGGGTGTCCCGCATTGGTCAAATCTTGGCCCTTTGTTTTTCTAATATTTATTAATGATATTGTGGATTCTATCAAAGCAGAAAAATTACTGTTCGCAGACGATTTAAAAATTTTCAAAACTATTACTTCTATTGACGTCTGCATACTTTTACAAAACGATATTGAAAGTTTGACTACTTGGTGCCTAAGTAATCGTTGCATCTAAATATACAAAAATGCTGTGTAATTTCATATGGTCGGAAGCATGACATGAAAAACTTCTCGTACTTCATACAAGAAACGCTTGTTCAAAGATTATCTAGCTTCGAACATTTAGGTATCCTATTTGATAAAAAATTCCACTTCGTTGAACATAGTAATAAATGTATTTCAAGTGCATATAAATCGTATGGTCTAATATACAGGAACTGCAGCAACTTCTTTGTTAATACATTACTACTACTATTTAACACTTTTGTAAGATTTAAACTTGAGTACCGATCTCTAATATGGCAACCAATTTATAAAGTTCATAGCGATAGCTTAGAAGTAGTTCAAAGGAAATTTTTAAAATACGTATCTTTCACCTGTGACAGATTCTATCCACCTATTGGGTCTGACCATGAGGCTTTACTTCAAAGATTTAATTGTCGGTCACTCCAATGCAGACGAAAAAGTATAAACATAACATTCTTATATAAATTATTAAACAATGAAATAGATTGCCCTTATCTACTAGGAAAAGTTTCATTGGTCGTGCCTCATCTACATGCGCGTTTTAGCAATACTTTTTATCTTCAAACGAGTAGAACAAATTTATTGTTGCACTCTCCAGTGTCTAACTTACAACAAATACTTCAATGATTCGAATATTTTTAACGATAAATTTGAAGACCTTATAAAACGTATTAATTAATTTTTGATATATCAATTTTTTGTTTTTCTATTAGGTTTATTTTTGTACACAATTATTGTACCTTGTGAATGTGAGTTAAATAACTTGTAAATTATTTCTTGTAATTGGGTGTATTCCTGTTGGAAATAAACGTTTATTATTATTATTATTATTATTATTATTATTATTATTATTATTATTATTATTATTATTATTATTATTATTATTATTATTATTATTATTTTGTAGAACTTTGTAGAACTTCATGTTTTTAAATTAGAACCACAAACAACGGTGGAAAATGTTACAGAATATCTGAAAGAAGGATTTCCAGAAGTAAAGGTAGAAAAAATGAACTCCTTATACCCGGATCGTTACTCGTCATTTAAGGTAACTGTTCAAGCTATTAATTTAAAAAAAGCATTAGATCCTGAAACATGGCCGTCTGGAGTCAAGGTAAATAGGTTTTTTCGAAGACAAACGACGCGAGTTCAGTCAGCTCAAGATCATTAAATCACCAAAATTTTAACAATATAAACTCATTTGAAAGTACCATAAAACTATTTCATATTAACATTCAGGGTTTAGCTAATAAAGTGGAAAATTTATCGTACTTCATTAGTGATAAAAAATATGACATAGTGTGTCTGTCAGAGCATTGGCTGGAAAAATATCAACTAGAGTGCTGCATATTTTCGAAATATTGTTTGGCTTCCGGTTATTGCAGATCGACTGCGCGTCGTGGAGGCACTGCAATCTATATAAACAATAGTTTGGTTTATGAGGTGATTGAACTAGAATCATTTACAAGGGAATTGCACGCCGAGTTTTGTGGCATTTATTTAAAAAAGGAAAATATAGCTATTATCACTATTTATAGATCTAGTGCATCTGGAAAGGTACACTACTTTATGGAAGCATTAGACGAATTGTTTAACTACCTAGTTAGCAAATATAAAGCCATTATTATGGTCGGAGATTTTAATATAAATTTTAACGCCCCATCAAATACCTTAATTAATTTACTTAGTATATTTTCTAATTACGGCTTTGTGCACACTATTACTGAAGATACCAGGATCACAAAGGATTCAAAGTCCTGCATTGACAATATAGTGACGAACATTTGTAAGGATCGTTATCGCGCGCAAGTGGTGGAACCACACTTGTCTGATCATTGTGGACAGACGATTCAGGTTAGTGTATTTCCCAAACATACAATTAATAAAGAGCGAGTAAGGTTACGCGTCTTAACTGGTCAAGGTCTTTTTAATTTAAGAGAGTATTTAAATAATATAAACTGAGATATATTCTTTGACAATCGGACATCATCTGAAAATCTGGCAACTTTCTTAGTAAATACCTATAAAGAGGGAATTTTAGCTTCAACTAGAATTGTAAATAATGCACGTAAAAGTCAATCCAATTGGTTTAACAACAAACTACGTAATATGCGACACCAGTTGTCAGCATTGCAAACAATCTGTAGGGTGGTCAATGACCACAAACATTGGTTACTTTATAATAACTATAAATTAATATATAAAAATTCCATAATCAAAGCAAAAATACTACACAATGATGTTCTTCTGACAGGCTCGACTAACAAATCCTGTACTGCTTGGAATATTATTAATCAAAAAAGAGAAACACGTTCGAAAACAAAGTATCCCAATAATCTAACAAGTATGATATTTAATACATATTTTTCTGAGATATCACTTAAAATTGTAAACACCATTTCAAGTTCAATGAGTCCAAAAGAATTAAAAATCAATCAAGTTTTTAACAAACCCAAAAATCGAGAATTAACATTTTACCTAGAACCTGTAAATGAAAATGATATACGATATAGTGTAAATTGTATAAAAAATTCACCCTGTACTGATTTCTATGGTATAAATACTAGAATCATTAAAATACTATAGACATAACTGTTCCGTTACTAACAATCCTCATAAATAAATGCTTTGAGGAGGGTCACTTTCAGAGGTTTTGAAAATATCAAAATCATTCCCATTTATAAAAGTGGGAATAAATGTTGTGTTGAAAGCTATAGACCCGTGGCCATTATTCCAATTATAGGGAAAATTATAGAAATTATTTTAAAGAACCGCATCTCAAATTTTTTAGAAAAAACCAAGGCAATTGTGAACAACCAACATGGTTTCAGGAAAAATTTCTCTACCACAACTGCAGTTGTTTCTGTAGTAGAAACCATCACTAAAGGCATCGACAACAACAGTTTAACAGCTGCGTTGTTGTGCGACCTATCAAAGGCATTTGATTGTGTAGTTCATAGTATACTTCTGGAAAAACTGCACGAAGAAGGTATACGTGGACATGCTGGGAAATTAATGAAATCCTACTTATCAAATAGGATGCAATATGTTACTATTAATAAACAAGACTCGGAATTACTTCCGATAACAATTGGGGTGCCACAAGGATCTGTATTAGGTCCTCTATTATTTACGATCTTTATTAACGACTTACCTAAATACTTAGAGGATTATGCTAGTGTACTATACGCAGATGACACAACAGTCTTAGTTAATGGTCTAAACAAAGACCATTTAGAAAAAGAACTTTCAAAAGTTAAAAAGAATATTGGAAAATGGTTTGATAAGAATAAACTTAAATTAAATTCAGGAAAGACACAAACTATAGTTTTCTCAAGCAATAAAACCGTAAATTCTGGTGCTACAGTAAAACTGCTGGGAATCACACTGGATGATGCTTTAAAATGGAAACCACATGTTATTAACACATTTACTAAGCTGTCGAAAACTATATTTATTTTAAGACAATTAAAACAAACTCTATCCCATTCAACATTATTAGTAGCGTATCACTCTCTTTCATTCTATATTAACTTACGGAATTCTTCTCTGGGGTCAAGTAGCCTGCATGGGCAAATTATTCCGCCTTCAAAAGAAAGCTATACGAGCACTAAGCGGAGTCACACCTAGAACTTCATGCAAACAACTGTTCATTAATTTAAAATAATGTCCCTACCTTCAGTATACATTTACGTCGTACTGTTAGAAATTCACAGGAATATAAAAAAATACATTGTCCACTCTGATATTCACACTCATGATACAAGATCAGCCAAATTAATCGCTCCGTCTTATTCGAGGACAAAATGCTCAGCAACGAATAAAATTAATATTGCCTTATATAATAAACTTCCTAAGAATATTAAAACTTTAAATTATAAAAAATTTAAAACTAAAATAAATACTTACCTTCTACAAGAATGTTACTATACTATAGACGATTACCTAAGTGCTAATCTAACAAATCTGTAATTAAATTCAACGCAGATTTATGATTGTTTTCAATAGTTTACTTGTTAACTTAACAAATGCTTAACATTATTCTGTTTATTAAACTTTTAAAAACGCATTATAATACAATTTATTTTTAATGTACCTACAATATAATTTCAAAATTGTATTAATAAATAAAATAATACCACTAGGGAACCATATCATATAAAAATTTTTTTATGCTAGTTAGTTATTATATTTAATTATACTGACATACTCTAATGTAATTGAGAGAGTGAATAAATTTATCTATATCTATATCTATTATTATTATTATTATTATTATTATTTTTTTTTTTTTTTTTTATATTACGGCTTCGTCTGCAGTGGACATTTGCCGCTATACACTTGTATGATAACACAATAACACAATACATAAGTTCAGACATCAAAGGTGGTGGCTTATTTCTGTCATATATATCTTCTGGGTTTTCGATTTACCTTTGAAAACCATTTCCTGCTAAAATACTTGTACTGATAAAAGCGATGATGCCAAGATTTATGGCTGATTAATGGGTAGTGACTTATGGGTTACAGCATTTTATATAGTGCAGATGCTTTTAAGAACTGGAGAAGCTGCATTGATTCTGCATCAGCCCCTACATACAAACACTTCGACACGGTTTGGTCCACACCTAGACCAATTATTATTATTATTATTATTATTATTATTATTATTATTATTATTATTATTATTATTATTATTATTATTATTATTATTATTATTATTATTATTATTATTATTATTATTATTATTATTATTATTATTATTATTATTATTATTATTATTATTATTATTATTATTATTATTATTATTATTATTATTATTATTATTATTATTATTTATTATTTATTATTTATTATTTATTATTATTTATTTATTATTATAATTTATAATTAGAACCTGCATCGCAAAATTACTGATAAGAAAATGAGTTGCAATATGTGTAATAGTAGTTTACCAAAAGATGGAAATCATGTTAAATGTAATTTCTGCAACAGCTTTTTGCATTATTCTTGCTCCGGGTTATCAGAAAGTACTTACGTTCGTATGTCAAGCAAGAATAAGGATAAGTGGAAATGCATAAACTGCAGGAAAGATGATCAAAAGCAGAAAATTGATTTAACAGCAAATATACCAGAAAGCAATGATGTTAAACATATGTTAGGAATTATAGACAGCAAGTTGGATAACTGTAAGCAGGTGGTGGATGAGGTTTGCAACGATATGAAAGGATTATCTAACTTTTATGATGACCTTAAACGAGAAGTATGTGAACTTAAAAATATAAATAATGATCTTGCGAAAAGCGTTCGTGCACTATTGGATGAAAACAAGAAAAAGGATGCTAAAATTACTGAACTGGAAATTAAAATAAATAAGCTCGAACAACATGGTAGAAATATTAACTTTGAGATACACGGAATGGAAGTTACAGATAATGAAGCGCAGGAGGGCTTTTTAAAAATAGCTGTAAAAAAATTGGTTGAACAATTGGAAGTAGATATACAACCGAACGATCTTGAAGCAATACATAGGCTTCCGAAACGACGCCCTAATGCAATACCTGCAGTAATTGTAAGATGTGCCTCACAAAATGTTAGGGATAAAATCATTAACAAAAGGAAGGTAACTATAACAAATAACCATATATTTAATAATAATAATGATCGGAAATTATTTCTTTGTGAAAATTTAACCACTTATAATAAATCTTTACTATGGCAAACCAAGCAAAAAGCTAAGGAAACAGGATATAAATTTATTTGGGTTCGGAACGGAATAATATTGGCACGTAAATCCAATGAAGTTCCAAGTATAATACGAATCGAAACTGAAACGGATATTTTAAAGCTAAGCTAGACTTTATAAGTAATATGCTTGTGTGATTAACAGCAAGTTATTAGTGTTTGATAGACTTAAAAATACTGACTAGATTAAGGTAGTTATGTACAAATTCTATTAAATTAAGCAAACAAACAAAATTATGTATAATGTTGGATGATGATGAATACTCGGATAATGTTAGATACCATACTGTTAGCAATATTACTGAATATGAACGTTTAAAATTGTGTAAAAGTTCCAATTCCTTGGCAATATTTTGTTTAAATATCCGTGGAATAAAAAGTCATTTTGACGAATTATTAACATACATCTCTGCAACTAAATTTGACGTACTAGTGTTATTAGAAGTATCAATAAACGAAATTTCGATCTTCAACTATAAAATTGAGGGATACAATATGTATTCTAAACTACGAACACAACGTAGAGGGGGTGGGATACTTTTATATATTCATAAAAAGTTATTATTTAGGGAAAGTCTATATGAATCGACATCATATGAAAATATTGAAGGGTTCATCAATTTTCGTGGACAACTCATAAAACTTATTATGCTGTACAGGCCACCACATAATAGCGTCAAAGATTTTGTTGAAGAGTTAAACCATCAATTAAATAACAGTAAAAAAGATCATAATATAATTTTTGGAGGAGATGTTAATATAGACTTAGAAAGTAGAACTTTGGCTAATGCAGAAAATGAGTATGAAATTTTATTAAGTAGCAAAGGATTTTATAAATGCATTAAAGGATTTACGCGTCAAGAAATTTATAATGGTAAATTGACTTCTTCATGTATAGATCATTTTTATGTACGTGGAGTGTATGAAGAAATAGTGTCGACTATTATTCAAACAAAAATTTCAGACCACTACATGATTTCATTAACAATAACACTTCTCAGCAGCACGGTAGTAATACATCAAGCAGAACAACAAATTGTTTTAGATGAGAAAATGGTTAAAAAGTACTTAAGTAATATAGATTTTCGGACGTGTTTGATGAATAATGAGCCAGATAAATTGTATAATAATATCATTAAAAAATTTCATCAAGTGTATAAAAACTCTCAGACTGTAAGACAGATACAAACCATAAGACGGACAGAAACCATAGATTTTAGAAAGCCGTGGATGTCAAGATTCTTATTAGATTTAATAATAAAAAGGGATCATTTGTTTATGAAATGGCAAACCTCAAGATTAGAAAATGATAGGGTAAATTACACGAAATATAGAAATTGGATAAATGCAAAAATTAAGAAGGAAAAAAAACAGTTCTATGTAAACAAATTTAATACGACAGTCAAAAACACAAAACAAATGTGATTTACAATAAATCAGTTAATAAAAAACAAGGAACAAAAAAATTTAGATCAAATAATTAAAGAGCACTTTCCGAATAAAGATGATAAATTAATTGCAAATCAATTTGCGAATACGTTTTTCAATAATGTTAACGCGATTAAACACGTGTGTTCCAATAAATTGAGTAATGATCTGACAGAAAATAAAATTATAAGGGATAATTTTGATATTGAATTAGTAGAAATGAACTTTATAGAAAAAGAAATTGAAAATCTTAAAATAAGAAAGTCCCCAGGTATTGATAATATTAGACCAAAAGATATAATTTTCTTAAAAAATGAAATTTGTAAATTAATACAAACCCTTATTAATTCAATTATAACTAAAGGTAAAGTTCCGGAAAGATTTAAAATAGCAATAGTTAGACCAATACACAAAAGTGGAAGTTACTCAGATTTTTCGAATTACAGACCAATCTCACTTTTACCAATCATAGAAAAAATATTTGAAAAGCATATTGCTCAGAAACTAAATAGTTATATAAAGGACAATAATATAATCGTTAAGGAACAATATGGATTCGTTAAGGGACGGGGTGTTAATAAATTATTATCAAAATTTGCTGACATAGTGTATAATAACTTACATAATAATATTAATGTTTTGTGCTTGTTTATTGATTTTTCAAAGGCATTTGAAACAATAGATCATAAAATACTCATAAATAAAATGAAAAAGATAGGGTTTTTGGAATCAGCAATTCTCTTGTTTGAAAGCTACCTAGAAAAAAGGAAATTTGTAGTAAAAATTAAGGATACATTAAGTGACGAAAAAGATCTTGATATTGGTGTGCCACAGAGGTCTATTCTTGGACCATTGCTTTTCATTTTATATATAAATGATATACCGAAGGTTGCACAAAATAGTACGGTATTCATGTTCGCGGATGACATATTAATAATATCGTGTCACAAATCATTTGAAATAGCAGAAAAACAGCTACAAGTAGATACAAACAAACTATCAATGTGGTCTCATGACCATCGATTAATAATGAATGCGCAAAAAACACAGGTTATGTTTATAACCTCACCGTATATGAAAAGGGAAAGAAATCCAAACATAGTATTGCATTCATGCAAATGTTTAGAACTAAGACAAATGAGCTTACGTAAATGTCACGAGGAATGCAAAAAATTATCAAATACTACTTGTTACAAGTACTTAGGAATAATGGTAGACAATTATTTTCGTTGGGATGTTCATATTAATATTGTTTGTAATAAACTTAAAGCTATATTGGTAAAATTGTACTATATCTCGGAAATTGTACCACTAAAAGTAAAAAAAATTATTTATGTAGCACTGGCTGAGTCGTTAATTAGATACGGATTAGAGGGTTGGGGATTTGCAAGTGATACTTACATTTCTAAAATTCACTTACTGCAAAAGAAATTGTTAAAAATGGTAGACAAGGACAATAGCAACTTCATGTTTAAAAACGCATTACTTAATAATAACTTACTATCTGCCAGAGGATTGTTTTATTATAAAATTATAATTGACAACTTTTTCAGCGATTTTTATCAAAAATTACAAAACAGCGAATATTGTCTAAGACAAAATAAATACATAGTGCCGAAGACTAGAAATAAATACGGTGAGAAAAACTTAGACTTTTTGGTACCAAAGTTGCTAAACGAATTACCACAAGAATGTAAGATCTTCAAAAATATGAAATCACTAAAAAAGGAACTGAGAGTATATTTAACCGAAAAGTATGTATAATATCAAAGTAACAATATTGAACAAGAATAAAAAAAATAAATCAATAAAATTAAAAAAAAAAAAAAATAGAAACAATAATATAAACAAAAACAATAACAATAACAACAATGTTTTATTACAACTCATAAACATCATAAACATCATAATTTGCAGGACAACCATAACATAAGATAAATTAACTTTAGGAGAGTTGGGCCATATCAAATAAACTAAATATAATATAGTAAAATGGATTTAAGAAAAATTCTATTATATCTCTTGAATTTTGGAATAGGTTAGATTTAGTCGCATAAATGATTTCAATTAGCTTTATATAACAATATCAATATTATTTCTGTTCTAAAGTGCACAAAAATGAATAGCTTAGAATAAGGGTAATACCAATCTTTTATATAATTTTAAAGAATTGATTATTATTTAGTGTAATTTTAGCGAAGGTATTGTCCATACTGTAGGTGTAAAGACATTTTGTGTTTTGTTTTTCTTTTTTCTTTTTCTCTACTTCTTTTTCTGTTTATATATTAAGAAATCATTTTTATTTTACTATTATTACTTTAGTGCACTTTAAATTGTATATATATATTTTCTTTCCTTACTCATAATGTAGATGAAATTATTTATGTTTTCTTCTTATTTTTATTGAGAAATCTTTGTTACCTATGGAAACATGTTTAAATTTAATTTATTATATAATAGAAGATATCAAAAATTACAAGCACCATGACAAGCAATCTTGTAAATTAGCTTATGGTGAGAGAGAGAATATTACCATAAATAAAGGATTTTGAATTGAATTGAATTGAATTATTATTATTATTATTATTATTATTATTATTATTATTATTATTTTTTTTTTTTAAATTCGGCTCCGACTACTTAGGTCATTAGCCGTAAACTGGAACTGGATCTTTGATCCGTTCTTTTTCAAAATTGTAAATCTCACTAATTTTACATATACAAAAGATCATATTTTCTTGTACAATCCAATATCTTTTAGGAACAGTATCACGTTTTTGATAGTTTCTGGTTTGTACTCTAGAGCTTCAGCCAGACCGTTTGGAAGTGAGTACTTTTGTCGTTCATTTTGAAATTTAATGAACTTAATTAAAACGTGTTCTACTGTTAGAGGTAGTAGACATAATTGGCAGGATGGTTTTTCTTCGTCGGTTAATAAGTACATTGATGTCAGATTTGTGTGACCAATTCGGAGACGTGAAATTATGCACTGGTCTCTGCGAGTGAGTTGTGGTAGCGCGGCATTCTTTTGAAGAATGGGTTAAATATATCTTAAGTTAGTGCTAAAGTTTTCCCATCTCTTTTGCCATAAGTTCTGGCATTTACTTTTTATAAGGTGTTTGTAATCTTCATATCTCAACGGCAGGGATAGTTTCGGGACATTGAGTGGCGCTTCTTTTGCTGCTTGGTCCGCATCTTCGTTTCCTGGTATACCAGTGTGTCCAGGTACCCAGATAATAACTATCTGCTTACAACTGAGGCGAGATAAAACCTCCAGGATATTGATAATTAAACCGTCTGAAAGGTCTTTCACTAATATTAATCTAATTGCGTTTAGGGAATCGGAGCATATAACAGCAGTAGTAATTGTAGAATTTTCTATGTATAGCAATGCACGTAGTATAGCAAAAAGTTCTGCAGTGAGTGCTGATGAATCATCTGGAAGATGCCAGTACATTTTCAGATTGTTGTGTACTACTGCCGAACCAGTTCCATTATTTGTACAGGATCCGTCAACGTATATTTCCTCTCTTTGCGGGTAATCCGCTAGAATCTCAAGGAATTTTGTTCTGAACGTATTAGCCGGTGTTGTAATTTTTGAAATACTTGCTAGATCAAGTTTTATCTTGATAGTAGTTGTTATCCACCATGGGAGTGCGTGCGGATAACTTTTGTACAATTTTGGAGGGGGTAGCTCTAAAATGCTAAGATATTTATTATAGCGTTCTGTGACGTAGTTGTTATATTGTGTTTTTATGTTTTTAGCCTGATTGCGAGGTAGAATTAGGTTTGTTAGTGGATGTTTATGTGTAGCCAATATTTTGGCTGCATAGTTCACAGTTAGGCGAATACGTCTAATAGACAATGGTTCTACATTTGCTTCGCATTGAAGACTTACTACCGGGCTTGTACGAAAAGCACCTAATGCATATCTGAGTGCAGAGTTTTGAATGGGATCTAAGATACTGAGGTTGCTCTTACTTGTGGATGAATAAGCTACGCGAGCGTAGTCAATTTTTGATCTTATTATGGTATTGTACAAACTCAATAGTATCTTCTTGTCAGAGCCCCAGTTTACGTTGCTAATGTATTTCAGAACATTTAGTCCTTGAATGCAATCCCTCTTTAGTGCTTCAATATGAGGTAAGTAGGTGAGCTTACGATCCAATATCACGCCGAAAACCGCATTTGGTCTTTAAACACTACTTGTTTACCGTATAAGGTCAATATTGGGTCACAATGTGGTTTACGTTTTTTACAAAAATGGACAGCACAGGTTTTTGCGACAGAGAAGCGAAAGCCCATCTTTGTGGCTGCAGTTGTAATTGTATCTATGGATTTTTGGAGCCTAAACTTACAGAGTTCTATCGTTTTGGCAGAAGTATATATGGCTAGATCATCTACATATAAACAGTATTCCACGCAAGGATTAGTTGTGCTGACGATGTAGTTGACAGCAATTGCAAAGAGGGAGCAACTTAGCGTTGATCCCTGTGGTATCCCGTTTTCAAAGTATAATGTAGATGACTTTGCATTTCCTATACGGACTTGGAAACTTCGTTTTTCTAGAAAGGCGCTGATAAATAGTGGTAGATTTCCCCGCAGGCCCCATTCATGTAATTTTAATAATATCCCTTTTTTCCAGGTCATTTCATAAGCTTTCTCGAGATCGAAAAATATAGCTATTGTGTGTTTTTTCTCTTGGAAACCTTTCTTTATAGCACTATCAATTTTGACTAGGTGGTCCGAGGTGCATCCGTTTTTTCTGAACCCACACTGTGCATCGTTTATTTTATTGTTATGTTCGAGGTACTACATTAACCTTACATTTACCATGCGTTCTAGAATTTTACTAATGTGGCTAGTTAACGCAATTGGTCGGTAGTTTTCGGTCTTGGTTGGATCTTTTCCAGGCTTGCGGACAGGTACAATTATTATTTTTTTCCATTTGTCTGGATATCTATGAGTACTCCAGATCATGTTATATAGGTCTAAAAGCTTTTCTTTTGAATTGGTAGACATATGCTTTAACATGGAAGAGGTTATTTCATCATCCCCTGGTGCAGAATCTCTTGGCATGTTAAGTGCCCTTGAGAGTTCTGCCGTAGTGAATGGCTGATTATATTGTTGTAGTGAGTTATCGTCAAAATTTAATGTTTGAGACTCTCCTATGTATTTGTAGGATAGAAAGCTTAAGCTGTAGTTGTCTGAACAACTATTAGCTTTGAAAGTCTTTGCTAGTGCATTACTTATATCCTCATTACCAACAATTTCTTTATTGTTAACGATTAGATGGGTGATCTTGGAGAAATTTTTGTAGCCGCGAATATTACGAATTTTCATCCACAACTCCTGTATCGGAGTTGTGGGGGTAAGGCCAGCAACGTAGTCTTCCCACCATTTCTGTTTGGCTTCTCTGATTGATCTACGAGCAATTGCACGAGATTTTTTAAATTCGATCAAATTTTCTGTTGTGCTGTTATTACAAAATCTTTTCAAAAGCACTTTTTTATATCTGATGGATTTCTCAACATCTTGCGTCCACCAGGGCACACTCTTTTGTAAATATCTACTCGAAGTTATAGGAATAGCCTTTCTTGCAGCGTCTAAGATGGATTTATTTAGATTATCCACCGATATATCTACATCTTGAGAGATTTCAGGAGGTTGAATTACATTGGAAAATGTATTCCAATTAGCTCTTCTTGTGATCCATCTGTTCCGCCACTGAGTTGCAGGTACTTCCACTTTTTTTGATATTAGGATAGGGTAGTGATCGCTCCCGTAGGGGTCATCAAGCACTTCCCATTCGTAGTCGGGATATATTGAAGGGGTACATAATGCTAAATCAATGGCGGATACATTTTTACCTCGCAAATTTAGGTAGGTATTTTTCCTTTCGTTCATTATAACGACATTATTATTTAGTAGAAATAGCTCAACCATTTTACCTCTAGGGTCTGATGGCTTTGATCCCCAAACAGGACTGTGAGCATTGAAGTCACCCATCATAATTGCATTGCCAGGCAGCTGGTTATATATTTTTCAAGATCAGAGGAGTTCCAGTCGAATCTAGGTAAGTATAGGTTACAAATTGTTATTCGAATGGGTGAAATAAGTGTTATCGCCAGTGCTCTTATGTGAGAAACCATCGCTAAGGGTCGAAATTTCAAATCGTTACCAATAAGGATTGCAATCCCTCCACTAGCTCTTTCTGTTGGTGGGTCGTCTAACCATAGTACTGTATATTGCCTGAGGCTAAAAGAGTCCTCAGGCTTTAGTCTGGTTTCCTGCAAGCATACACAAATTGGGGAATAATTTGCCAATAGAATCTGTAGCTCAGGCAGATGGTAAATTAATCCATTACAGTTCCATTGTAGAATTTTTGGTTTGAATGTAAAGAAGTTGAATTTTCACTCTTAGATTAGCAAAATATCACCAGTAAAGTGGACAAATACAAGCAGATGACAAATAGATAAAATAAGACTAATACAAACAGCTAAGTGTAAATAACTAGAATATGACAAGTATAAGCAGATAATAAATAGATAAAATTAAACAAATACAAACATCTAAGTACAAATACGTAAAATGTAACAAATACAAACATGTAAGTGTATATAATAAAATCTCAAATATAAACATGTAAGTTAAATATATCACAGGAAAGTTAGTTATCACAGATCAAATATCACGTAGTCTTTGAGGGTGGCAACCTGGGTTTCCCAGCTGGCCATCCCTTCTTTTTCTTTTTTAATTTCGTGGATTCTGGGGCGAGTTCTGTGATCGAACTTTCAGTATCGGAAGTCGTGCTTCTCACTCGCTTTTCGGGTTCAGCAGTAGATGTAAACGATCTGCGACTGCTCTCCGACCCATCACGGGATCGTGCTACAGTCGGGGTTAAGGCAAGCGGTGGTTTCATATTAGTAGGTGCTGTGACTAATACCTTAGGGATAAAGGCAAACTTCAGCGCTTCCACTAATTGTGGCACTAACTCTTTGACTAGATCGCTATTATCTTGTTTGGTGGCTGCCGCTCGAGCATAAGTTCTGCCTGGTGCCGGAGTTGGTACCACTACAATTCTTCTTGCTTCAAAGTAACTCACATTTTCTTTAGCCTTAACTTGCTGAATAGCAACTTCCTGTTTATAAACAGGGCAGTTTTGAGATCGTGCTGAATGACTACCATCGCAATTTATACATTTCATGGGTTCCTCACAAGGGGAACCATCGTGTATTGCTTTTCCGCAAACACACATTGGGTTTGCCAAGCATCTCATTGAGGTGTGACCATATTTCTGGCACTTGAAACATCTCATTGGAGGTGGAACGTACAGTCTTACCTCCAATGAATAAAACGCCACTTTAATTTTCTTAGGGAGCACGGGTGTTCCAAAAGTAATCACATGGTTTGGCGTATCCCTGAGAATACCATCCTTCCTTGTTTTTAATCGTCTCACCTCTATAACATTTTGCGACTGTAACTCCTCTCTTATGGTGTCTTCTGAACAGTTTAGAAGATCTGGACAATATATTACACCTCGAGACTTATTTAAAGAATTATGCGGGACTATTTCTACTTCAAACTCGAGGAAGAGTTTCACTTTTGACATTTTCATTGCTTGGTTCTCTGTTCTAGTTTCAAGTAGTATGCCTTCTTTAGTTTTCTTAATCATTTTTAGCTCTCCAAAGACACGATATAACTCTTTACTTATTAGGAATGGACTCACTTTATCGAAGTTGAGTCCATCCTTTCTTTTCAGGACGTGGTACCGGCATGATGCCGTCACCACGTTCGCTGACACTCCATAATCGTAGGCCGAGTACAATAAACGGTTGTCTATAGGCTTTTCTGTCACATCAGGGGCAGCCTTATTCCCTGATGCATTAGTATCCATTGAAGTAACCGTGTTCAAGCAAGGGTTGTCATCATCGGTCTGACGTTCTACAGCAGGCAGAGACCGACCACCTGGTGCATCCGTAGAGCTACTCTGACTATACAGAGTAGGTCCTAATTGTGAGGCTGGGACCTCGAGTGTGTTGTTTGGCGCGTTTATTGATTTTGCCTTAGTCGTATCCATATCATAAAAATATCCAATAAATAAGTGTAATATGTAGTTGTGAAAGGTGTGTATTATTAAAATGTGCTTTAGCTAGCACACGTAATGTGTATGTGTGGTGTGTGTGTGTATGTGTTGTGTGTAAGGTACGTATGTGTGTGTATGATAAAGACTCCCATCTTCGCCCCTCACTCCCCACCAATCCCATGCAGAAGCAGCACAGCAGTGGCCTCGGCAAAGCCTCCCACCCCCCCACAGCAGGGCCCAGCCTGGGCACCACCCAGCACTACTAAAGGGGGCAAGATTATTCGCCAGCTAATAGGACAGCCTCCTCTTTGGTTAAAAGAGGTTCGGGTCCCTGTCCTATCTGGCGGCCCAGGTGCGCCACCCCCAGTTTTTGAGCTGTACCCTCTACAAGTACCACTCTCCGCAGCGATTCCGAAAAGCTAAGGGGCGAAAACACGGCGTCCAAGATAAACTGCATGTATGGAATGTAAGTGTTGTTAATATTGTGAATGGTAGTGTAATGTTTGAACTGCGTGTGTGGCCGTTTCAGTCGACTTTTACGCCAGGCAGGCCGTACCGTGGGGCTATTCTTTAATCCCGGCGCCCACACGGGGGAGGGGAGAGGATAGGAGTTTGGTAGGTGGAATGGTTAATAGGAAGAGGGCTGAAGGAAGCTAGGTGTTGGACAGCGGACAGCTGAGCTCGGGTACCTCGGGTTTGCCATTCCCGTACCTGTTTGGGAACTAACAGGCCCCTGAGGGGATTATTATTATTATTATTATTATTATTATTATTATTATTATGTGTATGTGTATGGGTGTGTATATGTGTATGTGTGCGTATGTATATGTATTTATGTGAATATGTATATGTGTATGTATGTGCATGTATATAAATATATATCTAAACATTAATAATTAATTATTAAGTTAAAATGTGCAATATGTATTGAATATATTATAATTATATTTTCATATGGTATCATAAATTCGGGCTTGTTTGTAACACTTGGAGTTTTCATATCGTACTCATCAGGACTAACTATATTAGGGAAACTTAAGTATTTATCTAATTGAGGGTTGAGCCACTACTAATTCCAATAAAATATAACATTAATCGTGTGATGATGCTATTATTGCATCTATTTCGCTAATTTGAATATTGTTGTTTTATGTATGTTTAATATTATTATTGTTTACATGTTTTGTAATATTATCTTTTCATATTTTAATTCGTTTCTTAATTTTTTTTATATTTTATTATTTTTTTGGATTTTTCTTATGAATTTAACTTTTTTTTATGTTGTGATTTTTTTATGATTCAGTGAAGGATATAATTTGTATTTTTAGTATTAAAAAAATAAGGGTAATGTAAAATAGTTTTAGTTAAGTTGAAATTTGTTTTCTTTTTTTTATATAGTTTTTTTTATTTTATCTTATTGGTACGCATAAACGACTATATCAAACAACATTTTGTATAGCGATAATAGTTTTAACTGAAACACCTTGTCAAGCGACTTACGTTGCTTAAGGTGATCTTTTGTATATATAATAATGAATAAAAAATTTTGATTTGATTTGATTTGATTTGATTATTATTATTATTATTATATTATATTATTATATTATTATATTATTATATTATTATATTATTATTATTATTATTATTATTATTATTATTATTATTATATTATTATTATTATATTATTATTATTATACAGAAAAACAATTTATATATCATTGGCAGAAGCAATTATTAGATATGGTATCGATGCTTGGGGAAAGGCTTCTAATAATGATTTAAATAAAATCAAATTACTGCAAAAAAAGCTACTTAAATTAATTGTAAATGATAACAATAATAGTACTTTTCGCGACAATCTCATTAAAACCAATTTATTAACTGTAAAGGGAATATTTAATTATAAAATGATAATTGAAAATTATTTTACTGACAACTATCTAAGAGTTCAGGAAAATTCGTACGAACTCAGAGAAATTAAATACATAGTTCCGTTTGCAGAAAATAAATATGGTAAAAAATGTATGCAATACATCATTCCTACTTTATTTAACGAGCTTCCGCAAGAATTTAAGCAATATACTAATATAAAATCCCTGAAAAATAATTTAAAACAGTATCTAAATAATACAGCCTCGATTTAAAAAGATAATTACCAAATTACCAAATCACTTCAATATGGTAACAAAATGCAGAAAAATAAAGTAAAATAAAGAAAAAAGTTAAATGAGAGTAGAGCCAAATAAAATTAAAGTTAAAATTAAATAAAATTTAATAATACCAAGTAAATACATGTAATTAAAATTAAAATAAATAAGAATAACTTTTAGAAATTCCTGTAAAATATACGGATTAGCAAATTAAGTAGTGTAATAAGGTTTAGTATATTAGAAAATGATTATCTAATAATATATGTAAGAGTAAATAAGTTAGGATAATTATATGTTAGTTTACATCAAGTACTCATTATTTGTATAAAAAACAGGATTTTAAAAATTTGTACACTATGTCAAGCAACCTAAATGGTTAGCTTATGGTGTATGTAAATAACTAAAAGGAAAATGTAAATAAAGTTCTTGAATTATTATTATTATTTGTTTGAAAATTCATTATGCAGTAGTGTTCTCCATCCAGGAAGCGGCAAGTCATTACATTTGTTAATATAGTAAAATGAACGCATTACATCTATATTCATATTTCTTGACCATTTAATGCGCTTTCGTCTATTTCCGTTAGCAGCACAAATTGAAATGTTTGGCGAGCTAACAGTATTAATAGGCATTGGATTATTATTATTTATGCCTAGATAATTTACCGTTTCCTGTATTATTATTATTATTATTATTATTATTATTATTATTATTATTATTATTATTATTATTATTATTGGCTCGACTCTCGAGCTGTCCGGACGTGAATTAAGTCGCTCTATAAAATATTTATAAACTTAGTGAATAAGTGCGATTAGTAGACAGAAGACTGAACAAAAGTGATACCATATGATTACTCTTTCTAAATAGTATCTGCATTTTGATTAAAATTAAATACTCTGATAATGAAGTGCGATAAGTGTGAAATAGCATTAAATCCAGATGGTAATTATGTTACTTGTAATACTTGTAAAAGCAAACTGCATTATTCGTGCTCGGGATTATCGGAATCGACATATTCGCGTATGTCGACAACAAAAAGAGGCCTGGAAATGCGTAGAATGTAGAAGTGAAAATCTAAGTCAGAGATCGGAATCTTCCACGCCTGCAGGTGATGAAGATATCAAGCATATGTTTAATGTAATTTCGAACAAACTTGATAAATACCAACAGGCTGTAGACGAGATAAAGAATGATATAAAAGCATTATCAAATTTTATGATGATCTAAAACACGAAGTAATTCAACTACGTAACGCAAACAAGGAACTGACTAAAGACGTGCGTACTTTACTCGAAGAAAATAAGGCGAAGGATACAAAATCCTGGAACTTGAGGGCAAATTAAATGCAATTGAACAACGTGGAAGAAACGTTAACTTTGAAATTCACGGTTTGGAAACCACTGCGGAAGAAAAGCAGGACGGATTTTAAAACAAGTAGTTAAAAAATTAGTACACCACTTTCAGATAAATATGGATCCAAATGATATACAGATCGTACATCGGCTTCCGAAAAGGAAACCAGAGGCTATTCCAATTGTAATTGTTAGATGCACTTCCCAAGTATTTAGGGATAACGTAATTAGCAAAAAGACAGGTAGTCAAAAATAGTGATTTGTTAAATAATGCAAGCGACCGAAAAATTTTTATTAATGAAAATTTAACAGCATACAATAAATCACTACTATGGAATGCAAAGCAGAAAGCCAAGGAACTCCGATGGACTTTTGTATGGGTGAAAAACGGTAGAATATACGCAAAAAAATCAAACGAAGAACCAAGCGTAATACGTATAGAAACCGAAAGGGATTTACTTAGAATACGTTAAGATTACTACTATTACAACATTACAGTTATTTATAGGTAATTTAAAGTTAAGAGAACAGTTTTATTTTAATTTTGATGGTTACTTTGATAGAAAGGTATTTTAAGTTTAGTTTTGATATTTATTCTGAATAAAATAATAAATTTAAAGTCACAATACAAAATGCTAGACGAAGACGATTATACGAGAATTGAGACTAAAGTTCAATTTTATACGTTTGGTAATATTGAGGAGTATAAAGATCTAATTCAGACGCATAACTTAGAGGATAGTTTTAACATATTCTGCCTAAACATCAACGGAATCAAAAGCCATTTTGATCAATTACTATTATACTTGTCAAATGTCAAAATTGAAATTTTAGCTTTAATGGAAGTATCAATACAAAATCATGAGTTAGATATATATCAAATTGAAGGCTATAACATGCACGTTAAGTTAAGATCTCAAAGAAAAGGAGGGGGAATAATAGTTTATATCCGAGACAATCTCAAATTAACAGAAACTATATATAAGTCGGCATCATATGAAAACATACAAGGCAAATTAAATTTTCAAGGAAAAGAAATAGAGCTTATTGTGGTATATAGACCTCCAAACTATAATGTAAAAGATTTCATTGGTGAATTAAAAATCAAATAAAGAAATGCCAAAAAATAAAAATGTTATATTTGGAGGAGACATAAATTTAGATACGGAAAGTGAGAAACTGTCGAAAACGATAAATGAGTATGAAGTATTATTAAGTGGTAATGGTTTTTTTAAATGTATAAAGGATTATACCAGACAAGAAATTTACAATAACAGACTTGTGTCTTCTTGCCTTGACCATTTATATGTGAGGGGTGAATTTAGAATAATATACTCGGCAATTATACAAGCAAAAATATCAGATCATTACATCATCTCAGTAAATCTAGTAGTGCATAATAAAAGTAATAAGATCAATAAAATAGAACCAAAAATCACACTAAGTGAACAGTTAGTTAAATTCCATTTAGCCAATATAAAGTTTAAAAAAATAGAAAAAATAAATAACCCTCAGAAACTATATAATAGTATTACACAAACATTTATCCAGGTATATAAAAACTCGGAAATTTATAATGCAACGAAGACAATAAAAAATTCAAATTCTACATTTAAAAATTCCTTGGATGACCGCAGATTTACAGTCGTTGATGAAAAAAAGGGATAGCATGTTTAGAAAATGGAAACGCTCGAGGATGCAGAATGATCTAAATGAATATAAAAAATTTAGAAATTATTTAAACTCAAAAATTAAAAAGGATAAAGTACAATACTACACTAACAAGTTCAAGGAAGTACAAAACAATACAAAAGAAATGTGGAAACTAATCAATCAGATAACAAATCCCAAAGACAAACCAAATATCGATCAATTAGTCAAGCAACATTTTCCAATACAAAGTGATAAAAAACTAGCAAATCAATTTGCGGAAACATTCTTTCAAAACGCCTGCTCGCTAAAACACAAATGCCACGTGCAGTTACTCAGAAATCCAATAAAAAATATTAATAAAGTTAGTACCTTTTACCTACAGGAAGTAGCATTAGAATTTGTTAATAAGGAAATTCAAAAATTGAACCCTAAAAAGTCACCCGGAGCGGATAGCATAAGAGCAAGGGACATACAGTTTTTAACAAATAATAATATAAACCTCATAATTCAAAATTTAATAAATACAATTATTAAAACAAAAAAAGTACCAGACAAAATGAAAACGGCCATAGTAAGACCTATACATAAAAACGGCAGCTATACAAACCTATCAAATTATAGACCGATCTCCATACTACCAGTAATTGAAAAATATTTGAAAAACATGTTTCGGAAAAATTGTACAACTTTATTCAAGAAAATAGTATAATAAATAATGTGCAATATGGATTTATAAAGGGACGGGGCATAAATAACCTGCTGACAAAGTTTTCGAACATAGTATACCAATATTTAGCACACAACATTCACGTAATATGTTTGTTTGTTGATTTCACCAAAGCTTTTGAAACAATTAATCATGAAAACCTAATAGCCAAAATGAATGACTTAGGGTTTCATGGACCACCATTGGAACTATTCAAGAATTACCTCGAGAGACGAAAATTTGTGGTAAAGATAAATAATACAGTAAGCCAAGAAAAATCTTTAGATGTAGGCGTGCCACAAGGTTCAGTCCTTGGTCCTTTATTATTTACATTATACATAAATGATTTACCTAATGTAATTAAAAATTGCACTGTATTTATGTTTGCGGACGATATTCTCTTAATGTCGCATCATAAATCATTTACTATAGCGGAACAAATGTTACAAGAGGACACTAATCAACCTGCTAAATGATCGCACGATAATTCACTAATTATAAATCCCGATAAAACCAAAACACTATATATTTCAACCCCTTATAGAGATACAAAAAAAGACCCAGTAATAAAAATACACTCCTGCAAATGCTTTCAAGCAAAAGAAAAGAGACTGGAAATGTGCCAATCATTATGTAAGGTGGTGATGAACTGTACGGAATATAAGTATTTGGGTATTACCGTGGACAATTACTTTCGGTGGGATATTCACATTAAAAAGGTATGTAATAGGCTATTGGCCATCTTGGTAAAGTTTTATTATCTATCTGACATGTTACCACCTCGTATGAGGAAAATAATATACACGGCGTTAGTAGAATCTGTGATAAGATATGGATTGACAGCTTGGGGAAATGCAAATGATATTCACTTGAATAAAATCAAAATAATCCAAAAAAAATTCTTAAAGCTGCTGGATAAAGAAAACTGGAATTCTACTTTCCAAGAAAAATTAATCAACAACAATCTGTTAACAGTAAAAGGAATATTCAAATACAACATGATAATCGACAATTTTTTTAAAGAGGAATATCTAAGTATTGACGAAAATAAGTACCACTTAAGAGAAATTAAATACAGAGTTCCATTTGTAGCAAATAATTATGGTAAAAAAATGTCTAAATTACACTGTACCAACCTTGTTTAATGAGCTGCCACAAGAATGCAGACAATATATTAATATGAAAACTTTAAAGGCTAACATAAAATTATATTTAAACACACAAACTAATTAAAGCACCAAAACCGCACAAAAGAAATAAATGCAGAGTTATGCTAAAACGTACACGTTAATGAAAGAGAGTAGAGCCAAAAGAAACTTAAATAGATCACACATTAATTTTCTCTTTATAAATTCCCGTAATAAGTTTAGGGCGCTGAAAATTAACTATGTAAATAAATGTACATATAGCATAGAAAAATATACAAAAATTCAATATATATAGTTTATACAATTCCTACACATAATATTGCGATACTTAGTTTTTAGTGATAAAATTTGTTTAGTATATATTTATAAAAAAAATTGTTTATATTTTTTAGGCGTCAAACAAAATATTGTAGATAATTTATTATATAGCGCTAAATTACGGGAACCAAGAAGTAGAATAACATCATGTCAAGCAACCTCATAGGTTAGCTTATGATGTATATGCAATTGTGTTATAAAATATGAATAAAAGTTTATTGAATTGAATTGAATTATTATTATTATTATTATTATTATTATTATTATTATTATTATTATTATTATTATTATTATTATTATTATTATTATTATTATTATTGGCTCAACTCTCGAGCTGTTCGGACGTAGTTTATGCGACGCTCCGTATTAATTACGATTGCAATAAAACGAAATTATTGTACAAGTGTTAGTGATTGTAGTGGTATGATATCTCTCTTTAAATAATAAACTGCATTAAAATTGATGATAAAATATCAATAATGAAGTGCGATATCTGTGATTGTGATTTACCAAAAGATGGAAACTATGTAGAATGCAAGTTTTGTAATAAAGGACTACATTACGCGTGTTCGGGTTTATCGGAAAGGACTTACATGCGTATGTCTTCGGTAAAAAAGGATGCATGGAAATGTATTGAATGTAGGAAAGAAGATTACACACAAAAATCGGAAACATCTGTTGGAGTAGAGGACGAGGATATCAAACAAATGCTTAGCGTAATTTCAAGGAAACTTGATAAAAACGAACAGAACGTGGATGGAATCAAAACGATTTAAAAGCATTATCGCTATTCTACGATGACATTAAACAAGAGGTCATTGAGCTCCGGAATACAAATAAAGCACTTGCGAAAGATGTTCGTTCGTTAATCGAAGATAATAAAGTTAAGGAGACAAAAATTATGGAACTAGAAACTAAGATTAATGTAATTGAGCAACGCGGCCGTAACGTGAATTTTGAAATTCACGGGTTGGAAATAACTACGAATGAAAAACAGGCAGAATTTTTACGAGAAACGATAGACAAATTAGTAGTCAAATTACAAGTTAACTTGGAGCCGAACGATATAGAAGTGGTACATCGACTTCCTAAAAAAAGACCCGATGCAATCCCAGCTGTTATTGTAAGATGCCGCTCACAAGTTGTCAGAGATAGAATAATGAGTAAGAAGAAATCAATCGTAAAAAATGAGGATATTCTACAGAACAAAAGTGACCGTCAATTGTACTTGTATGAAAATCTAACTTCATTTAACAAAGCTCTTCTATGGCGTACTAAGCAGAAAGCGAGAGAACTGGAGTGGAAATTCGTTTGGGTAAAAGAAGGTAGGATATTCAGTAGGAAATCAGGCGGTGAGTCAAACGTTGTACGTATTGAAAACGAAAAAGACCTGCTACGAATGCGTTAAAAAATAAATAAACAGTTTATATATTTTGAGGTTATTTAGAATAAGTTTGATTTTGAAATATTGAATACAGAAAAAAAATTTTTTTTTTTTAAAAATGGCATACAAAAACCAACACTTTAACAACTTTGAATTTTATACAGTTGGGGATATCGCCGATTATAAAGTGATAGAAGTAAATAAAAATTACCAGTCCTTGAGCCTAATATGCTTAAATATAAATGGTATAAAGAGTCACTTTGACGAGCTTCTTATATATATATATCTAAAATTAAAATTGATATCTTAGTTTTATCTGAAGTTAAGATAAAGCAATATGAATTAGAGAATTTCCAGTTAAACGGCTTTAAAATGTATTCTAAACTTAGATTAAATAGAAAAGGGGGTGGTATTATATTGTACATACGGAATAATCTAGACTTTACAGAAAAGTCATATCAAACACACACATATGAAAACATTCAAGGAACAATTTGCTTTCACGGAAAAAATATAGAAATTATAACTGTATATAGACCACCAAATCAAAATGTTACCGAATTTACTGAGGAATTACATAATCAAATACAACAATGTCAAGAATTAAACATTATTATCGGAGGAGATACAAACATTGATATAGAACGCGAAAAGACCAATAAAACTATAACCGATTATGAAATAGTATTAAACAGTAAAGGCTTTTTTAGATGTATTATGGATTATACTCGGCAGGAAATATTTAATGGCAGGCTAGTGTCCTCATGTATAGATCATTTGTACGTGCGTGGTGTATATCATAAAATTGTTTCAGCAGTGCTGCAAACCAAAATATCTGACCACTACATGATTTCGATTCAATTAATAATAGAAAATAATGCAAAGGCTGCAACATATCAGGAAAAGCACCAATATAAAATAAATGAAAAGCTTCTAAAACAATACCTCAGTAATATTGATTTTGATAAACTAAATAAAATAAATGATGCAAACAAATTATATGATAACATTGTAAAAGTATACAAAATGTATACAAAAAGCGGAAACTATTGATATAGAAAAAGGCATACCACGAAACCACAAAATTTAGAAAACCTTGGATGACAAAAGAATTATTAACTTTAATAAGAAAACGGGATGATATGTTTAGAAAATGGAAAAATTTCAAAACGGATAAGGATTTAAGAGAGTATAGACAGTTCAGAAACTGGTTAAATTCAACAATTATAAAGAAAAGAAAATGTATTACATCGACCAATTTAGTTACTTAAACAAGAATACAAAAGAAATATGGAACACAGTAAATCAATTAATAACGTCAAAAAAAAAGATGAATATAGATCAAGTTATAAATCACCACCTATCAAATCATGATTATAAATCCGTAGCAAATGAGTTTGCAGAAACCTTTTTTAACAATGTAAACTCCTTAAAGCATAAATGTGAACTTAGCTTAACAAATTGTGAAGTAAAACGTACTAATGAAAAAAGTTCATTTTATATACCTAAAGTTAGTCAAGCTTTTGTTATTAAAGAAATAAAGAAACTAAAGAAATGTAAGTCTCCTGGCGTTGATTCTATACGTGGAGGGGACGTACTTTTTTTAAAAGAAACTATGACATTTCTGATTCAAAAATTAATCAATCTTATGATTAAAAATGCGGTAGTGCCAGATCAATTAAAAATAGCTATGGTTAGACCGGTACACAAAAGCGGAAGCTATACAAATTTTTCAAATTACAGACCAATATCTTTACTTCCAGTAATTGAAAAAATCTTTGAAAGGCATATTGCAGATAAACTTAGAAACTTTATTCATGATAATAGTTTAATAAATAGCCAACAATACGGATTCATAAAAGGCCGCGGAACAAAAGCGTTACTAACAAATTTTGCAAACACAATTAATCAAAATTTAGCGAACAACATACATGTATTATGCCTGTTTATCGACTTTTCGAAAGCGTTTGAAACCATCAGCCATACGATTTTGATTGAAAAATTCAGAGGTTGGGTATACATGGACCACCGTTACAACTATTTAAAAGTTATCTGAAACACCGAAAATTTATTGTAAAATTAATAATGAATTAAGTGATGAAAAGTACTTGATATTGAGTACCACAAGGCTCTGTTCTAGGTCCCTTGCTATTTGTAATGTACATAAACGACCTACCAGATGTTCTATGTCACTCCAAAGTATATATGTTTGCGGATGATGTACTTCTTATTTCGTGCCATAAGTCGATTAATACTGCAACATATAATTTGCAGAATGATGCAAATAATGTTGCAAAATGGGCACATGATAACTTCCTGGTAATGAATCCTGAAAAAACCAAGACCATGCATATAACGACACCTCACATGAAAAACTTTATGCAACCAAAATCATCATTCATTCGTGTAAATGTTTTAGAATGATGGCTAGGAACAGGAACATGTGTCACACAACATGCAAAATTCTTAAAACATGCACAGAATACAAATATCTTGGCATTACAGTTGACAATCACTTTCGGTGGGATGTACATATAAAAAATGTATGTAAAAAACTGATGGCTGTATTAGTCAAATTATATTATGTAGCAGATAAGTTGCCTCTGTATGCTAATAAAATGGTATACGGAGCATTAGCAGAATCTGTAATAAGATACGGATTAGAAGCGTGGGGATGTGCTAACGATAATTACTTGAATCGAATTACAACAATACAAAAAAAGCTATTAAAGCTTGTTGATAAAGACAAAAATAAACGAACATTTCAAGAAACACTAAAAGAATATAAATTATTAACAGCTAAAGGAATATTTAATTATAATATAATAATAAACAACTATTCCAGCGACAAGTACCTAAGGAAGGACGTAAAAACTTACCAACTAAGAGAAGTTAAATATGAAGTACCCTTTGAAAATAATTCATACGGTCAAAAATGTCTTCGATGGTTAGTACCAAAATTATTTAATGAACTTCCAAACGAATGTCTACAGTATAAGAACAGCAAAGAATTAAAAAACGCTATAAAGAATTACCTGAGTTCAAAGTAAAACATTATAGTTTAGCAAAATAGAAAAAAGGAAAAAAAGAAGATATTACATAATAATAATAATAATAAAAGAAAAACTAATTTAAATAGAATAAAGTAAAATAAATTAAAATAAGATAAAACAGATCTCTGAAACTAGTCACTTAAACCAACCAATTGCAACTTCATTAATAAGAAATCAAATCTAAATGCAGACACAAATTAAGTAACTTATTAAGAGAGTAAAGCCAATAACAATTGTATTAATTTATATGTAGTTACCTTAAGAATATTCCTGTGTTACACTTTTGCTGTATATAAGTACACAGCTATAATTTTTGTTTTTGTTATTTGTTTTTGTTTAAGAAATTATTTTGGTTTAATAAATATTGTAAATATTATAGAAAACAAGAAATGCAACAGGAAAAAGTATGTAAAAAAATACTCCATGTCAAGCAACTGAAAAAAAGGTTAGCTTATGGTGTATGAAAATGTATTAAAAATATGAATAAAGGTATTGTATTGTATTGTATTATTATTATTATTATTATTATTATTATTATTATTTTATTATTATTATTATTATTATTATTATTATTATTATTATTATTATTATTAATATTATTATTATTATTATTATTATTATTATTATTATTATTATTATTATATTATAGCATAGAAATTTAATAAGAAAGAGGTTCTAAAAATAATAAAAGAAGAAAGATATCTGTGTAAAACAAAAGAAGTGGAAGAAATAGAAGAGCATACATAACAAGCAGAGTTAAAAAAAAAAAGAGTTGGAGTTAGACCTAGATCAGACTATTGCACGCAGATGGTGAAAGATGCAGACTGTGAATTTCAAGGAAATGTGTAGGTTAGCTCATAATAAAAAACAAACAATAAAGTTATGTGTCTAACCAGTTCCAGGACCGAAGACTTAATGATGATGAAGGTTTAAATCCGTGTTTCTTTAGTAAACAATTTAATTCAGAATGAAGTTTGATAAGAGTGTCCACATTTTGTAAGTGACCACCGTTCATATGAATTTGATAAAGAGCTTGCTTCTGAATCAGTGTAAGATTTATCTTTTTATAGAGATTTATAACTTTGTAGTAAGGAACGTAGTTATTAATGCCGTACGTTGCGATGTCTTAGAATTTCCAAGCTAAAGAATAAACGTCTGCACGAAATTTATTAAAATTTGTCTTAATAAATTTTTAGATGTCAGTTGTAAAGACAGTTAAAAGCATTTTTAATTTACAAAGGAGGTAAAATAATTCTCGTACAGGTTTAATAACCTTTAAGACAGATCTCAATTACCGAGTTGCTAAAGGAAGTTCTGCAACTTGCATCATACATAATGCCATGTCTGTTGGATGAGCTACACTCTTACATACGAGGAATAAAGCATTTGTTGCTAATTTACAATTTTCGAACTTTAAACGAACACATTTACAGTTTCAAGTCAAACATATCCTTGGATGGAATTTACATCATCAAAAAATAAAATATTGCATTCAAGTAGTTTATTTTCTTAACTTAGGAAACGTGTTCTGGTAATTAAAAGAAGTCGACAAGCTGCTTAGTAAAAATTCGTAAAAATCTCAATCAAAAATTTCTCGTTATGTAATATTTTTGTTGTGGAAGTAAAAATGTCTCGGCTAATTGCCCACGTTTGGAAGAATCGGGTTTTCAAAAATTTCTTCCACACTCCATACATCTGTTAAAGAATAATTTTTGGAATGTCTATTTAGTCGATCACTATTTAATACTGGGAAAGTTTATATATTAGGTAAAAGAGATTGTGTAATTTTGAAAGTTTTGCGTATGTTTCCACCGAAATAGGTATACTACCATTTTATTTGAGACAGTCAAGTTGTCACTAATTCTAGACATGGTGACAGTAATATTGAAAATTTTTCATGTTAATTGGCTTACTAATTTTTCAAAACGCAAGAAATTGTGGTAACTGAAAGAAGTTGACAGCTTTTTGCTGAAAGGATTGAATTAGTAGTAATACTCGGGAAAGCCTTCGCATAGTCTTTAAAGATTGATGCTGGAGAAAAAGAAATTTAATATTTAACGTTAGAGCTGTTATCTGCGAAAATTGATCTGCTTATTCCTTTTTTATGATCAACAACCAATTATGAAATTTGGAATTGGTAATACATTTTTTCAAATGTAGAACAATTTTCAAGGTTGTGATTTCCTAAGCATTGGCAAAACTTCTTGAATTTGAGAAAATAAGTTTATTTGTGCGGCAGATTTTTGAAGTAAAAGCTGTTATAAATTCTATGACCTGTGCCGTTGAAAGGGAATAATAAAAATTTGTTAGAAATTTGTCTGGATTTCTGATTGAGGCGGAATGATTTACAATAAATAATTTTATTTTTTTGGCTGAAGATTTAGAATACTAATATTTACCATAGCGGAACACATTTTTCTTACAATTTTATGAAGTGATCCAAATTAGGGAGTTTAGGCCGATATTCTTCCATCTCTTACGCAGTAAGTGCTGTAATTATATTCCATAAATCTTCATAGGAAGTATTCACATTTGTTTAACTTTGAACATTTCTTTGGATGGTGACTACAAATTCTCTGAGTGAAATTAACTAACCTCCAATATTTCAAATAAATTCGAGTTAATAATAGTCACTTCATTTTGAAATCTACAGTTTGAAACATTTAGAGTTATGCAATAATATTCTTTTGTAATTTGCAATAAATACACGAACTGTAATGGTTCATTTTTCGTATAGCTCTTAAGTTGCACTAACCTCTGAGCATAAGTTCATCAAGAATTTTTATCATAATTGCCTTAAATAACTGATAAAACGTTTTGAATGCAGTATCACTACAGAATATTTGAATTTTTAATTCAGGTAGTTTAACTGCCGCTGAACGAGTTATATATTCTATTGCCTTAGTTGCTTTTAATGCGACAATGCATTTATTAAAACTATCCATAATTGCCTGTACCTTCCACCAGAAAACCGAGTAAACTTATGTATTTGAAAGGAAGATGCGTAGAACACCTAATATTTTACATACATACATGCAGCAGAATCATTAAGTATAAAGAAAACTGGACAGATTAATCTGTTAGTGGATAATTTATCGTTAAGCTACAAAAAACTGAGCGGTGCTATTTGTTATCTGCATAAAAGGAAATGAATTATGGTTTGCACGCCAGACACATGTTTTTGGGTAACAAATAATACACCTTTTATTTAAATAAGAATATCGTTTAGTTAGAAAGTAGGTTGGTTGGGCGTAAGATAAAGAAAAACTCTCTTTGTCATAAGAAAATGCAGTTTCCGCCAATTAGGCAAAATTACATCTCCTATTAGCTGTTTATTCTTTATGGGGTTTCCGAAACAGCCGGATACTACCAATTGTATGATGACCTTTAGATGATTTATTATACTGAGGGTGTATTTAGAAGTTTATCTGTCATTACCGAATCGTTAGTGGTATAAAATAATTTGGAAAGGGATTTGATTGCAAAATCTAAACAAAGAAAAGGTCTGTGAGCACTGTACACGACCTTTCTTTGAGTATTTGAAGAAAATGCCGGTTGCGTTACAAATCTACATTTGGCTTTTAAAATGTAAACGATTTTACAAAATTGTTAGAAGCAGTAGAGATCTTCTGCGCTTAAAAGTAATTTTTGTTTGTTTGAATATTGTTATTAAAAGCAACCTGATCAGGTACGTAATTAAATCTGCGTATAGCTGATATTTCAACGTCATGCCATAAAAATCGCTTACACAGGATAATATACAATATGTGATGCATGTGCAAATATTGTAGGTTTTTAAAACAAGTTGTCAATTTAACAGCAATCTAATTACTTTACAAGCAATTTCAATACAAATACAAAGTATATTGGATATATCTAATAACATACAAACATTTAACTTACCGCGTGTACAATGGCATTTGTAGATGATTTCATCCATTCTTTCCTCTGTACTTTCACAAACTCCATTGTTTTGACAGGGATTTGGATAGCACGGATCGTAATATTTGCAGTCAAATCCAACGTAACCCAAACAGCACTGGCATTCGTAAAAATCCTAAAACAGGAAATGGAATAAAATTTTATTTTCGTATGCAACTGTCATACTGTCTGCACTTTCCAAAAGCTGCTAAGTTAGCATTCCACTGTACAATAAAAAATTATTGCTAGCTATTTATTTAAAGGATTTTCAAATAGAAACTTTGAACTACTTATTGGTTCATTACTATAATGCGAAATATTTCTGAAAAAATTTCTACCATGATGGTCTTAAAGATCTTCAGCAGGAAAAAAAATTAAGTTGAAATGTTTTGATTCTTTGCAAAATTTATAAACAGTAACACACCTCTTTTAGGACTCCTCGTGTGCAAATTACTACAAATTAATTATGTAGTTCTTGTGGAATAGTAAGTAAGATTTATAACTCACTAGCGAAGGAAAAGTAATGTTGTAGTAAAAAATTATTTGTGTGCTAATTTATAATGGTTTGCTAAAGGGTTTATGAAGTTGAACTAAAATATAAATCGCTTGATTGATAGGTAGTATTTATGCAGATGCGTTAACAAAAATAGCTCTTTTACTTAAAGCTTGATTATAATGCATTAGGTGGTGCAATTTATTACTTACAAAATATAATTGCGTTCTTTACAGAATATTCCATAATTAAGGTTCGTAAAAAGTATCAACACTAGAAACGAGTTATGTTAAGCAGGTCGGAGATATTTATATAGTCCTCCAGTTAGATTTGGATATGAAACTAACGTTTTATTATTGTTTACTTCTAAATTGTTGTTGCTGTCAAGTTGATTTCGAAGGTTTGTAAATTAACTCTACTATAACGTCTTATTATTCAAATGAAGAGACGTATAAAATGTTTGGTGTGTATTTTAAATATCTACAAATTGAAGTAATTGCTGAAAGGGAATATGCGGTACGATATCCAGAAAGGCGGCGTCATTATAGGAAAGTATTCAAAAGGCCCTCAAAGACTGCGAGAAAACGGCAATGTTCAACCTGTTATAGTAAGAAATAGGATACGTAGAAGTCGCACTGAAGTAAATGTTACTAGTATATTAGGGTATGTTAAAGCTGAACTCATTTAAGTATTCAGCAAAATGCAAAAAATCTAGGATTGAACTATTTTTTGGCGAATAGGATACTAAAGGATTGTAAAATGCTTTCTTTTCGTGTTATTTGAAACCAAGGACTATTGCAATTGGTTAAAAGAAATCTTGAACGATGGTACGGACTTCTTATCAAAAACATTATGGACGGATGAGGCTACGTTCTCCGGTAATAATAAAGCAAATTTGCACAACAGCCACTACCGGTCAAAAACCAACCCACACTGACAAAGGGAAGTCCGTTACCAAAATCGTTGACCACCGCGTTTTGTTGCAGATGTACGGTCTTTTTGGTTACTGCATTTTCGAATAAATGGATTGAACGAGGTAGTATTTTTCCATAGCCAGCAAGGTCACAAGATCTTACGGTTTTATATTTTCGCGTGTGGGGAAGAATCAAAGATTTCGTTTTTAAAAACTCGTCCGACTTTATATTAGAATATGAAAGATAGGATTCGGAAAGCAATTTCGAGGTATTTCTATTGTTAAAATTGAGACCATTGTTAATTCCATTAGAGAAAGACTGAATTTGTGCATAGCATATGATGGCAAGCACTTTGAGTATTTAAAATAAGTAGGTAGTAGCTGGTTTTCTTTTTTGCGTTTTGTAAATTTTCCTTATGAGTAATCTTAGTTTGACTATGTTTTGTTATCCATATTCTATGTTTTAGTGATGCGTTTTTGCTTGTTACTTAGTTCTTGAAATAATTTTAGCAACATAATTTCTCTTAAGACTTACTTTTTAAGTTATAGTTTGCACATTCTAGCACAAAACTACGGACTTAAAAACATTTTTAAGCATTATTTAGGACTGAATTTGTTATAAAAATTTTTCGGCAAGTTCTAGAACATGCAGTTTCCGAGATACGGCCGGTCGCCACCCTCACCCTGAAGTTCACTACAAATAATTCGTACCACTCTGCATGCATAAGTATTAGAATTTTAGCAGTTGAAATATTTAGAAAAAAATATCATAGATAATAAAATCAGACATAAAATGAGTTGTGCTATGCATACGACAGCTGATACTGCAAAATTGACTTATAGGGGTTGAGTTTCATGAAGTTAATTTATTTTAAAATACAAATTCGCACATGCACTTTAGCCTAGTTTTTCTGTACCGCTGCTTTTAACAGCTCCGCAAGAATTTCAGTATGGGGTAAATTAACCGAAATCTTCGTTTTCATTTATTCTATTTTCTATATGGTACATTACATGTTGTAATGTACCTTTAATTGACTGAGGTGTAATTGTATAAAAGTATTCGTAATATTGCGCTAAAAATCCAGATAAGAGATGCCAAATGCATTTGAGAAAAGAATTTACGAAAATGAGATTATTCCTAACGATGTGTCATATATAAGATTCGTGATTTAAATATCTGCATACTGCAAGTTTACACAGGGTGTTTCAGAATAAAGTACCGTAAATTGGGAAATATATAGATCAAGAAAAATTAGATATTAGTTTTCTGTAAACCCACCCGTTTCCATTATACAGAGTGATGAAGTGATATTGAAAAATACATGTTTTTTTAGAATATTTTCATTTAGGGTAGAGACTTTAACTTGAAAATAGGTACACGTTTGTTATTTACTAATACGAATTATTACACTCCATTTTGACAAAATAGGATAATCCATTGGCGTAGAATAAAGGGTGTTTATGAAACAATTTTGAACTATACTTTTTGCACACCCTGTATTTCATAAAAATTAAAACTTATAATTATTCCTAATACAATTTGCTGTAAAAAAGGTATTACTGGGTAATCTTTCTAGAGCTTTACATTTTTGGGATATTTTAAATTAAGTGATACTCAACTAGGGCATTAAAACAAGGTATTATTAATTCTTTCAAAAATGCTAAGGTTTATCTTATGAATTCGAAACTGGTATCTGATTTAAATCAAATACATTTAGTAAAAAAAACGCATTTAATAAATTTGTCAGTGTTTACAAACTAAAGAATATTTGACTCTACAGGCTAAAATCTACATACTGAGCCGCTACAAACAACAAACTAGAAATCAGCTCATATCGCTCACTATTTAAGTAAATGTTCTAAGTGACGTACTCCAACTTGAATACATTTTCGGGCTCGTTTCTTAATCTGGTGAGTAGTTTTTGTAGTCCCTAAAAGCATTTTCCATTTTCTCTCTTAACTTCTGAACAATTTTAATAGATTCAGAATAAATTTTTTACTTTAAAATACCGAAATTTCATATTCCATAGGATTTAACTCATGGGCCGAGATGGTCAATTAACCGGAGCATTTGCTCCACGTCCAATCCACCTGCCAGGAAAATTGTTATTTAATCACTCCCTTGCAGTTAATGCAACATGAGGTGTTGCCTCGTCATGCATGAACTACATGTTGTCTTTTATAACAAAGAGCATCTTCAAATAAACCTGTTAAATGTCCTCTTAAAAGAGCTGTATATTGCTTTCCAGCTAAATTTTATTCCAAAATAAACGGCCTGTCAGCTGATTGTGTATTATTCCAGCCCAAACATTTATTTTAAATTTATGCTGAAAACTGCTGGTTTTCGTGAAATGTGGGTTTTCATCTGACGACACATGCTCATTATGCATGTTAAATATGCCATTTCTGCTAAAGGTTGCTTCAACATTATAAATAATATTGTTAACAAATTTATCATCTCTTCTAATTTGTCTTAGCAGCCAGTCGCAAAACTAGGTTCTAGGTTGGTAGTCGGCTTCTAAAAAGTCCTGAACTTGTTGCAGGTGATAGGGATAGAGTTGTTGATCTTTTAGAATTCTCCAACATGTTAGCTCAGAAACTCCCGTTGTAGCGATAGTCTTCTGGTTCTTATTCATGGGTTTTCCTCTACTAAATTTAAAACATTTTCTTCATTTCTCAATGTGCGTTTTACTCTTTCACTTCCACGATGTTGAGTAGCAGGTAAAACAGTTCCAGTTACTCTTATCCGTCTATCTACTGCCACAAAAGTTCTTCTATTAGGAACAATACACCCTGAATATTTCTCAGCATATCTTCTTACAGCCTTTTCAGAATTGCCTTGGCATTCTCCTAGTACCAAATGCATGTCGGCATATTCAAAGAATGTGTATGTTACCATCTTTGTGTTTGACTATTAACAAAATAATACGAAATAAGCAAGCTGTAGTTACGTATTTAACGAGTATAGCTTTTGATAACTACACCGAGTAAGAGAAGCCTACTAGATTTAGCAACAGTTTGTAATTATTTGTATTTTAATAGTAAAACTAATATGAATGAAACATTATTTTTACGAAATATATACATGTTTGTCAACTTACTGTATTTGATTTAAATCAGACACCAGTTTCGAATTCATAAAATAAACCTTTGCATTTTTGAAAGAATTAATAATACATTGCTTTCATACATGAGTTGAGTATGTCTTAATTTAAAATATTTCGAAAATGTAAAGCTCTACAGAGATTAACCAAGAGTACCTATTTTTCGGCAAATTGTATGAAGAATAATTGAGTTTTAATTTTTATGAAATACAGGGTGTGCAAAAAGTCTAAGTAAAAATTGTTTGACAACCCCCCTTATTTTACGCTAATAGATTATCCTATTTTGTTGAAATGAAGAGTAATAATTTGTATTAGTAAACAACTAACGTATACTTATTTTCAAGTTAAAATGTCTGTCCTAACTGGAATTATTCTAAAAAACAGGTTTTTTTAATATCACTTCATCACCCTGTATAATAGAAACGGGTAGGTTTACAGAAAACTGTTATTGAACTTCTCTTGATAACTTTTAAAGATCCATATATTTCCCAATCTTACTATTTAAAATAGGTATCCAAGTGCAGGTAGTACATAGTAAAACATTTTAAATACCGAATTAATCTTACCAGTGTATCATTTGTATAGCATACCCCGTTACCATTGCAATTCTGGTTTTCTCCACAAGTATCTGTCTTCATTCTTATCTCGATTCCCACGCATTTACCTACCCATAGCTTAGATGAAACTGAAACAAAAATTAAATTAATATTAAACCTGTATAATTAGAAAAACGTTGTTAAAAAACACTTTACTTAAATAAAGTACAGATACGAAGAGCTTTACTGATTTGAGAAAAAAGAACGAACTGGTTCGTAGAGAGCTTATTGAGTTATATACAAGCTCTATATATTGCAAAGAAACAAAATCTTCGGTCTGGATACACGATTTTAACGTCTACTTCGACAAACAAAGATACAAACTAATCGTGTGAGACTACTTTTATAGAATGTGTATCCCATTTGAGAAAAATTTTACTGTGAGACCTTCATTTAAAAATTTAATTTTCTGATGGAAAACATTTCCAGCTCATAGCATATTATTACACAAAACCGATGGGTAAGATTTTATTCTTTTAAATTTTTTATATAAAGGAAGGAACTGTACCGGTTACTCATCAAATTCCGCAACGTAAAGTGAACTGGCATTTGCATCTTGATCAAAACCCAATCATCTACAGGTACATAAATTGCTAATCCAAAATTTTCGCTAAAATGTAAGAAAAATATTTCAAGATGAAATTTTTCAATGATTTTAATTTTGAATGTTAATTTTAACAATTACCCTAAAACCAACACTCCTTTGAGTGTTATAAGTCCGGAATGATTACATTGCATATAAAGCAGACCTTATAAGTGTGCTAGTTTTAGCTATCGGATGGCGGTTTATTTATATATTTATATATTTATTTATATTATATAAATAATGATTCCTAAGGATTTGTTTTTCTTTTGTGCATCGAACATATGACAAGAGTTTTGTTATTTGGTGGAGTGATTGATAGGGTTTAATCGAAAAATTTCAAGTTTTTAAGTACTGGCACAATGGTATATCTAAGTCTGTAGTCATTTCATATATTCTTTTTTGGACTGAATTACTTCTCAGAAGAATATTTCTGCTGACATCCGACTATGCTTATGAAGAAATAAAGTTTTGTTACCTCGCTGACTGCCAAAAAAATTAATCCCTTGCCAATTGTGTAGTTTTTCCGGTTTTAGAATTAAGAATGCAATATTATATATGATTCGTAGTGCATCTTCTTGTTTAGAAAATGATACAAGAAGGTTTGATATAGTTAGATTTTTTAAACATTTCTCCCCATTCGTTGAAAATAGGATAAATCTTTGACTTTTCTTACCAGAATGCTTTTTATCCATATGTCCTTGTTCCGTTGCTTCATTTAAAAACTTTTTTCAGTAAATTAAACGTCTTAGTAATGATTGAATTATAGGAGTGTGGGTAATTTGAATTTTCAAACACCTAATATTGTACTGACGGCATTTATTCTTAGAATAAGACATTTTGAAATACTAAACTTGCCAGGGTTTAAATTAACGAATTTGTGGATAATTATAAAAATAATGACTATAATGACTTAGGTCACCTATTACTCACGTATGTGGATTATTGGCAAAACACAAAAAAATTACAACACTTCCTAGAGACATCCCTGCCTTTTATAGATTTTGTTTCGTACACCCATTAGTTTGTATGCCTTTGCTTATTTGCGCGATGCCGATGCACTTACTTGGTGCAGGTCACTACAATTTCCCATATTTTGGTCAAAATCTGGTTCATTGTGTAAATCCTATTTTTGCTTACCAACTTGCAAAGACTGATGATCAGCAATATTACACCAAGTTACATATTCATATACCTAATGCTAATTTAATATTTTCAAAACTTATTTAGACCATAACAGCAGGATAACAATTTTACATAGTTAGATAAAATGTTTATTCATAAAAACAGTAGATATTTTAACACATTAATTTCATAAACACTTAGCACGCCACGGCCGCTCCACTTGACCCTCTTAATGCTGTGGCATATTTATCTTTAATTATTTCTTGTGTAGTTAAATATTTTTAAAGTAGACAAATACCTTGAACTATTGTAGTGTGGACAACCCGAATTTGTTCAATTTCCTGGTTTTAGATTTGTCACTGTTTGTTATTCCATAGCATAACGTTTTTTTCAGTTTAGCTTATTAGAAAGATGTACCTTATAATTTTTGAAGTCGATCGATATTTAGTCAGTTGCTTTGGGCAGTTTAAAATTTTAGCGCTTGTCAGAATGTATTAGACTTGACGGAAAAACGGGTGTTTAGGGGACTAGTAATGGGCGTGTGTGGCTTTTACTTTAAGTAATGGATTAATTTCTCTTAGGAAAGCAACCAGCGGTAATTATTTAATAATTTATAAAAGTTTAATCTTCAGAGTAATACTTACGTTTTGCTGCACGATAATTTACGTGTAAATTTTAACTTGACGCTTAAAAGTTGAAATTTTAGTTGTGGAAAAATCTGGAATGACATCCTCATGTTTGATTGGAATTACTCGAAACCGCTCAATGGAGGCCGTAAAAGCTTAGTTTTATATTTGAAAAATTGAATTTTGTTTCGGACTTTACATTGGAGAGATGCAAAAATAGCTAACGCAATCATTAAACAGAAAATCGGTAACGACTAGTTTGAAATTGTTTATAGGAAGAGTATGTTGCTGTGCTGCATCTCGTATAATTATCATGAAAGTTATTTATTTTCCTTTTGACGCGCTTGGAGGTACGTTATTTTTTTAACCACTTGTCGGAAATTCTGTTAACCTTAGGGTGCAGCTGCGTGTGTCCTGCACAACAGTAAAGGACTGTTTATTTTCTTTTTAGAACATGCCTATCAATTTTGAGTACCTGTTCTTTACCTGTATGCGGTATTTCACAAATTTAATATATATGATTCAACATTTTTTGTAATCTCAAAATTTTACATTATTAATTAAGTTTCTAGTGTTACTAAAACGAATATTTGTGAACGATATGCGTTCTTTGTGACCAATAACTCATTTTTGTTATGAAAATAAGATATTTAAAGTAATAGCTAAAGAATCAAATTCTTCAGTATAAAAGAATCTTTTAGTTTTACTGTTTCTATATTATGCTTATACATTTTTGATTTGTTATGTACATAGAGGACATTAAATATACAATTTCCAAGTTACCTCTTTTGGTTGTTGAACTATTTATTTATTGAGGAATTTAGAGAAACATAGCCTTCACCTCCGAAATTGGAAGTTTTTCTAAAGGCTGTTCCAATGTTAAGGAAATAATTCGGTTGCAAAGTTTTATGTGTAGAATTCCATCGTTTTCTAATAATTCACGTGGCATGAGTTTTATGAGTTAGCCAAAGCTTTGTTAGTTTTTGGCTCCAAGTAGTTTAAATTTCGTTTTTATTTAATTTAACGTGGGAGCATTTTGAATTTAAAGAGTTCAGAAAAAGAGTAAGGAAGTTGCACTTAGAGATTTAAGCAACAGTTAATGAATTTCATGTAAAACTCTTAGAAAGCTGAATTTGGTGATTTCAGTTTAGTTTCATTTTTCATTTAAAGGAACCCTAACCTCTTTTAATCACTTCAATTTCTGGTCGGTGGAACCTTGCTTCTTTTTAAGATTGCCCCTATTACCATTACTCCCTTTGCTCATACCACTACGGTCTTAAAACTAGCTATTTTTAACATGACGAAACTTAATACCGCATGCAATATATTTTCGTTTTGCCCAGAAAGTTTCACTTGCCCATTTCTTAGTTGCTCGCCGACTTCAGAGTTAGATGCTTATTCAAACTGGAAAGAGTAAAGTTGAATTAAATTACGCGAGTCTTTGTAACCCACGAGTGGTTTAGTTGGTAGTATGCAACGTTAGCTTTGTTTAATTAAAATCTTCTCCTGTAAATAATTTTTAATAATCATTATTTCTATGGTTAAAAGTGGCTTGTTTAATCAAGTCTGATAACATGATGGATCAGCAGTCGAATGTTCATTCTTCAACTTCAGCACCTGATTTCGAAACAACATAGAGTGGTGATACTGAAAGCGTATTAAACTATCTTCTCATAAGCGAAAATATTGCAGTAACTATTTACTAATAGGTTTTTATTTTACTAGGAATGAATCGGAGCCTAAACTGTTTTGTGCGATCTGTAACGAAGTTTTTGCATACAGCAGTATAAAGTCGTAGATACTTTGAATCAAAACATTCGACGTACAAGCATAAACCTATAGCAGGTAATAAAGAGTAAGTATCTTCATTTCCCGCGAGCTTATACCGAAGATAATAAATGACTCTCCTGATGCTTTATTTTAAGTAAGTTATAAAATTGCAAGATCCGAACAAGCACATTCTACGGCAGAAAACTTAATAGGACATATGAAAGGATACTGTAAAGTGTATGCTTGAAGACAAGACAGAAAAGGAAGTTGACTTGACTTTCTTATCAATCGATACTGTATTCAATACAATTAATGATTGGTAAGATGATGTGGAAGAGAAAAAAACTAAATGTTTTGCAATCCAGCATAATGAGTTAGCACATGTAGCAAACGCTGCAGTATCACTTATTTACGTCATACATACTTTTAAGGACTCCATTCGGAAAAATGAACTATTTACAAAACTATTGAAAAGCTATACGACAGTAGATGCAATGTTCGACATGATCAATTGTTATTTTAAAAAATAATGAGAGCACCTGGTCCTTTTGTTTATGCATAAGTGGTTTAAAATCAATGACCCAAAATTTTTTTATCTTAAGGCGTGGATAAAGAAGATCAACGAAAAAACTGAATGAACTCATTGCTGTATTCATAGACAAGCATTGGCGTGTAATATTGCTTTTGCAATTATCTACTGTTTTAAGTGACTCTACAACTGTAAATTTTTTGAAACCACTTTTAACAACCTGCAGTATTCCATGCATGTTGTGAGCACTTTGAAAGACTTTACGTTTCCATACTGCTTCATACAGAAGTTAAATGACTTTTCGGAAGCAAAGCTTTGAAGTTCAAGCATTTTTTATTGATCATCCACTTTATTTGACCCATTGTATATTCGATGCAATAGATCTTTCCAATTCTTTTTATCAGAAAATTCAATTGCGAACATCTGAAACATCTTAAATTAGCGTCCGACCTGTATGTCTCTAATAGACTTAAAACGTATCTAACAAACAACTAGATGCATAGTCCTCCCGAGAAGATGTAAGTTTAAACACGTATTTAACTCTAATGGAAGAATTAAAACTCATCGAGTTATCCTGTCGCAGTTTTCTAAAAGCAATCTTCAAAGATCGCTCTTTAATTGACCTGTGGCTTAATACTATAATTGAGTATTCTGTTTTTTTAAAATAAACCACAAAATTCTATTACCCTTGTGCATAACGTTTTTATATAAGAAAGTTAATAATAAATTAGAACACTGTGGTACCACACAAATTAAAATAATTATTACCCCTTTTCCACAAAAAATATTTTTATTTTTAAAAACTAAATACGTATTTCTACCACTATGTGGTCATCATCAGTAGTAAACTAAAAAATAAAAAGCATTAAAAATTAAAAGTTGTTCAGGAACCCTCCAATAGGGAAAGAAATCCAGATGACGCAATTAGACCTTTTTCAGTATTTAGGAGGGGTTCTTTGTGTTTAACTATTATGATTGATTTATATGCATTTAGGGAGGAATACGCTAGCACCGCCTTCAACAGTCTGACATCCTCTAATGTAATCGGATAGATGATTTCAAAAATACGTATGGCGACTTGAGATCTTTCATATTTACCATATTTGAAATAGCAATGTGCTCTTTAAATCTAATTCTAACATTTCTCTTAGTCTGATCAATATATTTTTGGAAACATTCTGGTCCCGAACAGCTAATCTCATACATCTCCGACTTTTGCAACTTATCCACTTTGTCTTTTGGTATACATACCAAATCTCTAATCTTACTAGTATTATTATAAGCAATTTTGAAATTTAATTGTTTAAATATTCTACTAAGATCCTTATTGGTGCTGTGAAAAGGAAGTTTGACTTATTTGACTAATTCATTAGTGGTTCTGGGTTGCCAAGTCGTTGATTTTAGAATGATATATCTATTCTTACACTTACTTAGAATATTATCTACAATAACCGTAAAGAAACCATTGTGAATCGCAATTTATTTAATAAGTGCAAGCTCCTTATTAAACCTGTCGCTATTTAAAGGAAAATTAACTAATCTGTTTATTAAAAAATTGAAAGCCACTAGTTTACGTTGTAAACTGTGGTTGAAGGAGGATAAAATAAAACGATTCACATTAGTTTCCTTCCTATAAATATCAAATTGTAGTTTATTATTGTTTCTAATTACTAGTGTATCTAAAAGTGGCAGTAGTAAATTATTCTGTAATCCGTATGTGAATTTTATGCTTTTAACCTTTGAATTTAATCCATAAAGGAAATCATCAACATTCAATTTTGAAGTGTAAAAAACGACAAAAATTTCATCCACGTACGTTATTCATATTCTTGGAAAGTATTTAAAATTCTCTTTAAACTTAGTTTCAAAGCGAGAGTTACATATTACTTATATTAAAATGCATATAAAATAAATGTAACTATTATGTCTTAGTAAAAGCATGCTTTATTGTATTAAATAAAGGTTATATAATTAAAGCTTAGCAGAGTTTATATCAGAAATAAGAAAGCAAACGACTACTTTGTATTCCAGACGCAACCTGCGGATGCAGAAACAATAAACTGCGATAAAGCAGTGTTAATTAAATTTACTTAGAATAAGATATTGTATAATCATCGAGAAGCTGCAGACTGCAAGATCTGCACTTTCCCACAAAATAAAGTGAGACCAGAGGCTTCATAAATACTGTTAGGAGCCCCTGATCGCCAGTCAGCCTTCAAACTTCATAACTTTAACATTGTCGGTGGTTCAAGCTAATCATTGTAATTTTTAATTATTGATTTGTTAAAATAGTAACTTAGAATACTTTTGTCAACTTCAATTAAATCTCGTTTAATGAATATAAACGCTCAAGTTGTAAAAGAAAATAAATCAATTTTTGTAATTATATCAAAAATAAATTTGATAGAAGTGTTATTGAAACGAAAACTTTTTAAAAAAAATTTCCAACGACTCAAAATCTATCTGGCGCAGCGGGAACGGATTCCAGAAGAGCACTAGCAATTCCAAAATCGAAGAACTACTAACTGTAAATTTCAATTCTTTACTGGAACAGAACACAACGATTAAACGAAGTACAGAATAGACAGAATCCAACACAGAAGGAAGGCTAATGGAAATAATAATCAAATTATTGTGAGTACCAGTAGTTCAATTTTGTTACTATTTTTTGTCAATTGCATATTGATATTAGCAAGTAAGATATGAAAGAAAGAATTTTTATACACATTTTATGTACAATTTATTGTGACAACAATTATTATTAAAACAATTATTTAGCAAAAGTCTGAACTTGATGTAATTATAGCAGAGGTTTATAATTACACACAATCCAATTAGCACTAAGCGATTTTTTAAATAACTTTAGTTTAAACTGGACTAAGGTAACAGAGAATAAATAATTATGCAGGATGAACTCAGAAAATTTAAGGTTATCTTTAGATTCGATTCCAACACACGATCGAAATGAAGCTTTGTTAAGGATATTCATTGCCGCGTGCAAAACATTTCTGAAGTATTTTTTCAAACAAACAGGCCTTGCAACGAATATGTGGCTGTTACAATTAATTCTAAGTAAATTAACTGGAAAGTTTTAACATTAATAGCCAATAGAGACAACTTAACTGACTGGGAAAACTATAAAAACATATTAATTGCATATTTTGGCGACCAGCGCAATATAAAATGCTCAATAAGGGACTTATTGAATTAAAGAATAGAAAATAATCAATCACCGTATTAATTTGGTATGCGATGTTAAAATATGAGAAATTTAATTCTAATCAAACTTAAATTAGAAAAACCGAATCCTAACGTACCTTTAATTAAAACTAAAATGTACGACAAAATAGCTTTGCATACGTATATAAACGCGCTACCCGAGCGACCATTAGACAAAATAAGATTTAAAAATCCCTAAAACTTAGAAAAGGCAATGAATTTAATAACAGAAAAGGAGAACGTATAGGAATAGGACTTACAATTCAAATATTAACAAAAAATACCAACCGATTAAGACTATACAAGCGGCGAGACCAATACCAACACAACCCAAATGTACCTCATTTAACACACCGACAAATTATTTGAGAATTAATAATCCAAACCTTAATAACACAAATTTCAACAATCAATTTCGACAATTATCCAAACCTACATTTACACCCAAGTATAATTAGAACGCAAATCAAACATAGCAAACACTCAGCATAAATCCTAACAGAAACGCACCCATGACAAATAATAACAGCTCCAATAATTATTACAAATCAACCCCCATGGACACTTTATCTGGTAAGACCAGACAGAACAGTAAAATATCTCAGATTAAACCCGACTATACACAGAAATGAACTTTACCTCCGAGGAACCATTTCACCAAGAAGTAGAAGGTCTCAATAATCAAGCTATACTTGAAAACACAGGTAATTATGTAAATCCTAGTAGAGTCGATGAGATTAATTACTCAGAAAACTACGAACGTAACAACCCTTATGAAAATTACGAAGAGAACGATGACTAAAACGCGTACTCAAAATTTTCAGTTGGACAAAACCAAATACAATCAGACGTAATAAATTTATATAATATTAAGCAACACATTTTACCCTATATAGAAATACCACATGCTGACATTAAATTATTTTTCGACACAGGATCTTCAAAAACTTTGATTAGCCCCAAAGCCGTGCAGGAACATTATTTACATTTTGTAGAAAGAGAACCTTTTAAATCAAAACAGCGGACAAAACGACACTACACCAGTTTATTGCGAATATACCTTTACTAAAAACTTCAAATGTAAAAATGAAACACTAATTTTGCATTTCTGAATTTATCGACAAATACGACGGATTTTTAGGCATGAATCTTTTAAAAAAATTAGGAGCAATTATTGAAATAAAATATCGATTATTAAGAACAAAACACGAACAAATACCAATTAAATTTCAAAATAGTAACATTCAAACCGATCAAAAATACACCATACGACAGAAAAACAAGTAAACGTCTTAGTAAATTCAAACAGTGACATAGGATTCATAAATGACATGTCATTTCAACAGGGAGTAGAAACACCCACCGCGTTACTACATACAAAAAACAAATACGCCACTACAACAATTTTGAACTCAAACGACTACCCCATAGAAGTATCGTTAACGACACCAATAGAAGTAGAAGAAGTAAATTTTAGCGAAATGGAAATCGACGAGGACTCTGAAAGTAATTCCAACCTCACAGATCACGATAGAATGTTAAAGGAGAATCTAATTAACGTTCGTTTTAATGACAATATTAATACCGAAGAAGACAAAGCAATAAAAGATTTTTGTTTTTAATACCTAAATATATTGCATTGTGAACTTTTACCAACACAGTCAAACATAGTATTCAATTAACAAATGAAAAACCGATTTTCAGCAAAGCGTATAGATTACCCCAAGCAAGTCAAGAAGAAGCAGATAGACAAGTAGTAGACTTATTAGATCACGACATTATTCAACATTTAAATTCACCATGAAGCAGCCACTTACTAATTGTACCAAAGAAATTAGATGCCTCAGGCAAATGCAAATACCGAATGGTTATCGATTACAGAAAACAACAAAAGACTGTAGACGACAAGTATCCATTACCAAATATTACAAAAATATTGGACAAGTTAGGAAAATGTCAATATTTTTCGACATTAGACCTCGCCTCAGGATACCACCAAGTGGAAATGGACGACAAAGACATGATAAAAACAGCTTTTAGTACACCCAGAAGACACTATGGATACAAACGCATGCCGTTTGGCTTCAAAGAACGTATGCGCCGCTTTTCAGAGCGTTATGGATAATATTTTGAGAGGAATGCACAACGAGAAATGTCTTGTGTATCTCGACGACATAATAGTATATTCAACGTCACTCAACGAACACATTGAGAAATTAAGAAGTTTTTGAGCGTTTAGAAGTTCACTTTAAAATACAGTTCATTTACATTTCAATGCTCCACCTGTAGGTACTACATTGGCCAGGAGGCGAGTTTTGTTGCCTGGAAATTTAGAATTTTGAACCCTTGCCGTTCCAGGCATAGATCTTTAACGTGCGTGACAACACTCAGCGACACGGGACCTCCATTTAACCTCTCATCCGAACGAGGACGTAATTTGTGAAAATGCTCACCTGCCATTTTAAAGCAGTCGGTGTCTGGATTTGAACGACCTTGGGATCCGTAGTCTTACGCTTACTACATTGATCCACGGCGACGCCACTTAAGAATACAACTGGAAAAGAGCGAATTCTTACAAAAGGAAGTAGCATTTTTAGGACACATAATAACGACATAAGGTGTTACGCCAAACCCAGATAAGGCGAATGCCGTATTAAACTACACTTTACAGCAAACAAACAAAGAAATCAAAGGATTTTAGGACTCGGTGAATATTATAGAAATCTCATTAAAGGTTATGCACAAATAACTAAACCACTAACAAATTGTTTAAAGAAAGATAATAAAGTCGAACACACACCGGAATTTATTAAAGCAGCATAGAAAATTATGTGTATTCTTATGAATCACCCTTTGTTTAAGTACCCTGACTTTTCAAAATCGTTTATATTAACTACGGACGCATCAAATGTTTCTTTAGGCGCAGTATTGAGTCACGGCAAAGTAGGTAGCGATAAACCAATTAGTTACGCATCACGAACATTAAACGAAACTGAATAGAAATATAGTAGAATTGAAAAGGAACTATTAGCCATAATTTGGGTAACAAAATACTTTAGGTCATATCTTTATGGAAGGAAATTTTATATATACACTGACCATAGACTAGTGGTATGGCCATGTAAACTATAGGCACCCAATTCAAAATTACAGAGATGGAGGATTAGATTAGAGGAGTATGACTACGAGATCATATATAAGAAGGGAATGTATAGCAATAATGCGAACGCATTGAGCCGAATACAACTGAACGCTATAGAGACAGAGTTAGTTGCAGGTAACGTAGACGAAACCGAAATGAGAGAAGACCCAGAAGAAATAGAAACTATACTTTCAATTCAAAACGACAAACCAAAAACCGCAATTAAAAATATAAACAAAGCAATAAATGCAAAACCAAATCAATTTATAATTACCGAAGTTTTAACCAACCCTGACCCGGTAAAGTATACAAAAACCGATAATAAGAAAATATATCACATTCAAATAACGAAAGGTGAAAATGAGAATCAAATAATTAAAATTTTAAACGGATATTTCACAACAGAACATTTGTACCAAGAATTCTCAGAATTCTATATTCGACTATTTAATAACTCAGGACCAGAGATTATCAGATGCTCAGGAAAACTAATAACTTTAGATAACCCTAAGAAAATAAACGACGTAATTCGTAACCAACACGAAGGTAAAACAAATCATCGTGGCATAAACGAAACCCTAAAACAACTCATAAGGAAATATTATTTTAATGATAAGAAGGAATTAACTACGGATTTTATTAATTAATGACAACTATGTGACAGAGCAAAATACGACAGATCACCATAAAAATACTCTTTTCAAAAATTACATGCAGACACTTTGGTAGTGGAAGCTCAGAACCTTTTATCAATTGTAGACGCATTCACTAAAGTAGGACAAGCGATATCCATTACTTCAAAAAATAGTATCGATGTAACGCAAGAATATTTTACAGTAATTTACATATTATGGTACACCCGAATCAATAACTTTAGATAACAGAAGTAAATTTAGAAACGAGTATATACAGAATACCCTAGAACTTCATAAAATAAATATTTATTTTATTATTGAAAATCATCTCGAACCAAACATTTTCTAAACTTTAAAGATTTTCACCTAATGTATTCAAAGCAAAGATAAATAAATCAAAGTCATCTTCAATTTGTGTCATAAATGTTAAACTTCAATTTTTTTTATTATTTTGACAACGATCCTGGGTCATTGATCGAAACGTAAATAAAGACAATTTTAAAAACTCTGAGAGGTGTAATACCCAAGAAAAATTAAGAAAAATTGATTGAACTATTACATGTAACACTATTAGAACAGATCAGACTTTTTAGATTAACATACAAAAAGGAACCCATTATCAATTTAAAGTCATATGCCCTAATTGCGTATAACAGTACAATTCATTCTTCAACTAACTTTACACCCCTCGAATTAACATTAGGAAGTTCAGACTCGCGCAACCCTTATGATATACACTACAATAAAGAAGTGTATCAACAGTACGCCAAAGATCACAAAGAAAAATTAACAATCACTTATATTAACGTCAATAATAAATTAGACAGCGATAAGGAACGTATTACAAAAACCCGCAATGAAAACGTCAATTTAAACAAATTCCTATTAGGACAGACGGTTTACAAAAGAAACTTTAAAAGTAAAAGACACAAAACGACCCCCGAAAATTTAGGTCCGTTTGAAATCAAAAAGATTTCGGATAGAAATGTAGCAGTAGTAGACAACGGAGAAACCATAAGATACATACATTTAAAGAATTTATGACACCCCGTAATTTCAGATAGACAGCCATCACTCTTACCGTCAACCTCCACCGAGGTAGAACAGACGACAACGAAATAGTAATAGAAGATATAAAGAAAAACGCCGGTATACTACCAGTAAAATTGGGAAGTATGCAGAACACAGTAGACTATTGGACTTTAGCACAGAAATTTGATTTAACTGAAGTAAATCCAGAATTTTGTATAATTAGAGACAACTATGACAGACTGCAAGAAACAATGAACACATCCGATTTGGAAAAGATTATGCGATAGAAATGCTTAATTACAAAAGTATAAAGAAAATATCCTAAAAAACACAAATGACAAATTCAATCGATTAATGCCGGTAGACCAAACCACAAGACAGAAAAGAGAAACTATTAATGGATTAGATAATATTATAAAAGCTATCACAGGTAATTTAGACAACCAAGATGCTGAACGATATGACAATGCAATACAAGAATTGATCCACAACCAGGAATGACATAAAAACTGTGGTTAGAAACCAAATTCCTTAACTCAATCAACGATAGTAAAATTTAACAATACAATTCGAAAATTAGTAAAGAACGAGGGCAGTGTAACAAATAGAATACTAACTCCTGAAAGTAGCATGCAAATCACAACGGTAGGAATGCAAAATTTAATAAAATTAAACACGATATTTAATCAAATGATAGCAACCTTCATTGCAATTCAACAAATTTTAGCCACACTAGAAAATGCTGTAACATTTGCTAAATTAAATACTTTACACGCTAGTATTATCGAACCACTTGATTTATTGAACAAATTATTAGGAATCAAATCATTTATGACTCATAGTAAATTACCTTTTGAATTAACAGAATCTAACATACTTGTATTTGAAAAAATAACCATAGTAAAAGATTATGCAAAGAATCGTGAAAATACATTTTGAATAGAGATTCTATTGTAGAAATTTATCCTTATAATTATTATCATTTATGTGCTTTCCCTATGAAAGTTAATAGTCAATATCAAGTAATTATCCTTAATACCAAGTTTCCTTCCCTAAATAAACTTAGGTATGGACTTACAAATGGGAAATGCAAAGAAGTGACACTAGGCCAATACTTATGTCAATCATTAACGACAACAGCAATTCAAACAGATAGCCCTTGCGAAGTGCAATTATTACGATTCTCTAGTCATTATGAGAATTGTGTGCCAAAATCAGTAGGAATTACAGATATGAAAATTCAGAAAGTTACGGATAACAAATGGATTGCTGTATTTCCCCAAGGAGTAATAGCAACAGCCAATTGCAACAAAGACGAAAACAATTTAGCCCTATTTAGAAGCAAAGTGATCACCATAAAGGAAGATTGTTATTTAAAATTAAAAAACAAAATTATTCGAGTATATTAAAACTTAGCAGTGACGAAGAAATTCGCAAACCTACCCGAAGTACAATTCAAAATTCAAACCGAATACAGCAAAATTATCCAGAAGCCGATGCAACTAGAACATCTAGATCTCAACGATCTCAACAGCGCAGTAAAATTAATGGACAATTATAAAGAACATTTGAACAATTTAAAAGTGCCAAGGTTACACTATGATAATATTAGTATCTGGACAATTGTATTGATCATTGTATTATTATTATTAGCTGTATACTTATTGTACAAAATGTATATTAGTATAAGATTAAGGTAACAAAAATGAAAGACAAAGGAAGCACAAATAAATCTCTAGGGACAATGAGTTTTTAAAAACTAAGTACAATCCTTAATTTTCATCTAAGTCTGGAAGTGTTATATATCCCCCATATTAAAATGCATATAAAATAAATGTAATTATTATGTCTTAGTAATAACATGTTACATTGTATTAGATGAAGGTTATATAATTAAAGTTTAACAGAGCTCATATCAGAAATAAGAAAGAAAACGACTACTTTGTATTCCAGACCCAACCTGATACTGCAGGTACAGAAACAATAAACTGCAATAAAGCAATCCTAACTAAATTTACTTAAAATAAGGCATTGTATGATTATCGAGAAACTGCAGACAGCAAGATCTGCACTTTACCACAAAATGAAGTGAGACCAGAAGTTTAATAAATACTGTGAGGAGCCCCTGATAGCCAATCAGTCTTCGAACTTCATAACTTTAACATTGTTTGTGGTTCAAGCTACTCATTGTAATTTTTAATTATTGATTTGTTAAAATAGTAACTTAGAATACTTTTGTCAACTTCAATTAAATCTTGTTTAACGAACATAAACGCTCAAGTTGTAAAAGAATATAAATCAATTTTTGTAATTATTCAATCAAAAATAGATTTATTAGAAGTGTTATTAGAAAGAAAACTTTTAAAAAGCCCCAATAAGCCAAAATCTATCTCACGACATAAACAAATTAGCTATGAATGATGAAAGACCGTTTTCCATTGCAGTCCCTTTATGTTGTTTGTATAATCAGCTGTTAAATTGAAAATAGTTCTGGTACATGCAATGTGAAATAAGCTTTATATACTCTTTGATTTTATCATCATGAATGTTACTATCTATTAGAGTATTCTTTAAATTTGTCAAAGTATTTGGTATAGGAACACTAGGGAATAATGAACTGACGTCAAATGAAATTAAGATTTCGTTCTCTTCTAAGGTGAGATCCCTAACTTTATTAATAAACTTTAAAGAGTTTTGTACAGTCAAACTATTTATCTTTAAATTCTTAAGTTTATTTGATAATCACTGTGATAACCGATAAGTCAGTGAGTTAATACCTCAAACATTTGGTTTCATAGATTTATCTTTCCTATGAATTTTTGGCAAGCAGTACATTTTTGGAATTTCAGGGTTTGAAACTGTCAATTTTAATTTTACCGTGGGTGAAATTAGGTTTGGGCACTCCTTCAGAACAAACTCTGTTAATTTTACCATTTTATTTAAAAGAATCTCATTTTCCTTCTTTGTGACTATTGGTCTATAGAAGGACCAGGCTATTACCTCTGTCTACTTTTAAATAATAGCAATCTTTCAGTTGTAATTCTTTAATAATCAGATGGTGTTTTCTTGCTTGTTCTGAGAAAGTTGAATTTTGCACGCGTTCATAATGAAACTTTTTGATTCGTCATCTAACCTTGAAATAGAACTCTTAATTCCTACAATTATATCTTTCAAATTGATTTTCGTAGGTTCTAACCCAAATTTTAAGCCGCGATCAAGAAAATCCAATTTTTCATTATTAAAGATTTTTGACGTTTCGTTAACCACTACTGAATCTATTGGAGATGAAGCAATTTCCAGTTTTTTGGAAGCTTATTGTGATTCTTTAGTAGTTTTTCTAGCTTGACATATTGACTATTAATTCTGATTAACAATTTATGATTATTAACCACTAAAGAATGTTTCTCGAAATTATTCCATTCCTGGAAACTGAACTCGGGCAAATTGTGCGTCAAAGCTTGGTGCAATTTGTACGTTTCCAGTTTCAAACTACACATTTTGCTATACAGATAATTGATTTCTAAATTTAGCTATGTAACTTTAGCAAAATCGATTATTGCATTACCGCGCATACAATTACTGCTAACTTATACATTGATAAAATTTGAAAAAACATTGAACTTTTTACAACTTTTTAGAAATCTAATATCAGCTCTAATAAAACTAATTCTAAGAGTTAAACTACTGTACTTGTTAAGTTCCGAAAGCCGGGAAATCATGGTTAAAAAATATTTTTTGTGGCAAAGAGGTATTAATTATTTTAATTTATATAAGAAAGGTAAATACAGAAAGAAGTTAAATGCAGAACTAGATCTGAGTTTGAAACTGTCAGACATTAAACATAAACTTTGAATTTCTTTGTTCCATTGAAGAGTCACAATTTAATAGTTTTTTCGATTTTAATGCACGCTAGACTAAGAACCAATTGGTATTTATTGACGTTAAAGTGGTTCTGTGTAATTTTCAACTTACTTGGATAAATGTTCTTTTTTTACTAAATTAATTTTGTATTCATTTCTTGTAGTCATCTTTAGTTTTATCAAGGTTTGTAGATGTTTTACGATTAGGTTCTAGTTTCTTATATGAACTATTGCGCAATATGGAAAATAAATATTGTCTCAAATTTGATCGATTTCTGTACTATTATTAAAAACTACACAAGGGGTTTCTTAACTTCTTTCGGATAGTAGAGGCGTTCGCAAAGAAAAAGAGTTGGGAACGACTATCGTAGAGTATCTTGTATTATAAGCGCGCATACTTAATGAGAACATAAGCTCATATTAGAATTATACTATACTAAAAAATGTATGCAATCAAAGTATAACGGGGTATACTTACTAACTAAATGGTTTGTGCCCTCGACGAGATCATTTTCGTAGAGTGTTATGACTTGGTTATTATCAACTTTTATTGGAATAACGTCCAGCAGCATTCCGTTGGTAAAGTTGCAGGAGACACGTTCCTCGCTAGTTGTTTGGTAAATCTCTATTCCAGGCACAGAGAGGTCTCTGCAATAAAGAACTGTGATGAGTGTGTTACTCTTAAGTTAAAAAAAATTAAATTGCAAATTGAAATTAAAGACTAATACACTACACAACCTTAAAAAGTATATTAAAATCAGTAAAACGATTAGGTGATCTGATTGTTAAAGAATTAAATTATTAACGTCGCTGGCAGTTTCCAACCATGGAGAAATTTTATGAACATATATACCTCAAAGACAGCGACGTAACTGATATTACTAATTTTAATAATTAACTTTTCAATGCAAAATCGACCTCATTTGTTGCACAAGACAATAAAAAAAAACAATAGCTAACCTTGTACAAACAATCCGTAAACCAATGTACCTGCTCTTATCATCAACAACCTAGAGCATTTGCTTCTTTCTAAAATCAAAACACAACAAACGTTTGTAAGTAACATACATGCATCCTACTAAGATAAACGTGATTGAAACTTGTAATGTGCAAACTTCAGTGAATGCATATTTTAAAATTGACCAAATTTGAAAAATCCACTATATATTATAAGCCTTATTTAACATTATTATAATAAATTTTTAATTGCAAATAAATGGCTGTAGCACTCAACTACACGTACACAATATAAATCCATAGTAAATTGATTACAATTAACACTTAAACACACGCGCTAGGGTTCAAAGTCAAAAAAATGAGAATTCCAAATCATCCTTAGTATATATATATATATATATATATATATATATATAATATTGTGTAATTCGTGTTTAATTGTAAATACATAAGGTCATAAATCAAGCTTGGGGTTAGAGTAACAACTTATAAGAAAATAGAGTTAGACATTTTAGATAATTATGGTATTTTAAATAATTAATTTAGAGCTTAATCACCGTATAATAATGTAGGGTTAATTTAATTTTAGTTATATTTATTTAGGAATCACGTAGCATAATATTTATTGTAAGATAGGGCGATAAGAATTAAAAAACAACGAGGTAAAAATACCATTTTTAATATTTATTTAGTGTAGCATACGAAAACATAAAAGCTTTGCATGTTTGTTAGAAATAGGATTACTATTTTCTATGGTAAAACCCGAAAACATTTCAAAACAAAGTAAAAGGAGGAGATATTTCAAGATAACACGTACGATAAACAAGTTTTAATGTGCTACAAGAGGGAAAAGACCTTTGGGAGTTAGCGTAGTCAATATACAACGAGGACAGAACAGAAAACACATAAGTAAGACGAAGAAGCAGTATGTTTGTTTAAGATATCGATTTTTAATTATAAAAGTAGTATTGGAGAGAAGCTAGAAACAACCGTTATGGAGGAACAAGGACGGAGCAGAAACGTATGAATACGAGTGAGAAACAGAGATTTAATTATAGATATAGTATGGGAGGGAAACGACGAACAAACTTATTTTAGAGGGGAAATAAAATCGATAATTTCTAGGAATATTATAAGCAGATGCGCACCGATTGAAAGCAAGGGAAAGAAATTGGCGAAATGATTGGACGATACAGGTATACGTGCGGCAAGTTTGTATTAGGTAAAGCAAATATTCAGCTGGTGGAAGCATATGTGTGAAAAGGAGCTATATGAATAAGAGAGATGAAAGAATGTTTGTTTGAGTTTGAAGGCGTGAATGTATTCAGAATCGAGTGACAGTTGAGACTAGTTTCGCGAAATAAGAAGGACGGTTGGCCGTTGTGTACGTTTTACCAAGTATTTGAACAAGTTTGTTATCGTAATTCAAAGGAAACAAAGAGTCGTTAGCGCTTTCCCAAGAATATCGAGTCGGTTAAGCGAGCAGTTTTAAGAAATGAGAAAACGGTTGGGGCTTTTACACAGAATATTGTTCTACGTTAACAATTTTACGTGCGAACTGGAAAACAGGGCAAGTGCAGCAATTTGACTATATAATCCACTTTCAAAGGGGGGTGTCGCTCTCTTAATTTTTCTTCAGTCTTTCGCGCCTCATCGAGTTACTTTTAGCGAAAGTTAGTAAATTTATGTAAAATTGCTCATAAGTTAGTGTGATGACAAGTAAAGTCAATTAAAAGGCGAATAAAGCATTTTTATATGAAGAGTAAATGTTGTATGTAAGTACAAACGATTAATTATCGTGGCTTTGGTATGCACGAAAGTTAGTAAATTTTGGAAGTATTTGATAGTGAAGGCGGTGATTTTTGGTTAATTTATTTGGGAATACGAAGAGTAAATTTTGGAAATCGGATGCTCATGGTGTTATTATAAAGGAAGAGATTTTGGGGTAGCAGCATGCGTGGAATGATGGTGATTCAACGGTGGAGCTGTTTCGTGGACTAGTGCCATACTGGACGACATCATCTTTAGGGGTTTGTTGGCGGATAACGGTTGGAAAACAGCTACCAGGTATGCCATTGAATGAAATCCTTGTGTGAGGAGTATTTTTTATGATTTTCTTGTTTTTTTGTGCTTTGGAGTGTTTTTTCTTTAATTTGATATATTTAATAAACTGAAAATTTATGGGACTTTAGTTGAAAATGAAATTTATTTAGGTAGTCAAGGATAATTAATTTACAGATAACTAGGCTATGTTATAAAGAAGTATGAGGGATTATTTTATTTTTGTACTGCGGTAAATTTGCACTCATATTTAACGAGTTTTAATATGAGCTCATGACAAAGGGGTTAACTTAAGGTATGAGGAACGCCCTTACTTTAATAAAATATTTGTTCTAATAAGATTATCGATTTGAAATAAGTTTGAAAATGAAATTGTTGACTAATAATACGAATGTACATAAGGAAAGGTATTTTGAAATTGTAATATGTATTGCATGTAAATAAAGTGTCATGTATTTTGTGATTTGCGTTATTTTGAGTGTGTGAATGTAGAGTGTGAATTTCTATTAGGTTTCAGCATATAGGTAATGAGCAGGAGTTTTTAGATCCAGCGTTAACAAGTAAGCATCTGTGTTGGTTTTAAAAGTTTGGCGAATTTAGCAATTTAGAGAGTAGCAGTCGAGGTAAACCCCACAGTATTTTGACAACCCAACGCTGGGGCTTGATGATTTTCAGTGAAAAGACACAATAATTATGGCTTCCTAACGGAAGGGTTCGAGTAGTTAGAGCCTAAACATCACAGTTATTAAGTCTACCCAACATTGGGGCACAAATTAGAGGGCAGTTTCAGAGCAAACCTTACAGTAATTATGACGCCCAACGTGGTGTACGATTCCAGATAAGTAAATTTATTTCAGGAAACTGGCGACCTGAGAGGAAAGCGTGGATTATTTTGTAGATAATTTTAGTGATAATTTTAGATTTATTTTGGGTGTGTGGTGAACGTATGTTAAGAAAGGAGTGGCTTAGGAGTGAAGGAGTGGAAATTGGAAGTGACAATAGTGCGTTGTTTGAAAAATCAGAAAAAATGGAGGAAGCAGGAAGTAGTATTAATCAATCAAAGACAGAGTCGGGAGACCAAGGAAATGAGATGATAATAAGAATACTAGATAGGATGAATGCAGAATCAAACCGGAAGTTTAAGGAAATTAGGAAAATGGGTGATTTATCAAGAAGAAAAGTGGAGCAGATGAACGAAATATTAAGCGGAGTTAGGGAGGAATCAAACTGAAAGTTGGAGCAGATAAATGAAACATTAACTGGAGTTAGGGAGACGTTAAGTGAAAAGATAGAGAGGTCAACCAAACAATTTCATAATTTCAAGAATAGTTTAACAGTAAAAATGGGGGAGGTTGAAATGAGAGTTGAGAGGAATGAGAGGAGTATAGTTGGTATTCGAAATGAAATTGGACATTTAAAAACCGAAGTCGGAATTTTTTGTGAAGAGGAGATAAACGGTAAAATGACTGAGATGAGTGAGTCATGTATAGATAAGATAGGTAGGTTTGACAGAGAGGTAACAGGAATTAAACAAAACATAGGTGCTTTAGCGGGAGAGAGCCCAAGGATTTTTGCTAAAAATATTTCAGTAGAGCAACAGATGAAATTTTATGGAGACAATAGGGTGAACCCACAAATCTTTATAAATAATATCAGGACATTAGTGTGTAATTTGTACAATGAACAGGCTAAGTTAAATGTGGTGTAGGCCTTATTGAAGGATAACGCAGAGGCCTGGTATAATTTGGTAAGGCCAGATATAGATTCATACTTAGATTTAGAGGAGAAATTCCTTAAACATTATTGGAGTGATCATAGGCAGGATCGGGTTAGGGATGATCTAATTTTAGGGAAGTATAAAGGAAAGTTTAAAGGATCCCGTAAACAATACGCGCTTAAAAAATACAGCATCGCAAAACAATTAAGTCTACCATTGACAGATCGTCAAATTATCAAATACTTGTCGAGACACTTTGAGGTTGAAGTCAAGCAACACGTTGCTTTACAAAATATAGTGGATAGGGAGACATTTTTGGAATACCTGCAGATGTATGATGACGTAGCTTCGCGAAGACCTCTGGAGAGCAGGGATAGGAATATAAATTCAATACGATTTGATAGTAGAAAGGAAAATGTGTATAACGATAGGGGGACAACTGGGGATCATAAGGAAATTATTTTAGAAGTAATAGCAGTACGATGGCAGCTATTCCAAGACCAGGAGTACAGAGGCAAAATTGCTCGCCAGAAATAAATAGAACGTCGACGAGTGGGAATAATGAGAGATCTGAGGGACTGGACACTAGTAGGAGGACATACGCGCAAGTTGTGGAAAGACAGCCAGGATCTAGTGGAGAGGCCAGAGCTAGTCAGGATTTTTAAAAACAGACAAACCACTAGAAATTGAGATTTATAAATATGAACATCAACGCGAATTTATGGACATTGAGGTAGAGAAGTAACCAGAAGAGAAAGAGAAAATTTGTTTGCCGGTGGTTGAAAGTAAGATATTTAATAGGTGTGTAGGATCGTTGCTCGATTCAGGAGCGGAGGCGAGTTTGGTGTCGGAGGAATTCGTTAAGGTGATCCAAGATGAAATTCAAAATAGAGTTATGCCGATAAAAAGGAGTCATTTAATAGCTCATAATAAGAAAAGGTTTGCTGTAGTTAATAGTATTGTCATATTAAGGGTAGAAATTAGATTGGTAAGCTGTGAGCAGGAGTTTATCATCATTCCTGGACTCAAATTTAAAAGTACTCTAGGAGTAGATTGTATAAAGAAGATGGCTATTGTAATTAATTGTGATAAGAGTTTGGTGAAGGTATGGGACGTAGAGTTGCCCTGGATGAGTAGTTATAAGGTCACTGAAGATGACACTGGGTTGAATGTAAATGTTTTAAAGGTAGATGAAAAGGAGATCAATATAATTAATACTTTTAAATGTCCAGATGAGAAAGTTGAAGGAGTACGAGATTTATTAAGAAAACATTCCGTGCTAGTAGGAGTACAAGCGAGCACAACATTGGGTTACGAGCATGTGTTGGAGGTCGATAACTCAGAACCATTTAATACAAAAATCTATCCCATACCCGCAGCATACAGAGATCAAGTAAACCAAGAACCTATAAAAATGTTAGAAGACGGCATAATAGAAGTTTCAAACATACATTTTTTTAATCCGTTGGTGGTTGTTAAAAAGAAGGATGGGAGTATTCGTTTATGTTTGGACGCGAGGAAGATCAATCAACAAACTAAACCACAGTTTCATTGTCCACCGTCCATGGACGCACTTTTAACAAGGTTAAGTGGGAAACATATTTTTAGCAAGATTGATTTGAGAAATTCGTTCCGGTTAATTCCTTTACATAGAAATTCTAAAAGGTACACAGGGTTTTCCGTAGAGAAAAGAGTATATAATTTTAAAGTTGTACCGTTTGGTTTGTCTACATCAAGTGCGGCATTGATTAAGGCCATGCAAGCGATTTTATGAGCATATGAAAAATTTTGTATACATTACGTTGACGATATATTGATTTTTAGTGAAACAGAACAAGAACGCTATTTCCATTTGGAAAGAATTTTATTAGAACTGAAGTTGGCAGATTAAAATTGAATCTTGGAAGTGTGAATTTTTCTCGGAAACAGTCAAATTTTTAGGGTATGTAGTTAACAATCAAGGTACGTGCATTGACAAGGAAAGATTGTCGGAAATTCTTAAATATCCAAGACCAAATAATATTCGAAAATTAAAGACATTTTTGGGTGTCCTCAACTTTTATAAAATGTTTGTGCCAGCTCTTTCAGAAAAAGCGGATCCACTATTTAAACTTCTTAAAAAGGGAGTAATATGGAAATGGAAATGGTCTGATAGTGAGCAGCCGGCATATTTGATCCTGTTGGAACAATTCGAGCAGTTAGTTTTAAGGCATCCAAGGTGTAAGTTAGGATTCATACTGCGCACAGATGCGTCGGATTGTGCATTGGCGGCGGAATTGTACCAAATCCAAGATGGGGAAGAAATGCCGATATCTTTTATCTCGAGAACATTAAAGCCACACGAATTAAATTACACCATTAGTGAGAAAGAGATGGCTGCCGTAGTTTTTGGAGTAAGCAAGCTAAAATTTTATTTGATTGGCAGACATTTTATAATTGAGACTGATCATTATACGTTATATGCGTTAATGAACATCAGGTTTTCGAATAACAGAGTGTATAGATGGTGCTGGTTGTTACAAGAATTCGACTTAGAAATTAAGTATATTATGGGTGAAAACAATTTTATAGCGGATGCTTTTAGTCGTAACCGAGTAAATGATCAACGATCTATTACAAGATGGATCTGTATACGAAAAAGAAGAAATTTTGCTAAACCGAGGGCAGAGTGAGGAGTTGCAGGTCATTAAGAGGAGGATAGTGAGTGATCCTGGATTTAAAAATTACGTCATGGTAAATGGGTTTATGTGTAGACGAATACATAATTTGGAGGTGTATGTAGTTGATTGAGAGCAGACTAGGACTATTATTCAGGATTTGCATATTAAATTTAATCATATTGGGATTAGAAAACTATGGTTAATTTTTAGGGAAACATTTTTTTCAGTCAAAGACATCAACATAGTGAAATTAGTAATAAACACATTTCATCTATGTACCTTAGGAAAGTACAAAACCCATACAAATCAAGGTGTGCAAAGTATACAAGTACAAAATCCCCTAGAATTGATTGCGATCGATTATTTAAGTAATTTAGTTACCAGTAGAAAAAGGTACAAACATGTTCTGAGTGTGATTGACACCTTTTCTAAATTTACAAAATTATATCCGACAAGAGGATGTAACACAATTGAAACCAATAAGAAATTGGAACAATACTGTAGAGAGGTTACTCATTTTAAACGTGTGTTGGCGGATAACGCAACATACTTTAATAATCAAAGATTTGTAAATTATTGGGAGCAGCAAGGTGTCGAAATAGTATTTTGGAGCATACGACATCCACAGGCGAATCCAGCAGAAAGATACATACAGGAAACTAAAGTTCCCATGCATAGCTTCGCATCAAGATCATAGGTCGTGGGAGGACAATTTTTCAAAGTTTCAGTCCTTTATTAATGAATCCCCCAGTACCGTGACGGAAGTTAGTCCCATTATGCTTGTAAAGCAGATGTACTTCGAAAGGCCTTGGTAAATTGTACCCAAAGACGATGAGTTTTAACAAATATTAATTAAAGTGACGGAGAAACTGATACGTCGTGCTGAAAGATATGTACCTTACATGTGATTTTCCAATTCTCCACCCGAAGGTACTACATTGGCCAGGAAGCGAGTTTTTTTTACCTGGAAAATTTGGAATTTTGCCGAACCCTTGCTGTACCAAACAAGGTAGGGATCTTTAACGTGCGTCTTGAAAAATATGTACGCAGGATGAATGCTAAAATTAAAAAGCGAGTTAGTTTTAAGGTGGGACACCTAGTAATAGTTAAGGGTTTACGTGTAAGGCGTCGAAACCTAAGGACATGTGCGAAACTACATCTGGCATATGAGGGATCGTATGAAATTGGGAAGCTAGTAGGGGAGTGTACCTACATGATCCGAGACAGAGAAACAAGTAGATTGGGGAAAATTTCACATCAGCGTATTATTTCTCTATAGACAGGAATATCATGGAAATGTGTAAGAAGATAGTTAGGTTCAAATAGTGAATCAGTGTAAATAAAATAATAGTGATAGGTTTACATAATAGGAAATAATAATAGGTGAACATAAAAATTAGTAAAGTTAGTTTAGGGTATTTGAATAAAAAGGAAACTCAAAAATTTGTAGTTATTCTCTCAATTAAAATAGGGGGATAATATCGTGTAATTCGCAGCTAATTGTAAATTCACAAAGTCATAAATCAAGCCTGGGATTAGAGTAACAACTTTCAAAAAATCAAGTTAGGCATTTTAGATAATTAGGGTATTTTAAATAATTAATTTAGTGCTTAGTCAACGTATAATAATGTAGGACTAATTTAATTTTAGTTATATAGGTACAAATACCATTTTTAATTATTATTTAGTGTAGCGTACGAAAACATAAAAGCTTTGCATATTTGTTAGAAATAGGATTATTATTTTCAATGGTAAAACCAGAGAACGTTTCAAAACAAAGTAAAAGGAGGAGATATTTCAAGATAACACGTACGATTAACAAGCTTTAATATGTTACAAGAATGAAAAGACCGTTGGGAGTTAGCGTAGTCAATATACAACGAGGACAGAACAGAAAACACATAAGTAAAACGAAGAAGCAGTATGTTTGTATAAGATATCGATTTTTAATTATAAAGGTAGTATTGAAGAGAAGCTAGAAACAAGTGTCATGGAAGAACAAGGACGGAGCAGAAACGTATGAATACGAGTGAGAAACAGATTTAATTATAGATATAGTATAGGAGGGAAACGACGAACAAACTTATTTTAGAGGGGGAAATAAAATCGATAATTTCTAGAAATATTATAAGCAGGTGCGCATCGATTGAAAGCAAGGGAAAGGAATTGGCGAGATGATTGGACGATACAGGTATACGTGTGACAAGTTTGTATTATGTAGAGCAAATATTCAGCTGGTGGAAGCATATGTGCGAAAAGAAAAGGAGCTATATGAATAAGAAAGATGAAAGGATATTTGTTTGACTTTGAAGGCGTGAATGTATTCGAAATCAAGTGACAGTTGAGGCTAGTTTCGCGAAATAAGAAGGACGGTTGGCCGTTGTGTACGTTTTATCAAGTATTTTAACATGTTTGTTATTGTAATTCAAAGATAACAAAGAATCGTTAGAGTTTTTCACAAGAATATCGAGTCGGTTAAGCAAGCAGTTTTAAGAAATGAGAAAACGGTTGGGGCTTTTACATAGAATATTGTTGTACGTTAACAATTTTACGTGCGAACTGGAAAACAGGGGAAGTGCAGCAATTTGGCTATATAATCCACTTTCAAAGGGGGTGTCGCTCTCTTAATTTTTCTTCAGTCTTTCGCGCCTCATCGAGTTACTTTTAGTGAAAGTTAGTAAATTTATGTAAAATTGCTCATAAGTTAGTATGATGACAAGTAAAGTCAATTAAAAGGCAAATAAAGCATTTTTATATGAAGAGTAAATTTTGTATGTAAGTACAAACGATTAATTATTGTGATTTTGGAATGCACGAAAGTTAGTAAAATTTGCAAGTATTTGATGGTGAAGGCGGCGGATTATGGTTAATTTTCTTGATTTTTTTTGTGCTTTAGAGTGTTTTTTTTTAATTTGATATATTTAATGAACTGAAAATTTATGGGACTTTAGTTGAAAATGAAATTTAGTGAGGTAGTCAAGGATAATTAATTTACAGATTACCAGGCTATGTTGTAAAGAAGTATAGGGAGCTGATTTTATTTTTGTGTTGCGGTAAATTTGCACTCACATTTTACTATGAGCTCATGCTAAAACAACGTTCTTACTTCAATAAAATATTTGTTTTAATAAAGTTATCGATTTGTAATACGTTTGAAAATGAAATTGTTGACATTACTAATAATACGAATGTACATAAGGAAAGATATTTTGAAATTGTAATATTTATTGCATATAAATAGAGTGTCATGTATTTTGTGATTTGCGTTATTTTGAGTGTGTGTGTGTGTGCGCGCGTGCGTGTGTGTGTGTGCGCGCGTGTGTGCGTGTGCGCGCGTGCGCCTGTGTGCGTGTGTGCGTGCGTGCGTGCGTGCGTGCGTGCTTGCGTGCGTGCGTGCGTGCGTGCGTGCGTGCGTGCGTGCGTGCGTGCGTGCGTGCGTGTGTGTGTATTAATAATTATTTATTGAACTAATCTACAATTTAACACAAAAAGAATCCGTTGTTTTAAAGAAACCCTATCCGAAATTTTATTTTGAATGGGAGCTTAAAGAAATAGCTCTGGCGACCGAGTGCTTTGATGAAGGGCAAAAGGTTCTATTATATAATTCTCTAATGAAATATTTTGGGTGTTTTCCAATCAGCCAGGCACGCGTAATTATTATGAGCATGAAATCATTCTTCCTGACAATAGTCCAATTTTCATAAAGTCGTACCTGATACCTATTTGTTACACAGACGAAGTGGGCCGTCAAATCCTGAAAATAATTGACTGGAGGGGGGTGTGCTTACCTCATATGAAACTGAATAAGTAAGTGCCTTAGTGTTAGTACGAAAAAAGGATAATTCTATCATGGTTTGCGTGGATGCACGACATTTAAATGCGCGGGTAATTAAGAATCAAGTTATGCGGCACAAAACTGGTGTATAATTTTTCACAGGGCAAAGTGCGATTTATTTGCCCGCATCGTACTAGCAAATTTCAATAAAAATGGAGCATAGGAAATAAATTGGATTTTGTACGACGGTAAGCACATGTGTTTTGTGTAATGCCGTTTGGGTTTTGCACATATGTAGTCTCAGTTATTCGATAGTTGCAAACTGTTCTGAACGGCGACGTTGATGGTATTATAATAGCCTATGTCGACCTTCTGCTTATTTATACCTCATCGTCGGAGATTCATTAAACCAAGGAGTTGATTTTTGTAAAGTTTCAAAAGCCAGGGTGCACTGTTAATTTGAAGAAATCTTATTTTGCCTGTAAACAAGTTAATTATTTAGGATGGATCCGGATGGGGTTCGAGCCATTCAAAATTATCCGAATCCTTGTAATGTGAAGCAAGTGAAAGCGTTTTAGGTGTTGTAAATTACGATTCGAAATACTGCGACTATTACTCTCAACTGATTATCCTATTAATTCATCTCTTAATAAAAGATCAATCTTGGAGAGGGGTGGGGGTGGTTGAAAAGAATAACTCTTGCAGAAATTAAAAACACTTCCTTAAAAACGTGAGTGTTGAAATGTCTGGATTTTACTAGAGGTCTTTTATTCAAACTGAGGTATCTGGAAATGCGTTACGAGCGGTATTATTTTAACAGGGGAATGTTATAGGAAAAGAGATGGCAGTTGCTTTGGCAAGTCGCATAATACAAGAGCCGAATTTCATTATACGGAAATAGGAGAGGTGTGGAGAGGTGTCGGCTGCGGTAGTCTTTGCATTTAAAAAATTGAGCAAGTTGAGATCTTGACACTCGTTAAGGACTACAAAGCATTAACTTTCATTTAATCCTATTGGTTACTGTCGGCTCGCCAGACACGTTACTTACAAGAATACGATTTACAAATAAAAGTACTATATGGGGTTTGAGAAATTTTGTGACAGATGCCCTGTTTCGGCATCCTAAAAAGATGTCTGGGAACCAAATGAAGGTTACCACTGATTCAAATATCTTTATATTTAAAATGCGCCGTTCGGATCTCTATAAAACGGTGGTAGCCAACACGCAACCATTGGCTGTGGATCAGTCAAACGATCCCTTCTACAATAAGGTTATTCAAGGGATGGTAGGGGTTGCTGAAGAGGAGAGGGTTAGGCGCAAGCGTCCGTTGCTTATTATGCATCCAAGCGGTCCAGATTAAGGCTTTAGTGTTACAAGAGCATAAGCAGCAAAGGTACCTTCATAAGTCGAAGTGTTTTGGACAGTTAGTATAGGATTACTATTGTAAATTGTAAATTGATTGCTAGTTGAGATATGTGTCAAAACAGTAAAATTTCCGTACATTCGCATAAAGTTATACAAAATATGGTGTCAGACGGTATAAATAAAGTTTTAAGTGTAGATTTGGTAGGTCCATGGTTGAAATTTCGTGGGGAGGAGGGTACAATGCTCGTTGTATACATCAATGTGTTCAGTAAATTTGTTATGTTGTTTTCTCTAAGGCGTGCTATGAACAAGGCGTTTTTAAATTGTATTTTTTTAAAGTGTATTCCGTTTATGGATAAGCCGGTAAGCATCCTGTCAGATAACGAGCCCCAGTTCTCTAGTAAAATACGGTCGATTAGACTCAGGGATGAAGGTGTACATAAACAATTTACCTCTACGCATTTTTCTCAAGAAAACCCGATGCAACGGATTAGCAAAGAAATTAGCAGATTAATGCAAAGGACTTGCTATTGACATACGAAGTGGGGGTGAGACGTTGACAAAATACAGTCCTGGTTGAATTCGGTAAACACGGTAGCAGACTTTTTCGTCTGAACTTTTGCTTTTGGAGTTGGCCATGCGAACCCGTTTATTTCAAAAGTTCGATTCGCAGCAGCCGGGAACCTTGAGTTAGAAGACGCTGGCATGATAACGGTTGCTCGTCTGCAATTATTGTATAAAGCTAGGCATCAGAAACGTCACCATTCGACTCATAAACTGTCGATCGTTGCTGTAGGTAATAAAGTCCTCGCCAAAACCTATCCTCAATCGTCTAGCAGATTGCGGGAGATAAAGGAATTCTTTTTTTTATTTAAGGGTCCTACTACCGTTATTTCTATAGCCATCCATAATTCTTACGAGGTAGTAGATAATACCAGTGGTAAACTGTTGGGTATCTAAACTGTATAACCTTAAACCGTATCTGTCCTAATATTCAATTTTTAAGTTGCACCTCTTAGTATTAGTTTTAAATTTCTTAATTTGTTTATTTATTCAACTTAACAGGAGAGTGATGTGATAGGTCCAACTATGTTATTTGTTTGCTCCCTTATGATTAATGGTGGGGAGATCCGGGAGTGCCGGTACTATTAGATTAGACATGTGGGTGCTTCGCAGCGGAAGAACGTTGTAGCTTGTACATGCGTGTGTTTAAGTCACGCATTAAACTTATAATAACTCAAGGTTTTTGTTATTTGTATTCTGCATGTAACTAAAAATAACACCCTGCGATTAATTGAACATCCTATTTACAACGATTTACTTTCATAAAATCTAGAATATTTTTTTTACTGAATCCCACTTATGAGCAGACTCCTAAACTAAAATTACCCACATTGTCACAGTTTTATGATAGATATTACATAATCAAAACTTACATGTCAGTTCCATAATTAACGCTTTCGTCCTGGATACCATCATACTGAATCAATTCACTATCGTTAATTTTGACCATTACCGTATCGCCCATTTGAATTTCTATCTTGGTTTCCCAACCCATCGTTGTCATTAAACAGTCATGGCATGAAACAATATCACTTGTAGAAACGCTTTCCGAAGAGTTTTTCTTAATCTGAAATAGAAAGCGACGAATTACTAAAATATTTCTGTTTTATTCACTATGCTGACATCACAAATTAATTAAAGTAAAATAAGTTAATTAAAGGAATCCTCAAATATTAAGTAATATACAACGCTGTACTCCTCAATTATCTTTTGTCAATAACAAGCACCATCGAGAAACTCTCCGTGCTGAAAGACAAAATCCCTTTTGTCAGTTATTGCTTAATAACCTCATTATATACGGCTTTCATTTAAGTTTTGGAAATGTGATTACGAGTATTATGTTCGCTTACTGCGTTCTGTATCTGGAATAAGGGTTTATTAGATGTAAAGAATTTATTGGGGCAAAGTTGCTTGGGGATGATTTCTGAAGCATTTTCAGTAATTATCGGTACAATTGCTACCTCTTACACCCCAACGATTGTAATTAAAATATGAATGAAATTTGATATACAAGTATTTTTTATGGTTAATGAAGGAGTAAGGATTATCCCTGTAATATATGTTCTAGCAATGTGCAGGTATAATGGCTTTTAGCCGTTACCTACATTAAATATTTGGAAAATCAAACTTAAACTTTTTAAAGTATTATGAGTGTGCTGTTAAAATTGATTGAAAGCGACAAAAATGTTTAAAATTAAAAAATGACTTTACTGCTTTTCAAAACATTCTCGTTTACAATCTGTTAATTTTTTATGGGTATATAGAAATCCCATTTCGAATGGACCTGCACCTTGCCGAAGTTTTAGATTACTAGAACAGGTAAAATGGCTTGCGTGTTCTAATCAGCTAAAGAGCCAAACTACAGGTCCAACCAACGTAGTAAAGTCGTTAGTGAGAAACCAGACTAAGACAGGTCCCCGAAAGAGAGCAGCAGCTCTTTCGGTACTTAGATTGGCAGAGACTATAGGGGTCGGTATGGCAATCAAAGACACGCTACCCCGATGTGAATGGCAACGGGAAACCACCACATTACCTCCCAAGTACACAGCGTACCTAAATTATAATAAAATAATGGCATTCTCTGGGGTAAAAGATTCCTGAGTTAAAGTAGTCCATCATTCGGATCTTCGGGACTTCGGAGGATGCGATCGGAAAGTGCGGAATAAGAGTGGGGAACATTTTGCGAGACGGAACGTGGAATGTTAGAAATATGAAGCAAGTAAGTAAGCTAGAAAACCTGAAAATTAAAATGAGTAGGTTAGCACTAGACATAGTAGGGGTCAGTAAAGTTCGGTGGCCAGAGGCGGAGGATTTTTGGAGTGGAGACTTCAGAGTAATTCATACAGGAGCTTAGGAAGGAAATTCGGGTGTGGGAATATCTATACAAAAAAAAGATAGGACACTGTGTGGAAAATTACCTACAAAAGAACGAAAGAGTACTCATGGTTAGATTTGAATCTAAATCGGTAAACACAATAATAATACAAGTATACATGCCCATTTCTAGCTACAGTGACGAAGAGGTAGAAGCGATCTACAAAGATATCGAAGACATTAAGATACGTAAAAGAACATGAAAATTTAATAATTACGGGGGATTTTAACGCAGTAGTGGGTGAGGGTAGGGAAGGAGCAGAAGTAGGTTTATTTGGTTTAGGCACGAGAAACGACAGTAAAAATAGGCTAGTAGAATTTTGCGTAAGAACAATTTAATCACCATAAACACATTATTTCAACATGTTAGAAGACGATATACGTGGAAGATGCCAGGAGATATAAGAAGATATCAAATAGATTACATTCTTGTTAGACAACGGTTTAGGAATCAAGTACAAGGCTGTAGAAGCCACCCAGAAGCAGATATAGACACTGACCACAACATCGTAATTATGAAGGCCGCACTTAAATTTAAAAATTTGAAAATAAACACAGAAGAAGGTACTTTGACTTTAAGAAACTAAAAGATAAAGATATTCTAGAAAAAATCGAAAAAAAGTCAAACGAATTACTGAAAAATATCGGGAAAATATCTGATACTAAGGAAGTAGAAACAGAACGGAATAACATTAAAACCAACCTAGACATGGCGACCAGAGATATTCTGGAGCATACACAAAAAAAATAAGAAACCAGGAATAACAAAGGATATCCTGAATCTAATAGAAGAAAGATAACTATACAAAAATAAATCAAACAACACAAGAAAACAGAGATACAAAGCCATAAAATGGGAAATTATTCGCAAATGCAGGAAAGCTAAAGAACAATGGATTGATGAAAAGTGCAAAGAGGTACAAATTAAGATGGAAGTAGAAAAGACTGATGAAGCATACAAACTAATCAGAATGAATTTTAGGGATATAAAACCGTATAGCAAAATTATAAAGGACGCGGGAGCAAACGTCATTATAGAAAATACAGAGAAAGTGGGTAGATAGCAAGAATATATAGGGGATTTATATGCAGGAGGGGAACTAACTGCCTTAGAACAGGAATCAGATATTTAAAATGATGACTTTGGATATCCTATACTTAGAGATGAGTTTGAATTAGCAATAAAGAGTCTGAAAAATGGTAAGGCGTCGAATACAGATAAGATGCAGGCAGAAACTCTTAATGCCGCAGGACAAGCAGTAACCGAACGTCTCTTCCAACTTATAAGCTATATGTATGAGACAGGCGAGATACCCAAATATTTCAAACGTAACATAATAGTAACTATACCAAAAAAGAAAGTCGCGGATAAATGTGAAAATTTTAGAACAATAGGTTTGACAGCACACGTATCAAAAATATTATCTAAGATTGTACAAAGACATGGAAAAACGAGCTGAAGAAATACTAGATCAAGACCAATTTGGGTTTAGGCGGAACAGGGAACACGGGAGGCTATTTTAGCTCTGAGAGTAATAATGGAGAAAACAATAGAAAAAGGAGAAAGCGTGTGTTGAAATTGTGGTTTCATTGGTGAACGAGAGTGATATTAGAGGTGGCCGTTATGTCGCTCCCACCCTTAGCAAACTCTCTATTTAAGTAGCTGCGCCTATAGGCAAACTCACTTCCAGTTTAGTTTTGGTTGTATACACTAGTGGCTATTACAATGTAAGTGCATTTTTGGTCATAATTAAATATATTGAAATGCAGTCGTTGTTTTGACAAATACAATAAGTAAATCAACTAACTACAGTCCACATATTCATTACAAAAAATCAACAAGCAAAGATATACGGGGCCGCAGTCTAGTCGAGAAAATACGCAACCTTTGGGTTTAACATATGGTCCTAATATTCGAGACGGATGATACACAGCGAGGAAGCAACACGCACCTCCAAATCAAAAATTCTTCAAAAAGACGACATTCATCAACTCGGTAAAGACGTCGAAGCAAACAACACACAACAAATTGGTTCAGGTATAAAATTAATTTTCAACAAATTATTTGCTTGTTAAAATAGCTACTCAAACCCTACACATCGATAATGATGCCGAATTAAAAGGTTTAATTACTAAACGCGGTCAGATTAAAGGTCAATTAGATCGGTTTAGAACGTTCTTGGCAAATATTTTTAATGCACCAAATTATTTCGAAGTGGAATCACGACTTTCGGTAATTGAGAATAATCTGTTAAATAATTTTAATGACATTCAGGATAAAATAGAAATAATATTGAAGCAAATTCAAGATCCCGAACGCGAGGAATTTGTAGACGCGTATTATAGCGCTATTGTAGAAGCAAAAAGTTTGTTAAACGAGTTACGGATAAACGCTCAGGGTAATCATGGTATAAAGATTCAGGGGGACGAAGAACGTAATTCAGATGCACAAAGTCGTGTTAAACTACCACAAATAAATTTGCAAGATTTTCATGGCCATTATAGTAAATGCATGAGTTTTTATGGGACTTTTAATTCATTAATTCACAATAATGCACAATTAAGTAACGTGGAAAAATTGTATTATTTAAAATCATGTGTCAAGGGGCAAACCGCGCAGGTAGTTCAATCGCTAGAGATATCCCCTACTAATTACGAAATAGGTTGGCAGATGTTAAAAAAACGATACGAAAACAAAAGAATTATAATTCATACGCATGTAAAGGGTATTTTTGAGCTTGCGCCTCTAAAATTCGAATCTCACACGCATTTGCGAAAATTACTTGACAACTTTAAAAAAAATCTAAGGGCATTAGCATCGTTAGGACAACCGACAGAATCGTGGGACACACTCTTAACTTACATATTATCTTCTAAATTGAACCAGACAACAAAACGTCAGTTCGAAGGAACTTTTAACAAAGACGAACCTCCTACCATTTTACAGTTAACTGAATTTATTTTTAAAAGATGTGTATTATTGGAGACAATTGAAAGCCAGGCAAAAATGGTTAAGGGTAGTTTTAATAACGGTACTAGGGACGAGAAAACCTTTGTTCACATAAGTACTAACAAAATATCGTGTATATTTTGTAAAGCAGTTCACTTAAATTTTAAATGTGACAAACTTCTTAAAATATCTGTATCTGAACGTCACGCAGAGATTAAAAAACATAAATTATGTAGCAACTGTCTACGACCGGGTCACTATCAAAGGGAGTGTAGAGCAAGTAATTGTAAATATTGTGGCGCCAAGCACCACTCTTTGTTACACATAAACGATAACGCATTAAATTTAAACAGTGTTTAACAGGGTTCAAACAACAAAGCGAAGCCAGACAAGTTCCAGGTACCTGAGCAAGAATTTGTAAATCCTTTAATAACGGCTCACTCGGCCAGATCATTTAAACAGGTATTGCTGGCAACTGTTGAAATTTACGTTTTAAACAGTCAAGGGCAGCTAATACAATGCCGTGCTTTACTAGACGGAGGTTCAATGTCAAACTTTATGAGTCAGTCTTTAGTAGAAAAATTAAAAATTAAGACATTCGATACAAGCATTCCGGTAGTCGGTATAAACAATATTGTAAGTAAGATTTGAATGAAAACGGAAGCCACGATATGCTCGCGCGATCTCAAATATAAAATAAAAGATTCCTTCCTAATCGTTAGTCGTATAACAAATGATATACCACAAAGGTCATTTGATGTTTCAACACTACAAATACCTCATATCATTAAATTAGCAGACGAAAGGTTTCACGAAACCCGATCTGTTGAAATGTTATTAGGTGTCCCAATATTTTTCGATAGTTTATGTATCCGGCAAATAAAATCCGGTCATAATAACCCTATTCTACAGAAAACGAAGTTTGGTTGGGTGGTATCATGGTCAATTAACCAACAAAATAATTCAAACATATCCTCTTGCAATCTAATAATATCAAATGAAATGCTTCAGGATCAAATAGAATCATTTTGGAAATTGGAAAACTGCCCGTCTATAAATAACAATAAATTTAGTCGTGAAGAAAGTGAATGCGAAAAGCATTTCCTTAATACTTATAAACGTGACAGTCGGACAGGAAGATTTACCGTTAGTTTACCATTCAAAGATAATCTTCCGGATTTAGGCAATTCCGAACTCATAGCTATCAAAAGATTTAATCACTTAGAAAGAAAATTAAACGGTAACGTAGAGTTAAAGGAGAAATATGCCGCCTTTATGCGTGAATATGAAGCTCTTGGTTATATGACAAAAATAGAACAAATTTCTGATAAAACTGATGTAGCCAGTAACAATTATTATTTACCCCATCATGCTGTATTTAAAGAAACAAGCACTACTACCAAACTGCGTGTGGCGTTTGATGCGTCCGCACAAAGTACTTCCGCTTTATCCCTAAATAATATATTGAAGGTCGGACCTGTATTACAACGAGACTTATTCTCTATTGTTCTCAAATTTCGAAAGCAGCATACAAACTGTACCAAAACAGCGAAAAACATAAAACCTATTTACGACGATTTTTTAGCGTCAGTAAGATACTATGTGGATAATCTGTTTTCCGATTTTACAGGTATATTATAGGAATGACACGGGGAACTTGCGCAAAGAAAGTACGTTTTAATCCGGAGACATGAGAATTAATGATTGGTGATTCGGATATTATTTTCGGGATTCATAAAAAGGTGTGCGTAGAACGATTTTGCTACAATGGTAGCAAAGGACTGTACAAGCAACTGTTCCTTTTTAATCCTGGAAGTTAACGATTATGCAGACATTAAAAAAAGAATTAATGCGATGTATAGCTTACGATAACAAACTATCAATTCGAGTGGGCATGGTTTACTCATGGATTATAATGAGAGACCACTGGAATATGTATACTTTTATGATCCCATGAACTGTGTAAACGGCTCAAGTTTCTTGTCGCCTCGCTAGATGCAGGTATCACCGGTCACACCAACGAAAGTACATCGACTATGGAAGAATTACGCGAATTTCGTATAATAGCTTGGATCATGTGTACTGTTGTTCATAATCGCGATAATTATCGACAAGTTTGGATATGCGTCTGACTGTGCTTCGTATATCTTTTATGAAGATAATTACGACAATATGAGATTGGCGCGTGTCGCTGCGCCACAGGAAGGTGATGATGCAGTCACAAAAGCGTACTTAGAAACGCGGTTAGCAACCTAATGTCAACAAGAGGAAAAACCAACACTAGGAAGTGGTTCAACCATTCAGCAGTATATAGACACGCTTGTGAAGCAGACAACAAACCGTATTACTAGTCAATTCTCGCGCGAGTATGTTACAAGAGCGAACTTTAACCATTTTGAAGAGGTAATGCATAAACTTGGTCCAACCACTGTTAATGCTGCCGTTGCACAGACACAGGTCCATGATTCTTTGAATAGTATATACAAGACATTAGACGATGGTATTCAACAAGTGAAAGCACAATTTAAAATAAGCATGGCAAAAGTAGAAGCGGAAATTCAACAGCTGCAGGAAAAACTCAAAAAGGTACACGTATTAGCGGCAAGCAAGAACACATACCAGCTTATGTCCGTAAAGAAGCAAATTGTTCAAGAGTTACATAAGCCTGCTCGAATTAACTTTTCTAGAAGACATCTAACCACAAAAGGATTAAACGAGCTGTTTCAAGCCGATTTGGTGGAATGATCCCATACGCAAAAATGAATAAAGGATATAGATACGTTCTAGTTGTTGTTGACGTATTCTTTAAATACCTATGGGCCGTACCGGTTAAGCAAAAGACGGGAAAAGCTATTTCAAACGCTCTACAATCAATTTTCAACAACGATCATCGTATTCCACAGCACATTTAAACAGATTCAGGAAAAGAGTTTTATAACTCAACATTTAAAGCATTAGTGAAAAAATATAGGATTATACATTATGGCGTGTACAGCAATAAAAAAAGCTTGCGTAGTAGAATGCGTCAATCGTACCCTAAAGTCAAAAATGTGGCAACAATTCAGTTTAAATGGTTCGCATCGATGACTGAATATACTATCCTCACTTATGGCTGCATATAACAACACCAGCATCGAGGAATCGGCATGCGACCTGTAGATGTGTTAAAACGGAAAGAACGCAAGCATTTGAACGCAGTATACAGTACGATCAAAGCAGTTAACGTAAAGAGTCGAAAATTTTCTGTTGGAGAACATGTAACCATACCAAAAAGAAGAGGGGCGGATAGATGTGAGAATTTCCGAACAATAAGTTTGACAGCACACGTCTCAAAAATATTAACTAGAACTGTACAAAGACGAATAAAAAAAAGGGCTGAAGAAATACTAGGAGAAGATCAATCTAGGTTTAGGCAAAACAGAGGAACACGGAAGGCTATTTTAGATAATGGAGAAAACAATAGAAAAAGGAGAAAACGTGTATTTAGGCTTTGTAGATCTGGAAAAAGCATTCGACAATGTAAAATGGAAAAAATGTTTGAAATACTGAAAAAGATTGGATTGAGTTTTAGGAATAGACGAATAGTACATAGCTTATACAAAGAGCAAACAGTGGTAATAGAATTAGAGCAGGAAAGTAGAGAAGTAAATATTAGGAAAGGGGTGAGACAGGGATGTGCCTTATTCCCATTAATTTGTAACTTATACATTGAAGAAGCAATGAATACTGTCAAATGCAGAAAGACATTTGGAATTACTATGCAGTGCACAAACGATTGATATGCTTAGATTTGCAGATGATATAGTGGTATTAGCATCTAGCGAAAAATAGTTAGAAGCTGCTCATAATGAAATGGAAACAGTTTTAACAGAGAGATACAGTATGAAAATTACCAAAATTAAAACTAAGGTCCTAGTATGCAAAAGAGAGGAAAATAAACCAAAAACAAGCATACAAATAGGTAACGAGAACTTACAAGAGGTTAAAGATTTCTGCTACCTAGGAAACCAAATAACACACTCTGTGGATATGAAGCTTGGACAGTAAGAGATGCGGACAAGAAAAAGGTGAAAGCCTTTGAAATGTGGTGCTACAGACGTATGATGAAGATATCATGGACAGACAAAGTTAAGAACAAAGAGTTTACTAGAAATGGTTGGTGAAGAAAGAAATATGTGGAAAACAGTAAAAAATATGAGAAATAGGATGATAGGCCACATACTAAGACATGAGGGAATAGTGCGGAATATATTAGAAGCAGAGATAAGAAAAGGAGAAGTAGTGAAGGTAGACTAGGTTAGACTATTGCACACAGATAGTGAAAGATGTAGGATGTGGGAATTACAAGGAAATGTGTAGGCTAGCTCAGAATAGAAATCAATGGGGGTATGCATCCAACCAGTTCCAAGATAGAAAAATTAATGCGAAAAAAATCTGCATTTAAACATTATGATTATTATAAAGAACTACAGGTATTGGTCTTGCAACATTTTCAACTAATGTTAATTATGCAAAAAGATTTACTGGTAAACTATTAATACGGCATATGTCTAAGTGATGTGATCTTCCAATGCTCCACCCGAAGGTACTACTTTTGTCTTGAAGCGAGTCTCTTTTACCTGAAAAATTTTGAATCTTGCCGAACCCTTGCTGTTCCAAGTAAGGTAGGGATCTTTAACGTACGTGACAACACTCACACACAGGACCTCCATTTTATCTCTCATCCGAACGAGGGCGTATTTTTGTAAAAAATGCTCGCCTAACATTTTTTAAACGGACCGTATCGGGATTTTAACTCGGGACCTTAGGCGTAGTAGTCACACGCATACTGACTAATCCACGGTGTCGCCCCCCCCCTTTCCATACCCTACATTTGATTTTCCAATCCTCCACTCAAAGATACTAGGTTTTTTTTTACGTGAAAAATTTGGAGTTGTGCCGAATCCTTGCTGTTCTAAGCAAGGTAGGGATTTTTAACGTGCGTGACAACACTCACACACGGGACCTCCATTTTACCTCTCATCCGAACGAGGGCGTATTTTTGTGAAAAATGCTCGCCTAACATTTTTCAAGCGGACCGTATCGGGAATCGAACCTAGGACCTTGGGCGTAGTAGCCACACGCCTACCAACTCGCCACGAAGCCGCCTACCCCCTTCACATACCATTGAATTTTGGTGAAATAAGGCATACGATTAGAAAACCATAGACGGGGAATCGAGATGTATATAGGCTGTTGTGGGAATTTCAGGGAACTATGTAGGCTAGCTCAAAATTTGCATAAGTTTAGATACGCATCCAACCAGTTTCAAGACGGAAAACCTAATGACGAAGAAAAAACAAGTGTACTTTAATCTGATGATTATTATAAACAACTACAGGTGTTTGGTGTGAAATATTTTTAATTAATGTTGATTGTGCGAAAGGATATATTGGACAAACTATTAATTCGACAAATGTTCTAGTGGTGGGGGAACTTGCCAGCCGTAAGCTGTTTACCCTCCTTCACATATCTTACATGTGATTTTCTAATCCTCCACTCTAAGATATTACATTGGCCAGAAAGCGAGTTTTTTTTACCTGGAAAATTTGGAAATTTGCCGAACCCTTGCTGTTCCAATCAAGGTAGAAATCTTTAACGTGCGTGACAACACACACACACACGGGACCTCCATTTTACCTATTATCCGAGCGAGGGTGTATTTTTGTGAAAAATGTTCGCCTAACATTTTTCAAGCGGACCGTGTCGGGATTCGAACCTGGAACCTTGGGCGTAGTAGTCACACACATACCAACTACGCCATGGAATCGCCTCCTCTTCCACATAACACTGAATATAGGGGAGATAGGGTATATAGCTGTAAAACAATGAATGGTGACCGAACTGCATCAAACAAGAAAAAACAGCAGCGTTGTTCAAAGACAACAAACATAGAAACAAAGAAAAATTGTTCAAAGCATATATGTGGAGCACAGCACCATACATCTATGAAATAGGGGCAGCAAAAAAAGCAGACAAAAATGATAGAAGCCTTCTGGAATGTTACCTTGCAGATGTATGAAGTTGGTAGCATGAACAGACACAGTTAGTACCAAATAGGTTATACAAATGGTAGAGGAATAAAGATATCTGTAGAAAACAAAAAAAAAATAGGAAATATAGAAGTACAGGAAACGTTCTAAAGCATATTTGGGGAATAGTATATTACCTTCAATAGAAAAAAAGAGGTAGAGGTAGACCTAGATCAGACTTTCGTATGCAGATAGTGGTTGATGCAGACTATGAAAGTTTCAGGAAAATGTGAGGGTTAGTTCAGAATAGGAAAAAATTAGGGCACGCGTCTGAGCAGTTCCAGAACTGACGACCTAATGACGATGATGATTACTAAATAGAATAGTATAACAATTTTAACAAATCAAAGGTTAACTAACAATTAAATAAACATTAACCTAAGGAAGATCAATAATTGTATATCGTAATATAGAACACGATTTGTTAAAGTTTCATATGTCGCGCTTTAATTTTAGAAAACTTTTGGACAATACTATGGGTATTTAATGCATCCAGTATTTCTGATTCAATAGATATCATTGTCAGGCCAATTAAACGTTCTTGAAGCATTATAGTCTTGAGATCGTTCTTGATCAGTTTAAGTTTAGAGAACGATCTCTCAGCTAAAGCTACTGAAACAAGCAGCGTCAAAATTATTCTTAGTGCAATTGGTCTATTGGGAAAATAACTTTGTAAATCATTTTGTACCAAATAACGTAAAACTTCAAAGGGCTACTGTTAATTTCTAAACTACAAATAAATATAGCACTTATTCTTTTGAATAGTTCTATTCCATCGATATCTTTTCATTATTGTGAGCTAATAGTACGTCAAAGTTTAGGCAGTGTTTCCGCAAATTTGAGATTTTCTTTTTAATTCCGGTATGCTACATAAAATTCATAGAAATTAGAATGCTCGTTAAGTGGCGTAAATCGTTCTTGCCGTGAGTTAATGGTCGTATCTAAAATAGTGAAATAAAAATTCTGTTTAAAATTCTTTTTTGTATCATTTTCCACTTCATCTTCATGTTGATAGACAAAATTGAAATTGTTTTTTCGACGTCTAACAACTTCCGGTAAACAAAATGCGGCACCAGTTTTGAGAAGAACAACAATTTTTATATCTTTCTAAACAAATTCTTTGAAGCTGTCATCTTTTCGTTTTTGCTTGGAATACGCTAGTATTTTATTTAATAGTTCCAAGCACTCCGTAACATTATTAAATAGTTTTTAAAACAGCTTACTTACTATATTAATCGGCAACGGTATATCATATCATTTTACTAAAGAACATATAAATTTAAAAGTTGAAACTTTTAGCACGAATATGCTGCCTGGTGACGAATTCTAATATTTTTGCCGTTGTCATCCTAGTTCGTTATTAATGCTGTATATATTGTTCCTAAATCGTGTCCCAGAGGGCGGATAGAATCTATCTTACTCTCCTATCGTGCGTCAGATACTGGTTTTAATGTGAAGTTATTGAAATGTTTCTTCAAACCATCCCAACGCTGAGTTGAAGATGCAAAAAATACATAAAGTTCCTCAACGATATCAAAAAAAGTCAAAAACCTTAGAATTTATATTAGCTGCATCATTCACGACATAATATAAACCGTGAGATGCGCATGGAACAAAAAACGTTCTAGGGTTAAAAAATAAAAATTTTTTGGCATCTCATTAGGCTTTCCTTCATGTATGACCTATTGTCATATCGTTGACTACGAGTATTTCTTAGATCTAAATTTAGAAATTTAAAATATTTATGAAGCTCTTGAAATAGATTTTTGGCTGTTGAGTTAAGTATTTGGCAAAACCCTTGGGAATGCTCACGAATTCCTACAGCTTTCGTTTAAAAATTCAAATCAACAAGAAGTACTGTAGTTGTTAATTGTTCCTGGTGATCTTTGTCTCGTGTGCAGTCTAAAATTATTGAGTAATAGTTAGCACCTGCCAGAAGCTTTAGGATATGTTTTTTAATTCCATTTGCTAGCAAAGCATAATCTCAATTTGAACCTTGTCACCTAAATAGGTAGCCATGTATTTGTTCGTTCCTTTAGCTGTTTAAATCCTACAAATGTGTTTATCTAACGTTGCGTCAAAATTTAATATCGATGCTATTGCTTTTAAAAATTTTCGTTATCTTGTTCAAGCAACTGATTTGATACTCCACAAAAAGCTAAATTTTGCCTAGATGGAAATTGTAGAGCATACACAAGTTTCTGTATTACATCACACCTGCGCTTTTTCTTGATTGAAAAGGCTTTGTCTTTGATTATTAATTGCGATCTTGCTCATTAAAGCAAGTGTCAGATTTGTAAATATTTTAAAACTATTATTGAGTATTTCACTTTTTTCATGACACGATAATAGGAGGGATAAGTGTTGCTAGTCATTTGTACCAGTTTCCGCGAAAGTATTGTTTTTGAAGTAACTAACCTGAAGTAAAATTAAAATACACAATCACTAAACACGGAATATAAAAGCCAGTTCCTTCTTTTTGTATTGAACGCCGGAGGGTAAACTACGCTTCATCATCTTTTTATAAGCTGGAATGGTGTTTTATTTCAGTTCTGTAGGGTCCGCATGACCTCAATTTTTCAAGATCTTAATTTATTTAACGTAATTGATATTTACACTTATAGTTATACACCATTTAATTTCAACAATTTATATTTCACTACCAATAATTTATATCTACTAACAAGTAACAACTAAATTTATTTTGAATATTTATTTCTGATGTACACGTGACTTGCCATCGAAACCAACTTCCCGTTTCACATCTGATGTGCGTATTTATATAATTTACTATAGCTCCCATAAGGATCTGAAAATTGGAAGTCACCGACAATTGATAAGATGCAGGTGACATTTTTTGACGGCGGGATCTAATAGCTGCATATTTGTCGGATGATTGCGGTTACGATTTCTAGACGTGAGGTGAATGAAAGCTGACGTAATGTGCTAAAAATGACTAAATCGCAATGCAATGGCTTTGTTACAGTACCTTATACCGCAAGGAAGTTATAATCGCATTTTGCACAACCCACATGCACTATTTATTTTTTTTCTTTTACTTTTGTTGTATTTGCAACAGTGGAAACGACTCCACTTGTAGCAGACATATACTTTTATTCAAAACCTTCATTTTCTCTCACTCCATTTACCAAATATTGCCGCCTTTCTGATGTGCCGCCTGTGTTCAGTGAACACACATGCCACCAGGATGGCGCGGCCCTGATAACACATGAAGCTTTAGTTTAAATAATTTATGGCTACGCAAAGTGCTTGTTACTGCAAAGAAAGTTAAAGCTATAAATTGGTTCATTCTGTATTACCCTCTACTAGGTACTTCGATAATTGAATATGCTTTGACCATTGTCATTTTCTAGTAAAGTAAACCAGGAAATGCTGCTGAAGCTCTCTATTATCGCTCTCTAAAGACCTTAACTTTTAGACGAATTTGTGCAGACAAGGATTAAAGCAAGTATTTACCAAATCTGTCGTAACAAAAGCTAATATTGAGTCCAAATCCTATTGGGATAATCTCATCCGATCTAACTCTAACAATATTCCTGGTTGTTTGGGAATAACTGAGCAATACTATATTATTTTATAGAAATATCGCGTTATCTATAAACTATTAATTTGTTAATTAATTAAGTAGAGTTAATTTGCTGATAACTTTAAGAAACCATACGTGTAATATTAATTCATGTTAGCAAATGAGTATTGTAATATGCGGAAGTGACAGCAGTCTCCAATCAAGTTTAATGGCTTGTTATAGCGCAACTTTAACTTTTACTAATTTGATTCAACTTAACTCGGAGTCATTTATGTATAGTCATATTTTGTATTACCTGCAGCAATTACTCTAAAGAGGGAACTCTTCTCATAATTAGCTGCACTCTGTCTAAAAACGATAAGCTAATTCAATGAGCTATGCTACTTCTATAATTTGTAATGAATAAGCATTTAGTCGAGTAGAGATAAGTTTGATGCTTTACAAACTGTTTTAAAGAGCCCATGATGTACATTAATTAAACCTGAGATTGCTTTCATTCTTCAAATTTCTATAGTTCCGTATGCTTTCAGAAGAGGTATTTAAGCTTTCTCTTAAAGAATTTAATACTACTAAATTCAAAGCGTGTTTTATTCTAACTACAATTTTCAATCTGTCCGTTTTCATTTTGCTCGAGTAGCGTAAAACTACGAAAATCATATTACATAATATACTTTTGACAAGCATTTAGTATTATTTCTATGAAAAATACAAGATTTCTAAAAATTCCTTCCGAAGTAGTATCCAAATGTAAAGAGGTAAGGAAGTAAACTGTAATACACAGTTTTATTTTAACTTTCTGCAATTTCGTCAAATACGAGTACACAAGCAGCAGTTCATTTCCGCGCACCGTGCAGACGATTTATTGTATGTATCAACAATATCTTAATTCAAAATTTATCAAACAGTGGGGCGCATCCGCCAGGGTAAGACGCAGCTTGCCACGGATATTTTTAAGTGAACGTCCAACTTGAACGCCAGAAATTTTATGACAAGGTAAATGATCAGGTTGTCATAAATCAAGGGAGGAGGGGGAGTGGCACGGCTAGCAAAAGTCGAAGAGTGGGGGGAGGGGGGGAGCAAGAAAAATAAGGATACCCGCAACAATTTACCTAGCTGAAAAATAACATACAGTATTAGCACAAACATAAAATAAAGATAGATATTTATCAAATAGCAGAACACTAGTCCGCTCAAAGAAAGTAATTATATATTATATTTAAATATAGAAATCAATAAAAAAAAGAAATTCATACAGAACGCTAGTCTGCATAATACCTGTGGGAATTTCCCAAAGAACTTTGTGTAAAACTTTTACTTTTATTTTTTTCGTTTCTGTAAAATAAAGAAAATAATCACAACCCCAAATAAAAGAGTAAGATATAGTAATTTCACTTTAATAAATAATCTAGAATGCTCAACCAAAACAAATTGACTTTTGTAATACATCAGAAACAATTATTCAATTAGCAATTATCATTATTTTCACAATGTTTATAGAAATCAGGCATAGTAGCATTTATAATATAATAGAGTTAATAATATTGTTCAGTAATTCGAAGAACAAGTTCGATATCTGAAAATATGAAATGACCCAAAAGAAAAACATTAATCGGCCGACTGGGACGGAACTCGATAGTACTATCGTTTGTACCGCTTACAGCAAAATGAATAGTTATAACTTGTCTGACTGAGGGTCAGAAGCATAACCCCTAGCTAACATAAATTTACTATTTCATTCATAATTTTCCCGAATTTAGTTTTGCTTAAATTATTAAACTTCTTACAAATTCTTTCATTTAAAGAAGATACAGGTTAGGAGCTAAAGATTGTTAACTTAAGAAAAGATATCAGTACAGTCAGTATACGAAAGTTCAGATTAGCTATAAGTAACATGAAATATAATTGATCTATAACATTGACGAATTTTATCTGTTTAACGATGTCGCTTCACATTTTCAACTATTTTAGTAAAAGTAAATACCAAATAAGAATCTGATAACAGAACAAACAGCAGATTGTAGTGACGTAAATATTCACAGCACGCGACGGCGCTGCTTATTTCGACAGGTTATTATTTTCTTTAGAAATTCCGCCTATGCTATCTACGTAAAAAGGCGAAGTAGTATGATCGTTGAGTACCATTTCAATAAGAAAGTAAAAACTAAAAGTTCACGAATTGTAGGACTATTTTAGATATACGAATTCAGTCTGTATGCATTTAAGTGTTCAAAGTACAATTCCTACAATACGTAAGACATAAAAATCAAACAGGTACTTATCTGAAACTACGTTGAATGTAGCACATACTCACAAAACTACAGTCGTACTTTTTAAGTAAAAGAGCACTTATTTCTTTCATTTTTCAAAACATTTAGTACAGAAAGATAAACATCAACGTCGTGGTATGCCACGATAGTCCGTACAACACCTCACTTTTCGAAGGATGCCGCAAGAATAATAATGATGTTTTCACATGTGTTTTCTTTAACAACCTGCTATAGATAAACAGAAACAAACAATACCAACTCATTATAACAGGACGCATTCGCATAAGTATGTGTTTCAATCTCGATCATCTAACCACACTATCGAATTGTGGAGAGTGGATGTCGATAATCGCGTAATATAATATAATGAGATTATTTGCAAACGAGTTAGTAAGTTATAATGAATAGAAATAATAGTTAGAGAAATGTATTTACGAATTGAGTAAAGCGTAAAATATTGAGCTACAAAAAATGCACGTTACAAATTTTTATATGGTAGTTAGAGAGACCTTCGAAATTTGTTGCCAGATTGACACGGCTTTCACATAATGCATGCCTTAGCACTCTATAAAAACCTTTAAATAAATGCTCGCTTTAAAAGCAACTACCGTTATTGAAATAAGCGTCTAACGGAAAAATATCAACATACATACAGGCACTATGAAATTTGGGTTTTAAAATCGTGTAACTTTGAAGGATATGAAACGTCTATTATTAAACACAATTTTATTAAAACGAATTTTATAACGACATAATCAAAGATTTTCATTTAACTGTTTATGTAGTATATGTGGAAGAAAACGATTTCAGCCCCATGTACTAGATATCTTCAATTTAATTGGCAATCTTTAAAAAACAGTGCCATTGCTTGGGAAATATGTGTCGCATTGTGTACAGATAGTACCCGATTCATCGCAGGCCGGAATATTTGACCGTAAGCTTTAGTGCGAAATATAATATTTTTGTGCAATTTAGTCTCACTGTATCATAGACACTTACGAGTCTCAAAACATAAAAGCGAAAACTTACTAATTTTCGAAATCGTTAAAAAAATTGTAAAGTTTATTAAAAATAGCCCGTTAAAATAGCGATTGCTTGCAAAATTGTGTGAAGATTTAGGTGCAGAACACATCATTTTCATATTATTAATAAGCATGTTACCTCTCACATTCTAGTGTACTTTAATGAGTATCTTAATTACAAGTAGGGATTTGCACGGTTCCAGGTTTTACCAGACTGAACCCGAAAACCGACCCGAATTTCGGGTCGCTTCGTATCGGGTTACAGCTTTATTTTGGGTTCAGTTCCCGATTCGGGTTACATTTTTCTCAAGTTGGTTCTCAGTTTGGGTTACAAGTTCTCTCCGGTCGGTTTTCGGTTCATGTTAATCCGAATTAATGTTAGCATGTACGGGTCGAATCGGGTAGTACTCCCTGATCTTCTCTATCAATAACAACAGTAAATCGGCTCTGACTGCCCTGGCAAATACGAACACCTCGACGGATTTTTAAAGGGACGTCTGGAAGATAACGCACACAGCACTTGGGTTTCGGGATTTGAAGTTCTAGTGGGTTAGATTGCAGGACAGCTATCGATAACACGACAGAGTAGATGTACTGGGCAAATAGGTCGCAACAGGGGAGTTTCATATTTTGTATTTTTTGGTACCGAGGTCGCTAATTAAAAAGAAAGTTATAAGAGAAGTTAATCGCACAGCGGAAAAAAAGGTGGACGGCTCCGCGGCGTAGTTGGTATGCGTGTAACTACTACGCACAAGGTCCCGCGTTCGAATCCCGAGACGGTCCGCTTGAAAAATGTTAGGCGAGCATTTTTTACAAAAATACGCCCTCGTTCGGATGAGAGGTAAAATGGAGGTCCCGTATGTGAGTGTTGTCACGCACGTTGAAGATCCCTACCTTGCTTGGAACAGCAAGGGTTCGGCAAAATTCAAAATTTTTCAGATAAAAAGAAACTCGCTTCCTGACTTTGTAGTACCTTCGGGCGGAGCATTGGAAGAAAAATCACATGTAGTGAAGAAAAGTGGAGCGTTGCTAGGGACAGGTTGACACACAAATTTATACCAAACATAGAAGCTAGAAATAGGATGGAGGTAAAATTCGATCGTATGATGGTGCGGCTAGTAACAGGGTGCGGGGCTTTGAAAGCGTACCTGCGAAGATTCGGATTGCTCGAGAACGACCGCTGCAAATGCGTTGAAGGTGCAGAAAGCACCGGGCACGTGCTATTCGACTGCCCACTAGAATTGGCCAACAGAGGGTTGGCGGACAAAAAGCTAGTTGTTGAGAAGCTAGAGCAAGAGCCTGGAAGGAGTCAAGGAGTGGCTAACCAGAAGGTGTACTAGATAACTTTGAAGGAATTTTCAAGAAGAGTCGCGAGACTGGACGCCGAGAACCGCGTGTAATCCGTGGGGTGGGGAGCTAAATTTTGGGGTAGGAAGTAGTTTAGTTTAGAAGGCTTGGAATACATTTACTTTGTGGGACCATATAACCTAATTTACGAAAATTAACAATAAAAAAAATACAAAAACAAAGCCCAAAAGCAGTGCTAACCAATACTGGTGGAGGCACTTTCACCCTATGAGGCAATTTCACTCTATAAGGCAATTTCACCCTGAGGCAATTTCACTCGATAAGGCACTTTCACCCTATGAGAAAATTTCACTCTATAAGGCACTTTCACACTATGAGAAAATTTCACTCTATAAGGCAATTTCACCCTGAGGCAATTTCACTCTATAAGGCACTTTCATCCTATGAGGAAATTTCACTCTATAAGGCACTTTCACCCTATGAGGCAATTTCACTCTATAAGGTAATTTCACCCTATAAGGCAATTTCACTCTATATGGCAATTTCACCCTGAGGCAATTTTACTCTATAAAGCACTTTCACCCTATGAAGTAATTTTACTCTATAAGGCACTTTCACCCTATTTTGATTGAGATAAATCACTAGTTAACCTAACTACGTCCGACCTGCGCACCCCTGCCCAATCCGACCTAGGTCAGATTAGTCCGATCTAGGTCGGATTTGGTTCAAATGTCCGACATATGTTTAACATATGTCCGCCACATGTCATATGAAATTACTATCTTACGTTCATTTTCCTTGAAGTTTTTGTATAGATTAGTTGCTGATTAATTCTATGTTTAAATTGTTGCGAAATATATTAGCAAAGAAAAGAAAAAAGTGTTGTTTGGAGTAAGGTTAGTCGGTGTTGTTTGAAGTAGGCTAGGTTAGTTGGACTTGTTAGGAGTTAGGTTAGCTAGTGTTGTTTGGAGTTAGGTTAGTCGGTGTTGTCTGAAGTTAGGTTAGGTTAGCTGGACTTGTTAGAAGTTAGGTTAGCTAGTGTTGTCTGGAGTTAGGTTACGTTAATTGGACTTGTGCGGACTTAGGTTAGATAGCAGGAAAAATATTAGAAAAATATAACATGTAGTCCCTACAGACCTGATATGAAAAATTTGAACTAATACAGTTGGATCTGACTTATCGCAATTCTTAAAAGATAACACAACTATAATATCATATATGCTACAATTGTGCTACTAATTTCAACGTAATACTATAGAATAGCTACAAAAAGTGAGTCTTCTTCATGCTGTAATTATAAAATAGCAAACATGTCTTCAATTTTTGGTAAATATAGTTTGTAACTTTATTTGTGCTTTTGAACTTTTGAAGGTTCAGCCAAAACAAGTACTCTTTTATATTGACACTAAAAATGCAAAATATTTTAATGCGTTGTTGAAACAATGCAAATGTGGGGTTAGTGGTGATACCGGCTTTGCAGAGCATCTGTTACGTTCTGAACTGTCGTTACGCTGGTTGATTATTTTTATTCTATAAGGGCCAGAGTAACATATCAGTTAATTGGTGCACTGGCTAGCTCAAAGTAGTGCGGGGTGAGTTATATGAAAACCAAATACAATACTCTTAGGAGTATACAACGCTTTTGCTAAATACCTGTATGCTTACCACAGAAGGTGTTTGAACTTGATTGTCTATGTTAATGCCTTTGATCGCCAACCCACCTGAAAAAAAACCAAGTCTATTCGGAAAGTGGGTTTTTCGTATAGCTGTAAAGCAGTTCATGTTACTGCTGGGATTGACGGAATTTCGCTTACAACTTTCTTTAAAATGTAATAAACACGAGATTTTACTTGTGCAGCTCTTCGCTCGTTATGTCAGAACAAAACGACCCAGAACTCACCACGAGGAGGTGGCTGCACTTCGAGTTCCATCCACACCCATTTCCACTATTTACAAATATTGACCAACAAGTTTAACTGGTATGATCTTATTTATAGCGCCCCGTTCTTGCACGTGCTTTTGCAGTGCTGTATTTGCTTAAGGTGTGATTTTCAAAAACAGCAGGCATACCTATTCCTGATAATCCCTTACATCTGATGTAATCCACTTTAACTTCGCTTCTGGTTTAGTTGAGTTGTCAGTATCAAGTTCGATTAAATTCTCTCATTTGACCGAGTGCTACAAGAGAAATCTTTATTGTCTCTACTGTGCTTAATGTCGGATATAATGTACTGATTTAATATTAACAAATATTTCCTGTAACAATCGAAAAGTATATAAAGACAAATATTTCAGTATTCAATTTCAGTGTAATAGGTAGCTTCAAAATTTACTACTTCTTCTAAGGGTTTTATTTTTTTGAAGCCGGCTTGCTTTTAATATTCTTTGATATTCATCCCAAAAGTGTCGCCTGTCATTAGAGATAATTGGCAACAGTATATTCTTAAGGCATGTAGAAAACCCATTACTTTCAGTTACTGCATCAACAACATGAACAGACCGTGGCATTTGAATTTTGCTAGAAGACATGTTTAGGACCATTAGTAAAACATTTCCTTATTTTGATGTCAAACACACAGGCACAAAGAAAGCTATTTACTTAAAGGTTTCAGAAGGATCGGGCAAGCATTTGCACTACCTAAGTACCTGTAAGACCACACAGTTAAACATTCGGAGAGTGAGAGACGAAGAGGTGCTTAATTTAATAAATTCTCTGAAAAATGTGTTACGTTCAGTTTTTTTATATAGGTTATTTTGCCCATACGTACTTTAAATTTCACATCTATTGTTTTCACATTTATTTTGCAGGTTAAGTAGCGGGTTTGTCCCTCTTTCAATTTTAAACGATTATTTGTACAAACATCTTGTAAAATTTTGTTAAATATTTAGTTACAAAGTTAAATATTTTGAATCTGTTCTATTTGATATCGGGAAAACCTAGGAGCTTATTATTACAAATTATGGAACGTTGTTTTGGTTATCAATGGTTAAAAATTTTGCAATATGGGTTCGCTTAAATAAGTTGAGAAAGTGTTGTTTGTTAAAACATTTGCTTCAGAATCACTCTAATAACGTGGAGCTTTGTTTTAAGTTATGAACATGTTGCTTAGAGATATGTTTAATTTGATAGCATGAAAAGTGGGTATGGCATTAACAAAAATTAGAATGCTTGAAATATGCCTTTGCTTTAATGTGGGAAAGTGTTGTTTATCAAATTCATTTACTTAGAAAATACTATTATCACGCTAAAACGTGGTATCCCGTTATCAAACATGTGTTTACGAACACAGATTTTGGGTAATGGAAAATTTCAACGTTGTTATCTTTTCAAGACGTTATTAATTGGAATGGTAAATTTCCATGGCTTCATATGGGCTGTAGGCCACCAATTGTACACTTAATTATATAATTCTGCAATTCTGGTTGCAAATATGCCTAACAGGTTGAGCTGACGTTGTTATGAAAACGTCAAGTCAAGTTTACAGGCAGATATATAATTCGTGGAACTTTTCATGTTATCGAGGCTACTTGCTTTGCTATTTTCACCTATGTACAGGTGATGTTTTGAAAATACCCTCCATGTAGTTGTTTGGTCGACACGAAATGCTTTTCAAAGGACAACACGATACCATTTCGTAAATTATCTCCACCTATATATACAAGTTAAGTGGTGAAGGAGATTATCTTTATGCAGCGTTCATTTACATGACGAGACCTGAAAAGTCGCGATGTTACTTAAGATGCTTTCTCTTAAGAGGCATTGTTATGGTTCAGTTGGGTAAAATCAGAAATAGTAAATGAGTATAATGGAATAGTAGAAACGTTCGGTCTGGTAACAGTTGTAAGTACGCATTTTCAGAGCTGCTACGATGGTAATGACTGCAGGCTTTAAAGTTATGATGAGTATACTAGGAATAGTCGAATGGCTGAATGAAGATAAGATCAGCTTACTCTCCTTCGATACAAAAGGGGCTTAAGGTATGAGCATTTCGTTATTTTTTTTTAGATGTTTTAGAGGAAACCGATTTATCTTTGTGTTATAGTTTTACGTATGGTCATTGCATGCTAAATGTATAGACTCCGGTTCAAGATTAACGCTGCAAAATAAGTGTAAAATGTGATTAAGCGATTGTTTTTCAAGTCACAATCAAGATAAACGTAAGCTAGTTAGAAGCACCCTGATAAAATTTATTTGATTTAATGAAGGTTACACAACGAAAGTTTGAGTAAAAGCACCCGGATAAAATTTATTTGTTTTGATTAAGGTTGCGGAAATCAAATGTCAACAGCTAGTAGTGATTAATTATAAGTTAAGATAAGCTTATTATTTAGCCATTTATAAAAATTATTTTCAGTGTTATACTGTTGTTTTAGGTTTGTTCTGAAATGCATTTTAATAAGTAAGGGTTACCTTATTTTTTATTTTATTGCTGTATGTTTTTGTACTTATTTAGAGCTATGGACTGTATGTAAGTTGGTATTTAGATAGTAAATAATCCCTAATCAATATTTGCTTTAATTATATATTTTGTATGCGAGTTGACGTTTTTTTTTATAGCATATTGGCAGCGTTTTTGTAAATATTTCTTTAGATACCTTGTTTTTTCTAAAGGTTTGTGATATATTAATTTGAGGTTTCCTATTTTTCTTTCTGAATGAACCATCCCTCTACGACGTTCAGCTAACACGGGAAGTCCTTACAAATTCTTATAATTCTTTCTTTCCCTTTGTTTGTTGTTGCAGTACTCGGTGCGGGCTGCTTTCTTTCCTTTTTTGCTTTCATCACTTTCTTGCTTGTTCGCACGGATTACCGTAACAAATAGCATGACTTTATTGCATCTTCATATCTAATAAATACTGCTAGTCTTGTCGCAATTTTGTATAAGTCCTGCAATCATATAATGTACAGTGTGTCCCAAATTGGATGTATTAAATGGGTAACTTAGTTGTTATTAAAGATACAATAAAACTGTGTGCGCAGCCATGTGCCAACTTTTTGAGATCAATTCAATGGTGAAATCACAAATGAGCGATCTTCTTTTGTTTTCGAGTTATAGCCAAAAATTGATATTTTTTACAATTCTATTAATTCTCATAACTCGTTTGTTTGCAAAAATATCCAAAAATACTGTAGAAGTCTTTTATACGGTTTCTTAAGTAGAATACAGTGGCGTACGCAAATATTTAATATTTATAATACTTTTGAGGTTATAATATAAACTTGCATTTTTTTTTAAATAGAAACCACAATCGGTTGTCACTTTATTTAAAAGCTCTTTTTGACAGCTTTTCAAAAATATATAATTTAGTATAATTATTTTTTCAAGTGGCCGATTTATTCCATGTTTTTGGTATAATAAAATAATTTATTGTATTGGTAATTTATAGTTGGCCGCGAAACAAAAGGTAAGCACAAAACAAGAGTTTATTATTGTACCACACCACTCTAAACAGCAAAGTTTGAAAGCTAGAAGAATACAATATCATAACTACATATATTACAAAAATTAATATAACTACATCTTAAATTGAAAATTATACTTTCCTATCCACATTTAAACAGTCTATAATCCATATATGGAAACACAAATACACACATACTCACACACCTCATACCCTTACAAACACACACACACACTCAAGCACGCGCCCACGCATGCACGCACGCATGCGCACACAACGACACACACCTCACCTACACACACCCTCACACATAATATATATAAAACACTAGAACACAGATGGGAATACTACAATAGTTTTATTTACTGATAATTCAGAGATATTGTTCAAACTGGCCTCCATTCTCTCTTAAACAAAGTTCGCATCGTTTTATTAAAGACTTAATAGAATTTAATAAATAAACCGCCTTAACTTTACGAAATGCTGCTTCAATTGAATTCCGCAACTCTTCAATACTATGGTTCTGGGTTTTATAGATTTCCTCTTTCAAAAAATTCCACAAGAAATAGTCCAATATCGACAAGTCAGGTGATCTAGGCGGCCACTAAACAGGTCCAAACGTACCCATCCATTTATTGAGATATTCTCTATTTAAATAATCACGAGTAATTATAGCGTTGTGCGGGGGTGCACCATCTTGGTGGAACCACACTTTTTGTCTTTTTTCGAGAGGCATGTCCTCCAGTAATTCGTGCAAGTTGGTATACAAAATTTCAATATAGCGACAAGCTGAATGATTGTTTTCAAAAATATGGTATTGAAATTTGCCACCAACAATGTAGCAACAAATATTCAAACCATAACGGCTTTGTTGACGCCTCGTATGTTTGATAGGTATTTTCATTCGACCAGCAAGTGCTTCATCAGACCATATAATGTTACTTCCAAAATTGTTAGTAGCAGCACATTTACGAAGATACCATTGACAAAATCGCCTTCTTTTTTGAAAATCGTCGGGAAACAAACTATGTATAATTTTATTTGTATAGGGTCGATATTTATTACGCTTCAATATTCTCGAAGCTGCTGATTTAGAAACACCCATTTCCCTTTCAATTTTCCTACATGATGTTCTTGGGTTTGTTTCCACACATGTTATGGTTGAAACAGTAGTTTGCTCTTAATTAAAAACTGCATACTGTTTTGTTCTAGGTTTTTCAAAGCAGTCAAACTGTTGTAAATTACTATCTATCCTTTTAAACATGTTAATATTAGGTTGTTGTCTTTCAGGGTATCTGTATTATTTACAAACGACATAGTAATATTATTTGCTATTAGTTACACGATTACCTGTTAAAATATAAAGTTTTTACTGATAGAGGAATTCTCGCAGACTCAATAAATGCAACTAGCATATCGTATTTTTCGTAATTTTCAAATTTTGCCATTTAGTAACAGACTGAAGGTTCACTTACAAACTAACAATACAATTTATTGCATGTGCAATAGATATGATTGAAGCTCGTTGACGTTTGTTATACAAACAATTGTCGTATTTGTTTACCTTTTGTTTCGCGGCCAACTATTTATTACCAATATAATAAATTATTTTATTATACCAAAAACATGGAATAATTCGGCCATTTAAAAAGATAATTAAATTAAACTATATATTTTTAAAAGCTGTCAAAAAGAGCTTTTAAATAAAGTGACAACCAATTGTGGTTTCCATTTAAAAAAATGCAAGTTTATATTATAACCTCAAAAGTATTATAAATATTAAATATTTGCGTACGCCAATGTATTCTACTTAAGAAACCGTCTAAAAAACTATTACAGTATTTTTGGATATTTTTGCAACCAAACGAGTTATACGAATTAATAGAATTGTTAAAAATATCAATTTTTGGCTATAACTCGAAAACAAAAGAAGATCGCTCATTTGTGATTTCACCATTGAATTGATCTCAAAAAGTTGGCACATGGCTGCGCACACAGTTTTATTGTATCTTTAATAACAACTAAGTTACCCATTTAATACATCCAATTTGGGACACACTGTACAGCTTCAGACTTATCCAGTGGAGCTTTTCGAGCGCCGTAAGTTAGTGCCGAATAAGTCTAAAAAAGATCTTTGACGCTGTTGTTGCCTCCTTCTACTTCGATTCATTATAGGCATAACAAGAGCTTTATATAATTTATTATCTACTTTTCACAGGAAATCAGTTTGTGAAAAGACATAAAATGTGTCACATATGAAAAAACCGAGATAATTACATTTTGCGAGAGCAATCACTATGTATAGCATTACGCTGTTTGGAAATGTTTGATATGTATCTTGTAAGTCGACTATTAACGAATGTCGATGACGCAAAAGATTTCAGAAATCTTGAATAGAGTTATTGTAACCAAAGCAATTCGATTTCGATATGAAAAAGCGACTTAAGTCCCTAACATATTTAGTTGTAAATATCATACGAAATCTGAACATGCAGAAACATATAGGTTGTTCCGTTTAAAAAAATTTAGGCTTGAGTCAGAATTATTTTTGCAAATTGTCCCGTATGTACCTAAATATTATTAAAACGCAGGTGCAATGATCATATAATACTTTCTTAAGTTGGTTTTAATACCTCTAATAGTTTAGGAACAATCCTCCATCACAAGGGAAAAAATTTATTTTGTTTTTCTGCGCATGCACTTAATTGAAATGGTAAATCCACACTAATCTAGTACTTTTTCTACTACCTACTTGAACAGTACACTTATAAGCAACAGCATAACAAAATGGAAATAGTTCTAGATGTAATTTCGTAAATTTTTCTATTTATATGAAGTTTTGTATTTCTACAATTTTACTATAGCTACTAATTGGCTGAATCAGTCTATAATCGGACACCGTAATGACGGATGCTTTTTTGTACAAATGTTTGACTATTTTGTTACCGTTGCTACGTACCTAGATGTAGCCGAAAGAAATGTAAATACCAGGCTAACTATCAGATGCGGAAAGTGGGGGGATTCTAGGAACAGCAGGGGCGTAGGAGTTGTAGCAAGAGGTTGAGAAAGTGGTGGCGAAAGTGGAGATAGTAGTGGTTGTCGTAATTTATGGAATTCAGAACACGTTATAGAAGAAGGTTGTTTGCTTTTAGAATTAGTGGTAAGAAAGTGAACGGTAGAAAAGGAAAAAGTATGAGCTGTACGAGAATCAACCTTACAAAAAAAAAACACAAGCAGAGCACAGTTCAGTTACGTTAACTAGAGGGACAGAAGTAGATAAAATTTCAACGACGTTATATAGAGGACTAGAAGTATCACAGTTAGGTAAGAAAACAGCATTGGCTGTAGGAATATCAACCCTAGTAAAAGGAGCAGAATACAATAACACTTCAACTATCTTACATAGAGGAACAGCATCAGGTAGAAGTTCATCAACGCTACAAGAACAAACAGTATCAAGTAGACTTTGCCAATGTTAGATAAAAGAGTAGAATGAAGTTTATTAACATGAAAGAAAGGAGCAGCACTAGACGAAATTTCATCCACCTTACAGGAACAAACAGTATCAGGAAGAACTTTATTCCTAATAGATGAGAAAGCAGAATCAGGTTGACCTTCGTCAACATTAGATAACAGGATATCAGCTAGGATTTTTCCGACCTTAGCTAAAAGAACAAAAGCAAGTAGCATTTTGTCAGCATGAGAAAAATGAGTAAGAGTAGGTATCGTTTCGTCAACCTCCGATAAACAAATACAATCAAGTAAGACTTCATTACTGTTAGACAACAGAGTAGGAACAGACAAAACTTTAGCTACAATAGGAACTGATTCCTTAACAATAGTAGATAACGAAACTGGATCAGGTAAAACTTTGACGATGACAGCAACATGCATCACAGCTACGGGTGAGAACATTATTTAAAGAATGATTCGAAGACCTATTAGTAGTAGGATGACAGTGTTGACAGTTGCGGCAAGTAACTCCCTTATATCCGCAACCATAACAATGAGGTACTTTATGACAAGTAGAATGTATCGAAACATGGCCAGGTTTATAGCAATTAAAGCATACGACCTGACGAGTAGAAGTAGAACTAGGAGGAAGAACAGTAGAGCGTACAGAAAAAGTATCGGATCTACCCGTAGGCGTAGGAGAAATCTTAACAATTCGGTCATGTGAAGTAAAAGTACTTTCATCAATAGTAGCACACTTATAAGCAAAATCCGCGGGTTCAAAATGTTGAATCAGTAAATTAGACAATGACTTCCAGTCAGAAAACCTATGCCGGTAACTACGGTACCAAAGTAACGCTTTGGCCTCGAACAAGTCCACTACAGACTCAAATAACTGCAATTCTGACACATGTTGAGTTCGTCGGAGTTCTTCGACCTGTCCCAAAAAAATATTGTACGGTAAGAGTGTTTGGGTCAACAGAAAATTTTAAATTCCACTCCCACACTGGGAGGCCTTAGTAGGAAGCCGAAAAAGGAGTATCAATTGACTTAGACATTATAGGAGGGGCTGATTCCGGTTCAGCAGTAACAGTATGTCGGTCCTGACTAAGTGATTCGGAATTATCGGCCAGAATCTTCGCCGGTTCCAACTTCAGACATTCGTCCTTTACCTCTTGTAAGGAGTAAACGGTAGGCAAATGGGTTCCATAAAATAGATCAAGATTACAAAGCAAAACGGACAATTGAATATCTTCACTAAAAGAACCATAGTTCCCAAACAGACCTGTGATACACGCGAAATAGTTAGTAATGTTTTCGGATGACTTCTGCCGTCTGTTACAGATCATACTAAACATCTCTAACCTATGATCAGTCATTTTGAATAAAAATCAAGAAAGAAATTGGAAGAAAGTAACTAAGTATAGGCTAACCGTTACTCGATAGAAACCAAAAGAAAATTATTGCGAACCGGGCAATCCAAAACATATCCGACGGATAAACTTCAGGAACACAAATGGAAGCGAAACAACAAAATAGAAATCAGAACAGGGCTGTAGAATAAAAGAAAAATCGGAGAAAGAAACCAACTCTAGACTTGACGGAAAGAACAATATGTACCGAGAGGGAAGGAAGAAAAAGAAAAATCTTGGGCGCCAGTATTTTTAATGGACTAGGATTATTGGCGAAAGCACAAGTCCAATAGTCTGACATGAGCTAAACAAGGATATTTAGCAATCACGGAAGAGAACAAAATCAAAATTGAAGAAAATCGAACCCACACAAGAAATAAAGAAAACCGATCCTCAGATGAGGAACACCAAAGAGCCGAAAGAAAAAAAAATAAACAATAGGTCAAACGTAAAAGAAGAAAAAACAAGTACTATCAGGCCGAGAAATACGGGTCGTGTAGAAACTTAGGCACTAACAACAAAACAAAAATCGGAGCAAAAATTAACTAAAACAAACTCAGAGCAGAAATTAATCTAAACCAAATCGAAGTAACCGTTAACTAAAACGAAATCGAGGCCACAGTTACACGAAACAAAATCGGAGCCCCACGCCAGGGTGTCAGAAATTTATGCTACGTACCTAGACGCAGCCGGAAGAAACGTAAATACCAGGCTAACTACCAGCCGCGGATAGTGGGGGGATTTACTTAAATACCAAAAAAAACAAAAAAAAAGCACGTTGCCCACGATTATCTGTTAACCATAAGTATAAATAAAGGATTCTGTACAAACAAGCAAAAGAAATAAATTAAGCATTACTATTTCAAAGCAAACAATTATGTGATACGAACAATTTAGTACTTTAGATACGAAGTGAGCATCTTGTATTTTACACAAAATAAAACTAATCAGTGAGAGCTTTTGTCAAACTTTTTAAAATTGCACATATTACCTCTTGTAAAATAAACTAATCAGTAGAAAAGAATTAACATGTGGGAGCTTTTGTCAAACATTTTTTTAAATTGTACATAATACCTTTTGTAAAATAAACTAATCAGTAGAAAAGAATAAGCGTGCGGAAACTTTTGCCAAACATTTTTAACAATGGTGCATCACACCTGTAGAGCAAAAATATCGATTCGCAGCAACAAACAATAGTCCTGCCGTGTCACGTTTCTTATTACGTAACTACACCAAACGCTGATAAGAAACATACCCTTGATATACCCAAAAGAAAACAAGTTGTATACCTGTATGTGTCGGGATACTTAACTTGCACGCTATTGGAAGTGAATCAGCACCGATCGTCATGATCGTCTGGATCTATTTACCCTGTTGCCATAACGGCACTAGCGATCTACAGGCAACGGCAGTTAATCTGTGGCAAAAAACAGTTGGGCCTACATAAAAAAGAACCAATTTGGTCTCCAGCTAAGAGCGATACACGCAAGATACCTCCTACTTGTCGAACAAAAAAACGTGCATCGCTCTTGAAGTACTGGGATGCGTAATGTAGAAAATATTTTGACGCACAAGCTGCAGAATAAAATTAAAAATTGGTTCAAATAACACGTGTGCGAACTGTAATCTTCGCGTTATGAAAGCGCGATTAGTAAACTAGAAAACACGCTATCAAATAATAGTAGGATCCATTATTTCAACAAGTCTTTAAATGGGAAACACAAAAGAAAGCAAATATACGTTATCGGAATGTATAACAAATTAACGGATACCTAAAACAAGGTATTGACTATTTAATTTATCGAATAAATTTTCGTTTTAAAAGCAAAATGGATTTGAGTTAAAATTATGTTAAAACGGGCTTATTCTGAACAGGTACATTATATAGGATATTGTTGGAAAATTTAAGAATAGAAATGGAATTTATTCGAGCGGGTAGTGACTTAACCAGGGAGAAAAGGGTATTTAATTTATATTAAAAAATAAAGGTAACACCGTCTTTACTGTTTCAGAAAAACTTACACTTTTGTTATTCATTTCAATAAATGGCAAGTATTATCTTTTACATATTGGAAAAAATAGCTTTCAGTTGATGCGGTCTCTAAAGAAAGCCTTTCGGTTCGATAAAATGTCAGGATCAGGAACATAGACGCCTGCTTATTTTCTTCTACAACATAGTCTCGCTCATTATGGCATGAGGTTGTAAGCGCTTTCAATAAACCACAAAGAAAATTATGTAGCAAACTGCTGATACTGACCAAGAGTGAAAAAAGACAACAACAATGCCAGTGGCTGATAGACCGATGATGACGGCTGGTAAATGCTCTACCAGGAAATGACTGAAACGAAGTAGGAGGTTGGTGTAGGGGTAAACAAGATCGCCTCATATCATAATTTCAAAAAATTTGCATTGCTTCTACTCCACACGATATGCTATTTAATTATCCGTTATTATAAACTGACGTATATATTTGTACAGTTAATGCATTATTTAACGATATAAATACCTAACATAAAAGAATCTACTAAAATGACGTCCCGTTTTCTAGTACCTTACACAGCCGATGAATAGAGAGACCTTAATGATGTTTTAATTTATTTAAACTTACTGATTCATAAAACAAGCATAACCACTTATACCGTTGTAACCATAGAACCTCTAAACAATATTAAAAAATTTTAAACCACTTTAATTTTGCCCATTTTTGTAAGTTACTAATAAATTACGCAAACAGAATACTTTTCTAAAATAGTTTTTTTTTATTTTTATAGCGGGCTACGTTTCTGCGCCACAGTGCATCAAAAATTAACCGTTTTGACATTTTCTAATGGCTAAATCTTTTTAAAAACCCGTTTTGCTTCATATTTTTCGAAATTTGATATATAATTTAACTGTAAGGCAGTTGAGCAGGGTGTTCGCGTCCTGACTACTGTCAAAACGTACAATGCCAAATAAAACATCACGAAAACACAAAAGTTAGCTAGAAGGGGATACTGTCTTCTCAAATGTGTACGTCTTTGCTACTTCTATCACGATGAGCCCCAATAAGGGCAAAGCACGTCGACAAAGTCCACAAGACAAACACACACACACAGACACGCACTTAACACACACACACACACACACACACACACACACACACACACACACACCGCCCACACACACTTGCGCGCGCACAGATAGATATACGGGTGGTTTTTTTAACCTGATATTTTTAAATATTTCGAATAATATGCACCCCACGAAAAAATCCCAATAAACAAAATTTAATCATTGCGTGTATATGTAGTAGTGCTAAAATTACTCCTCTTTACTATGTTATTTTAGATAGAGAAGGAAAGAGGGAAGAGTAGTAACATTGTGATCCTGAACGAGAACCCCTATTATTTTATTGAAAATTTGAATTATACGGAAAAAATTTGTAGGCCATTTTGAAAGATTTTCTTCGATTTATAATAGATGGCATTTAATGGATTCAATTCTACGCCAAATTAGTCTTAAAACAAATTTCTCACAATTTCAATTACAGGAAGTGTTCAAAATGGTGGCTTCCGACTTCAATGCATTTATTAATCCGCATTTCAAATAACTGTACACAACTGTGGAGTGTGTCTGCTTGAATTTCGGCACAAGCATTTTTAATTCGCTCAAATATATTTTCAGGTGTTGTTGGTACTTGTTTGTAAACTTTGTCTTTGAATGTTTCATAGTAACTACGGAATGCCTCTTTAATAGTCTTTTAGAAAATATATTCTTTTCGCCAAATGATAGCAGAGGCCAGATGATCACAATGCTATTAAACAATGATCTTCTTTTTCCACGACACCAGGCACACCAACTCCTTTCTATGACCCAAGATAATCTACAATAACCTTTACCCTAGTAAAACCAGTACAAAAGGTGTCCAGACCTTGAGAATGACAGCAGATCGCGAATTACTAATATGCGGTCATCGATGAGGAGAACGCTAGAATGTAATTTAATGACATTATTTCACAGTGACCGTAGCAGGAAAATAATGATGAAAATTATTGAAACCTGCATGTTGAATATAAACAAACGTTACAGCTGTTTTGCAAATGGAATCCTAATTAATTAATAAACAAGATATTTACTACATTGTTGTTCATACAGCACATAATAATATTAAGTAAAGTAAAATATATAAGTGTATTCGTTTTTAGAACTTACATGGTTTATGTGTTTCAATATATATTGATATGACTCGGGTACAGCAGCCCTGTCTAATATTTAAATGCAATAGACAATATGAAATTTTACCTTACCGTGCCCTTTTTCTTGCCTGGCTAGCTCAGCGGAAAATATACTGTGGAATTTACAAAAATAAAATGAAACACAAATATCTCAAGAAGCATCTATGAACAATCTTTACATACACTCAAATACATCTTTCCTTTACACACATGCACTGATATAAATAACGCCTATAGATACAATTTACAGCTTAAGTTTAGATAGAAACTTTATCTTATGAGTTTTCACGTACTAAAATAATCTTCACCTAATCCTTGCCAATAATTACAGAACCCCAAAATATTTCATATGCGAGTCATAAAATTGACTTTAAGTTTTGTTGGAGAATTTAAATATTATTGTATTATCTCGTCTCTCTCGGTGTAATCGATCAACAACGATGGGCAAAGATTTGTAAGAGTCAAAACGCTCTGGGTTTTGACTTCAAAATTGCTGAAAATAAACTATTCAATAACAAATAATTTTATACGCAAAATAAAACTTATTTTAGCTTAATCTAGTTACTGATATTCAAATGTCCCGTTAGGTTACAAAATAAAGTAATACATGCTGTTTAAACCGTCAAATTCTTCTTTAAGACTACATGTTTTTGTTTATAAAAATATTGTTTGTATTGGACTCAACTATACTAGAACTGACTGGTTCCATTTCAAATTCTAATTGGTTTTTCCATTTGCTGAAATATACGCAGTTAAACGTACTTTCATTTTTAATAGATTAATAATGAATGTTTGACCTCATACCCAGATTATTTATATTGAAGCGAAGAATCTTAGGTGTACTGTTTAAAATGATTGTGCTTCATAATTATTCAAAGTCCTTTGTTCCATATTGCATGACGTAAAATGAATAAATCATAAATTACTCGAAACTTACATGTTAGGTGTCAAAGCAACGAATGAATTGCTCTGCGTTAACTCTCGTCCTTATACAATAAAATTCTAAATATGTCATTTTTTCATTCCATTATTCATTATGTTCCCGAAGATTAGTCACTAGACAATATAATAAACAACCGCAATTTTGCTTAATAATCTGTTTTAATGAGCTGTTAGTATAACTTGTGGCGTTAAATATCTTCCAATCTTTGTTAGTGCATTAAAACTAGCCTCTGTTATCTCTTTATACTTCTGAGTAGTAATTTGAGCTATTAAATGCGTTATCTTATCTATGTTATGGCATTTTGGTAAAAGCTTTTTATCGAATTGGATCGTTTATTTATTCAAGATAATTAATTTGCTTATTAAAAGCTTTGTAGAACTCTCTCTCGAAGAAAATGATGTATTCCTTTATTAAATAACGTAACTGTTCAAACTTCTGGAATTAACTACTTTAAAATAACGCTACGCTTTATTAAAACTCATAAAGTGGTATTTTTTAAGAAAAATGAATGTATTACTATATGCAGTTTACCTTTCAGTAAATGCAACGTATTACGTTTTCAATTAATAACGCTTTATAGTGGTATTCTTAAAGATTGATTTCTATTCTATCAAAGTACGCATTTTAATTATACAATTTTTAATGCTCTTGTGTTTTCAGTAATTGGAATTTATTTGGGTATTACTAAAGTGAAAGTTAATTAAATACATTATAGAAAACAGACAACTCGAAATCAATTATAAACTATTGTGAAAGAGAGTTAACCTGAAGATTTGTTTATATAAAACTTTATTGAAAGATCAGTGTTACCCGAATCACCGTCGTATAAGTGTTGACTGAAACCCCAACGTATAAGAAATGGTTTGTTATATATGGAATGGATTAATTTCCGTTAAAGGTTAAAACGATTTAAACGATTTTGGAGCATTTAGAGGTAATTATGTTTTTTAAAATAGCAGGAAGTTCGTAAATTAAAGCAATATCTGCAAGGACAAAATTTAAATCAATTTATTTTATGCCATTTATAAAGACGCATATTCTTAATTTAAGAGTAAGAGTTGTTTGCAAAAGTCAATCTAATTTAATTTAACGGTTTGGAAAACCTACGATACAGATTTTTGCTTTAACTCACGGTAACAATTGAACTTAACTAATTTCAAATAAGTTTGAAAACGGTTTTAATTGGAAGGATATAAATTACATAACTTATAAAGGAAAATATTGTATATATTAAGGAAGATTTTATTATAGAGTTGTTTAGGAATTATAATCATATGTTCAAAATTTGTTTAGAGTAAGTGAGTGATCATCCTAGTTTTAAAGAGGTATTCTGGACTCTATATGTAATACATAAGATATGTTGTGAGAGGAAGTAATTTTTCCTTAATTTTGTAGTTGAGATGTTGCAAGAGAAGCTTGATATGAATGCATAATTTTGTACTGGTACTTGTACAACATCCGTTGGATGCATTTTTCTTTCATACAAAATATTCTTTTACATTTGTAAAACTGTTTAGAGCTTAAGTTCAGAGAGAAATTTATTCCTTCAGGTCACCTATTTATTAAAATAATCCTTACATAATCTGTGTTAACAAATACAAAAATCTCCTGTGTGAGGTACACAACCTTCTCTAATTTATATGTGGATAACTTGTGGATTCTTTATTACTCCGCCTGTGAGTGTAATTGGCCAATGATTCTGCACAGATAATTTAGTAAAGGTCAAAATAATTCAAACTGTGACCTCATAATTGGTTGGAAATTATCCCTTTCACAAATAATAAAATTGAGAGCTTATTCTAGTATAAGTTACTGATATTTAAACATCCTTCTACGTTACTAACATAAACAAATACAAAATTTGCAGTTAAATAGCGCTTATCCAAATCTTATTTTCGTCGTAATCAACGGCTTTAAATACTTTCTGGTTCCATCTCAGATTGACGTTAAAATACCAGTTTACAAAAGAACATTGTTAATTGATTAAAATCCTGAGTTGTGATCTTCTACTAAGATTATTCACACTATTGTCATAAATCTTTCTTATACTTCATCAAATGATTACGGTTGGCAACGCCAATGAAATAGACTTAAAATTACTCAAAACGTATAAGTTTCGTGTCGTAAATAATTTAAAGCGTGTTGTAAAATGAATTATAAATTGCACAAACTTACACGTTCTAAGAATTAGTCTCTACTCAAACTTACATTGTCGATGTCGTAAAAATAAATGAGTACTGAATGAATCGTTCTAATTCAGTTCCTGACTGTATACAAAAATTCTAACTGCATTGCTTTATTCCATTCGTTTTCAGATTTATTTCTAAGCACTAGTCACCCTGAACAAGGTAATATTTACGCCTACGTCGTATTTAATGATGTATTAAGTGCACGAACCGATTTTCTACTATCGCTTTCTTTCATAACATGTAGAGCAATTAAAACCGTTCTTATCTAATTTTTATGGTTTTTTAAAAGTCGCGGGGTCTTGAATCGGGACGTTAATTCAGTGATACTAATAATTACGTATTTGCTTATTAATACTAAAAATTTTGATATTAAATGGTTAAAATACATTAAGTGGTATTTTTAAAAAGAATGAATATGTTATTTTTGGTTTTAAATAATCTATTTACACACGAAATTTATCTAGTATCTTTTAAAGTACACGCGTCTCATTTTAAGGATTTTATGCTTTGTCTTTTCGAGAGTGCAACGAAACCCTGTTTTTACTAAAAATGATTGCTTTAATTTGTTTTAAATGTTATATAAACACAGGGAATTCAATTACATAATGAATTAAACCTCGCAATTGCATTCTTAATTATTATAAATGCAATTTACCTTTCGGTAATGCAGCGTATTACGTTTTCAACAAATAACACGCATATCTTGAAGACAATAGCTTCTCATCTAAGTTCTTTTAATATTTTTAAAAGTGTATGCACGCTGGAAATAAATACTTTGCTTTAACGCGGGTGAAATGAATTGCTTGTGTACTTACATTTTATAATAAAAGCTAGTTTTAAGGTATCTCTTAAGAGTTATTTACACACACGGCTGAAATGAATTAATTTAAAAACTAGATGTGCCAAATGCCAATGAAATATGCATATGTTTATAGAGGGTGAGTCACGGGAAACGCCACGGAGTTTTATAGCAGAACGGTGTATTTGTTCAAAGCTTTCTCACAATAGATCTATGTAAGTCCGAAAGAGCCACATTTTAAAATTATTTTGATGTATACAGGATGCCCCAAGAAAAAGTTACATAACAAAGTTATATTTTTTGTTGCATTTTTGAATTGTACGTGGAAAATAAACTGGACTTTTTTGAAGGCTCATTATACCTAAATGCAGAGCGTTTTGACTTATTTCGCTTTTTCTAAAATTCTAAGGTTTTTCCAAAAATTAAATAATTCTAAAATCAATTTATCTATACAAATTTGAATTATTTACACAAATAACTTGCTTATATATATATATATATATATATATATATGAAATTTAATGGCGAGTGACTCAATATTAGCCACAAGGCCAATCTGTCGACGTGTTTTGCCCTTGTTGGGGCTTATCAGGACAGGAGTAACAAAGGCAGTTGAACCGGATCTCCTCCGTGCCGACTGTTGATAAAATCTGCAAAGTCAGGTGAAACAGCACGAAGGCACAAATTGCGGGCTGGGTGATGCTGTACTTCCCATAATGTGTTCCTGTTAAATATTACATCTTTGCTACTCCTGTCCTGATGAGCCCCAACAAGGGCGAAACGCGTCGACAGGATGCCCTTGTGGCTAATATTGAGTCACTCGCCATTAAATTTCATTGTTTAATATTGTTTTGGGACTCATTAAATTACTTATTCTTCATATCTATATATATATATATATATATATATATATTATATATATATATATATATATATATATATATATATATATATATATATATATATTATTTACATGCATACATACATAAAATTATATAAATGAATTGACAATGCCATAGTATGTTACACAAAACACACAGTAGAACTGAATCGTTAATATCAACTGCTTTTTTTCTTACCTTTTATATTATCCACAGGTCGTGTGATTGTTTCTAATCAGCGGCAATTGCTCATAACTAAAGGTGTGGGATACCGTTGGAATTCCATATAGTTGTATTTATCCTTGTTGAAAGTTAGAGATAGATGTATAGAATAAAACTCGCCGTTTTCTAAAATTCAAAATAGCTAGTTCATTCTAAACACCTACCCTTCACGTAGTGTCTTCTTGCCTTCTTGCTGCCTTATTTCTAGTAAGTACAGAGTTACTAATATACAAGGTTAAGCACTATTTTATTTACTGAATTCTTCACTATATACTAAACACGAATATTTTACACCGTACTGCAATTACGGATTATTTAGGCTGTTATCTGTGAAATTGATTGCTTTGTGTTACATAATGCTCTTACATTTTGTTAGTATATTATTACTATTATGATTGGTAATATAAACAAATTTTATCTAAAGTATTTTTCTTTTAAATTGTTATTTTGTATTGTAAATTAACCTTTCCTGGCTTTGATTTTGAGTACCATGTCTGCAGTACAGACATAAAAGTGTTTGTTACTGTAACGTTGCCATCGTATAATTTAGACGTGCTGATGACATCGGTGTCATTTGATAGAGCATATTTGCTGTTGACTTCAATTTAATTTATCAATGTTTAATACTTTCGCTGTAGTAAAAGTTGCTGACCTTTCGATTAAAGTACTTCTAAAATTCCAATCTATGTAATTATTAGGTCATTTTTGCGTATTCTATATTTTGAAGTTTCCAGACTATTAAGCAATAATTAAAGCTAAACTTCAATTTACTAACCCCAACTATTTACTATTCCACAATATTTTAAAATCTTTTTTACAATACTGTTAGTTTATTTCCAATACTGATGTTTTCTATACTTTGTAAGTCCATTTACATATTCTCGATTAATAACTAAAGCATTTGTAAAATCTAGAAAATAAATTACAATTTCTATTAAATTACGTACACTGTAATTTCATGTTGTATAGAAATACATTCCTATTTAGAATGTATTAATCATTGTTAAAGACTTCTTCAGTTCGTTCTCTTAAGGATTTCGCTCAAATCTCGACCATTGGTTACAACCCTCCTCTTTATAATTCTCTGTTGTAGTTAGTAGCGCTTCTGGTACATTCAAACTAGCTTCTCAGCCGCTCCAAGATTTTTATTTTGCATTCATATTCCTTGGACGTCTATTCATACGATTTTACTAACCATTCAATGCCGTCTGGATTAACGAACCATAACAAATTAGAATGCACTGCGTTTTTATGTTATAAAAGAAATGACGACTAGAGGGTGATTGAACAATTATATTTACCACGGTAATACATTTTATTATTGAATGTATTTTGTACCTTCAATTTATATTTCAATTTCAATTACGATATCGAAAAAGTGATGAGTAAAGAAACTGGGTAAATCTCTATCTTCTAGAAGTTGCTTTTACTTGACAAGGCCTATATATGTGTCGCTAATTAGAATGGCATAGTGTACATTTTTTTAAAATAATTTATAAAGAACTTTTCTTGAGAATTTATAATGATATAATCCGTACACCATAGAATCAACTACAGAGTTACATAGTTGGTTGGAGATTAGCGTAGATATCAAAAAACTACTTAAAGAAACCGAACACAAACAAATTATATTATATATTTTGCAAATGCAAGAAGATGCTGGTACGGTAATCTGCGCAAACAAGAGAAAAGTAAAGTGCAGTAAGCAATAAACTTAAGGAGATTTAAAAATTTTCAACACTGATCTTTCCAATTAACTCAATAGTTCCAAGTTAAATGTTCTCATTTTCGCTAGATCTCGTTTTAGAGTGAAGCAAGCGCGGACGCTTTTTTGTTCTTTTATAAATAATAACAATGTGTTGTTTCTGGATGACTCAGTATCCTTGCAGTTATACATAAAGTTGTTTGTATTTTCTATTTTTAATTATTTCATTACAAAAAATAGTGTATTTTTGTTAAGGTTTTATCATATTGTCTTAATGAACTGAATTGTTATGTAGTATACAAAATTACCTGTAAAGGTAAGATTGATTTGTTACGCAAGTTAAAGTTCGTGGCTTGGGAGCGGTTTTTTTAAAAAGACTTAGTTTTTTATATATATAATAAATGGGGGATTACAAAACTCGCGTTACGGCATTCTGCGCGGACAAGAAGAAACGCAGCACAGTAAGTAGTTAAAAAATTGCCTACATCGAATACCGTAACAAAACACAGGGGCAGAATCAAATTCCAAAAGAATCAGTGTTCGAGCTAGCTTAACAATGTCAGAGAGTGAGGTGGGTGACTTAAAAAGAAAATAATTGAAAACCTCGGTAATAAAAAAATTCATATTACGCACATGAAGGAGAACATACCATGCCAAAAGAATATTTACAAACGTCGAAAATACATAGTTGTGTAATCGTCCGTTACAACGTGAGGTACGTAAAGCGTAAATTTCATATAACATAACATAACATAAACCTCAAAAACCTAAAAAATATCAAGCACAAAATCTTACTATCTAATTACAGACGTACATACAATACGTTCCAACCCTAAATATGTACAAGAACTATCGAAATAATAATAGATTCAGTGAAACAAATTCGGTAGGAAATTCAATTCGTATCATTAAAATTATAAATGGTCCATTATTGAAGTTCAAATTAATTTAAACAGTAAAAAGCAAACCGTAGAAAAGTACTTTAAACAAATTAAATTCTTACAGCAGTTTATACATATTTGATCGAGTTTGTGAGCGTTCGTTAACGTCGGTCTGCAATGTATTGTAGAGCGAACCGAAAGCAAGTGTCTATATTCCAAAACAGTAACACAAAATAAAGCAAACAGAAAAACACTGAACCTGAAGCTATCTCCTTTCTGGTACCTTCTTACCAAATGCAGCTAGGACTATAACAACTTAACTGTACTACACTAGCACAAACGCATTTTTAAAACGCGACTTTGCAACGCTCAAAGAACGTGGCATATCAGAAGCATCGAAGAACGAAGTAGGATCATCAAGAGGAGTCGAATAAATTAAGAAAGCTTTTTCAAAGTTGGAGGTGTATTTATACAGCTTTGAAAACCATTGAAAGTAAACAAACCATTTCTACCGATATTGGTGTAGAATATTCGGAGAAGTCAAGCAAAAATATATACAACGACAAAACCTTTTTAGAATTTAGAAAACAAAATACGATAATTAATTCTATTGAATTTCGTTGTTAGAAGAGAAAAGCAAACTACATTTTTAAAATGCCCCTACGATATAGACAACAAAACGACTGTGAAGCATATAAAGTGACCTGGATTAATAGATAAGGATAGGGATTTGTATGATTATCGATTCACGCTATAAATACTTTCGGAATAACTTAATGAGGAGGGACGTTACTACCAATAAAACTTGAGCAACGAACACGTGCAAATATAACAAAACAGAGTTTTAAGGAATACGAGCAAATAACAAACACATTTAAGAGTAGGGGATGGGGCCGATTCTGGCGCAGATCAACATTCCTCCCGATCCATATTCCTCCCAATCCACATCCTCCCGAACCACATCCTCCCCATTCACAACTACCCGATTCACCCGATTCATATCTATCCTAGGCCAGGGTTTTTTTCGAGTAACCATATTCAGATCCACCTTATGGGATCCACCCGATTCATATCTAACCTAGGTAAGAGTTTTCTTCGACTAACCACTTTAGCCTGATCAAGAACTTTCTAGACAATCTAACCGTGTTTGAATTTTTAAAATTGAACCATTCCCCGAGGAGCTACTCCCATTTTTAATTTTTTTACCAAAACCGCTTGTTAGCAACATTTTAAAGTGTAAATTTTTTAAGAAACACATAATTGAGAAAAATAAATTTATTAACTGTTGTCAATACAACTGGTGCGTGTTGTTAGTCAACTAGTATTTTGCAGATTACAAAAATAGCAAAATATTAGCTGTCCAGTGAACACCACGGGGAGGTCATACGCACACTTCGTTCACCAGGATAGTAGTGTGTCAGGATAAGGAAAGAGGTAAGGTGGAGGAAAAGAGCTTAAACTACTATATACAAAATCTTAAAATTGCTATATACAAAAACTTAACCTATAACAACTTAAAACTAGGTGAAATAAAAATCGTCTATTTTACTGTGCCCCCAGGCATACGTATTAACAGTTCCGGGAATGATAAACCGTTTATCGTCATGCCCGGATAAGCTGATCTTGTTGATAAGCTTTGTGTACAGTTCATATTCACTGCTTCTGATAGATGTCTTTGTATGTCTGAGGGCACCTGTATTATTATAAACAATGTCCTTAATTTCGGTGATATTAGTCCCAGCCACTACACTACGACTGACGCCTTTGATTTTTTGCACAATGTCTTTTTCTGCTATAATGCAATAGGATTTAGCTCTAGTACCCACAAACTCTAGAACCAAATCCCTATTATATTCATCCTTAAATTTACTCACTACCTTTTCATTTATTAAAGGTATATCATAATTATTGTCTACAGGATAGTTACTAATAAAGCAATTTAATTTTAAATAACTTCTACGTCATATTTTTGTAAATGGCAGGCTTGAATATTTTCTAAATGAATCTCCAAGCGATAGTACATGCTTAGTGTTATTAAATTATCTATTAATTTTGTAAGAATAAAAAAATCGTGATTGATTTTCTTTAACGCATCGAGAATTCTTGTATAATAGTAACATTCCTAGGGTAAGGTTGGGAAGGAAAACAGTTTTTAGAAAAAGAAAACTTTTAAGACTTTTAGCTAACTGAGCTTTTGACCCACAGTCGCATGAGATTGGGTCAGTGGGTTTAATAGAGTGGAAAATAAAATAATGGACGCCACCTAAATTTTTTATAACGCAACTGACTGTATCAAATTGCTTAAAGGAAAATTTGGAAACCTTGATTATGTTTAACGTCTTTAAATCGAAAACATGATTACCACATATATGTTACTTACTCCTTCGCTGAAGTAACGGAGTTCTGTGATGGTTCTGAAACATAACTATTAATCACAAAAATGTTATTTATGTCTGATAAGCTGGATTCAACTTGAAACCTTTGTTTTCAGTTTCTATTAGTCATCACTATATCCTTATATGTATTTGTATTGAATGAATTCTTGCAATTACCTTGGAACCTTTGGAGAAAAATAATAATGCTATATTCTCTTTTAAAACAAATATGTACATTATAAATGCGTTTTAATAAAAAAATTAATTCTTACGAGAGAAATAACTGTTTTACTCAAAAGGTGTAAAACCGAATTTTACTTTGAATTCTACTAAATCTTAATTTGTATTCCGAAATTTTAGTGACAGCATTTACCTTGAATAATTAATAGTCCGGGGTAGCGCTACGAAGACTTTACATATTTATTGCATTTCTCAATAAGCAAAAATTTGTTAGTTAGTTATACTAATTTAACTTTCACTTTCTGGTTATTTTCCTTTTTTTATTTTAACCACGTAAATTGAACGTCTTGACATATAGTTTGTAGTAAACAAGATAAGAAATTTTTTTAAAATTTATACATTAAACTTTGCAACTAATAAGTCACAGTTATTTATAAAAAGGATAAGCCCTTTTACAAAATATATTACAAAGGTTATTTGTAGTCCATTGATTAATTACTTGTATACAACGGAGCATTAAGTACCTTGCAATTTTTCACTTAATAAGACGTATGTATATAAAAATATACAGAATGAAACACTGCACGTGCAGCAAAAACTTAGGAAATTAAATGGTCTTACCATATGGCGGCAACGACCTGTTAACCTTTGAGCCAACGATGCAACATGTGTAGATGCGGGCCTGGAATCGATACCTTGTCCTATAGAACTGCTTTCAACATAAATACCAAATACGTTCAACAATGACAAGATGTAATTTAAACGTCGACAAAATTGAACACAACCATATTACGTAAATAAAATTCTTGCACGTAATAGAAATTGAAATTAAACAAAGTTGCACTATAACAAATTTCATTATAAATTTTGCTTAATTAAATAACCAAACAAACCGTTGCGAAGTTCGAGTTATTTGTTCACATAAGTTGTCTTGGACAACTTTGACTAACTGTTCAACCTATTACGGCGCTTAAGCCAAGAAAACTCAGTTTCCTTCTTCACTTGACTATTAGATAAACAGTAGGCAACCTTTCGCTTTAAGCCGAAACCGAAAAGTGAACCTGTTATATTTGACGAACAAAACTTGTAAACCTTAGTTATCGTAGCATACAGGTTAGGAGCACGCGAAATAGTTGATAATTATGTGATCAACTAGGACGACACAATACTTTGTAAATTGTAATTTCCAAGTTAAATTGTAGTGCGTATTAACGTGTATTGAATTATTAAATATACAAAAGCACTAGAATCAATAGTAAAACAAAACATTTTTAAATAGATACAAATATAAAGGATTTATAACAATAAAATTGACAATTTATTTTGTTGGAAATTTTATGTTACAATTTCTCATTTTACGAGCGCAGTTAATTAATCTTTAAAGTCTAATTTGTTTTAAATAAAGAAATCAAATACTTACTAGATTCAATTATTCACTCATTGCCGACTCATTAGTTTGAACAATTTGTATATCATTTGTTAAACGCAAACCACTTATAACCTATTAACGTTGTTCACTAACCTAGGAATATTCAATCATACGAGGTTAGTCGATTTCTTTGAAAGCGAAATTTCGTTTTCCCTAATACAAGTAATGTTTAAATGTATTTACCGGAATTTAAAATTGTCGTCTGCATTACTACTCATTTGAAAAAATTCCTGTTCACTTTTCATAGATACTTATTAACCGCATATTTGGTGACGCTAAAAGGAATGCAATTATCCGTTACACCACTTTAAACCTAAGAATAAAAAAAACAAGATAGTTATATACGTCTATTAATAATTTTTGCTAATGTTGGCGATACAAGTAAGTAAAACAAACTTTATAAAAAAATATAATGTTTCTAATAAAATATATACATGTATTGATAACATCTATAAACCGCTGTGATAACCAGAGTATGGTAAATCTGGGATAGTCAAATCTCAAAAAATTTGCGCAGCGATTGCTTTGTAGTCGTATCTTCTAAGTACTGGCTGGAGTAACATTCGATAGTTTCCAACACTGTCAAGTAATTTAAATTGTTGCAATCATTAAACAAAGAAATAGTCGCACGGTTCTCTTCTTTTAATAACGTTTAAACCCTTTCTTCGTCCGTCGTACTTCCACATACATTTTTTATATCACCAATAAATTTTTCGTAAAATTCTGGAAAGTTTCTACACCTCAACTACTCCATTTTATAACAGATTAATTCTTGCAAGTTTAATAACTTGATGCACTCGTATTCGGGTAGCACAATAACATTCCGATCATTCGTAATTTCCATATTATATAAATTTTCTTCTTGGAATTTATTCGCCACTCATACACTTTTATTAGATGTTCCGGCAATCAGTTTTATTCTGAATTCATGATCCGGTTGTAATTCTAAAACATCTCCGCCAGAAAAACCATTCGATCTTACCTTTGCTGCTTCTTGGGTAAACTGTATAATTCTAAATTCCAATTGAAAATTGCAAAACTCTCTCCATTTAAAATAGTACATTTTTATAGCATAATCTTGGCACATTCTACTATTGCAGATAATTTACACGACTGGTTGCAGATGTGTTGATGTAAATTTACTTAGCGCATAGGTGGTCTTTTCTACTGGTTTGTCGATACCTAATGGCACTCTTACATCACTTGTAACGTCAACACCACAAAAATCCACTTCTAACTTGTAATTTTGATCAACTCGACAATACTTTGAGAACGAATGCTCTGAAACACCGCTCCCTCGTCTTTTATGCTGACGGTCGAGCCTGCGCAGCTTCTTATTATGTTGATTGGCGTTATATGCAAGCCTTGACTAGAAAAGTGACGCTTATAATTGTTTTATAGTGGGTTTTACCTGTTTCTATTTAACCACCGACACCATTTTAGATTTTTTATAAAAATTACTCTTAGCGGTATTTTTAATATAACTCCGTCGAGTAAGATATTAATTATTATTGTGTTTTCCTCAGGTTCTCAAATCGTTTGGAATTTCGTACTGATTTACAAATCAACCTTTTACAAACCATACGGTGTTCATTTTTAATCTTTTGAGATATACCCATCGTGTAATCTATCAAATTAGTATAGAATTTCCTGGAGATCGAAATCAATTATCACGTTTTCTAAAATTAGCTCCAACAAAGACCCACATAGTGTTTTAATATTCAAAAACCTAACAGAAAATATCTCAGCATGTTTATTTAGATTTAACGCAATAATACTGCTATTTTAATAAATATTTATACAATATTTATAGCTATTACTAATTCTATGCACCCGTCTGCCGATGAAACCATTTTCAACTCCCTTGAATTCGTAATGGTGCATTGTAAACTATCAATTAAATCGACAATATCAGTCTATGTGAACAGCAGTTGTTCTCTATAGGAAAAAGAATTTCTCTTCGCACATAACACAATACTAAAAATATGGATATAGCACTTTAAATAAACTTCTTACGCATAATTAAATCCAGTATTCGTTCCAACGTATGGAATCTTAGGAATGTAAGTGACGTGCGTAATTAAATGCGATCTTGAACTAGGTAATTAGATTGCTATACCTTTAGGGCAAATATTTTCACGGTGAGAAAACTGATAAAATATTCTAAAACATTCCAACACTTTGGTTAATTATTGTAATTTGAAAAGGTATGACTAATAGCCTTGACGTATTAATTTTCCCACCTTTGAAAATTTCGGGGTAAAACAACATTTTCCAACTTGCATGTTTAAACTGCGATTTTCTAGTGTTATTCAACAACTTTACCTGCAAGACACCTTCTATATTATCTGCTTGTAAACGTTGAAAAAATTAATATTTACATGTATAATTTAAAAACTGTTAATCATTATTTTTTCTACAATAAACATCTTAAGTATCTCATGCAGTGTGTGTGAAAGCGTTTTTACTGGAAGTGACACCATCAACAAACACAACGACAGGCACATCGATATGGTTTAGTTTCAGGAGGAACTAAAAATTATAGACGATGAGTGGAAGCAAATTAAGTATTAAGAAAAACAGTTGCTGCAGTCCATGAAGAACGTATAAACGCAGCAATTCAGTTAGAGCGAGCCAAGTTGCTACTTGAAAAACCATACACCATAACAAAATCTTCCTCCAAAATCATAATTGTAAACCTGAACGCGTTCCATGATTATAAAATAACTTTCAGATTAGTTGAGGTCATTTGAAGACCGTACTTGATGTATCTGTCAACGTATTTAGGAAGTTTATATCAAATCTTCCATATATTATACGTACTAAGGAAGTTGGCGTGCGAAATCAGATATGCAAATTTGACAACTTGCATTTTTATTTAAATAATAATTGTTTAGTTAGGATGGTGACATATAAAGTTGAGGTGGTTAAATTTTTACTTTAAAACTTACAGTTTAGCATATACTCCGTCTGAATATCTACAAACAGTTCTATAAACCCCATCTCCTCGATTATTTCTATAAAGTCATCCAAAACCTCGGGCATTACTGACACAGCAGTACAGTGCTGTATTGCTTCCTCGTATGACTGACACATATGACATTTTTTCCTTCTATCGAAAACCGATGCCCGCATTCTGCTTTTTTTACTTGTATAGCACTGCGAAACCTTCCAAAGCCTTTATACATGTTTGTTTAATCGTCTCTTTAAACTGGTATAATCGACAAATTATAACTTCTACGCGAACAGTTCTTTCATATGAGCTTCTTTTGTTCGGATATATCCCAATTGTGCCCGATTTGTGATACGCTTATTTTATTATACCGTCCTCTCTTAATCCTTCTATTATAAATACTTTACATGTGATTTTCCAATGCTCCACCCGCAGGTACTACATTGGCCAGGAAGCGAGTTTTTTTTACCTGGAAAATTTGGAATTTTGCCGAACCCTTGCTGTTCCAAGCAAGGTAGGTATCTTTAACGTGCGTGACAACACTCACACACGGGACCTCCATTTTACCTCTCATCCGAACGAGGGTGTATTTTTGTGAAAAATGCTCGCCTAACATTTTTCAAGCGGACCGTGTCGGGATTCGAACCCGGGACCTTGGGCGTAATAGTCACACACATACCACTACGCCACGGAGCCGCCCTATTATAGATTGTACTTTACTTCATAAACCGACTTGTATATATTTTCGTCTTTATCTTTTAACTAACACGTCCACATAACAAAGATGTACAGGCTCGTCGTCAACTGGTAACTTAATCTTTTTTAGAAGTTCGTCTCTGTTTTCAACTTTAATCTCCTGTATAGGTTTTGGTATTTTTTCCGCTAATCCTTGTGACTGGAAAGCGGTGATTTGCAAAGGCTCAAGCAATTGTTTATAAGCTTCGAATTCTTGCTGAGAGGTAGTATATCCTTTTTTGTGTTCCCCAAACTTCTTTCGTACGGCATCCTGCATAAGATGAAGCTTACGTTTATTTGCAATAAAATCTTTAACGTCCGTTCTCATGAAACTTCGGATTGGGGCTAACCATTTACGTCTTCTTCTATATTTCTATACTCATCGAAGCCTTTCCTATATCGCCCCATACCCAAATCAAAATCTTTTACAATTGTAATAAATCTATGTTTCGAGTCTCTCTCAACCCAACGCTGCAAGCACATCTCTTTAAATTTAAGGTATGATATGTCACCACCTATATGATCAAGAAAGATATAACCAAGGTTTGTGTCATCCTGTTTCCATAATGCGATTGCATTGGCGTTATTTCTGAGTCTATGTTTTAAGGCACCAGCGTAAGTTTAACATATGTAAAAGGAATCAATGATATTATGTCGGAGACACTTTCACCTTATGAGGCAATTTTACTCTATAAGGCAATTTCACCCTATAAGGCAATTTCAACCTATAAGACAATTTCACCCTGTAAGGCACTTACACCCTATTCTGATGGAGATAAATTTAAAGAACTTTGTCATTAAAGCACCCGCAAACAGACCTAGATCTGAATATGCAAATAAAAGAATAGTTTAATATTATTGCAATATCACAAAGATTATACGCAACACCTAACTTTAAATAAATTGTCTTTGAGACTTAAATGGATGTTATGACGAAGCTTTATCATTACAGTGGTACTACATCTGAGGCGTCGCCGTGGATCAATGTAGTAAGCGTAAGACTACGGATCCCAAGGTCCCGGGTTCAAATCCCGACACGGCCGACTGCTTGAAAAATGGCAGGTGAGCATTTTTCACAAAAATTACGCCCTCGTTCGGATGAGAGGTTAAATGGAGGTCCCGTGTGCGAGTGTTGTCACGCACGTTAAAGATCCCTACCTTGCCTGGAACGACAAGGGTTCGGCAAAATTCTAAATTTCCAGGCAACAAAAAACTCGCCTCCTGGCCAATGTAGTACCTTCAGGTGGAGCATTGGGTATGTAAATGAACGGTACTACATCTGGTTGAACCGAGAAACAGTGCAATAAAAGTGAAAACGAGGACAAAATCTATGTGAATTGGTGTAGCTCTGACTCCCAGCAGATGGGGTTGGGCCTGTCTGACCGTAGAGTCATCATAATAAACCACCAACTCAAAAGTACGACTTCGTAGAGAGTAATCCAACTAGGTCGGTTCATTATCAAACCTTCAAACTTACACAGTTGTATAAAAAGAAGTATAATACTCCTATTTTGTTCCTATTATATGTTAAAACATGCTTACTCATAATGGAGTATCCATACATGCATACCTAATAGTGAATACCCAACCTAGTAGGCGATTAATCAATTTGTGGAAGATAATCAATTTATGGAAACTAGATAGATGTCTTGAAATCGGATCTAAGCGTGTCAACTAAAATAAAACAAATCATTAAAATGATAAGAACATAGTTATCTATTACAAATGATATTTTCCACTAGGCCATGTTAGCATAAGTTCTTGGAATTTACTATGCTATCTAGACGAGCGTTGTGTTCATTCAACTTTTCTCGAACTAGTCGCAATCTTCATGTTGCTCAAGAAACTTGGTAGAAGCCTTGGTATAAAATTTCCAATTTTATGTTAAAAGTCCGAACTACTAAAAATTTTACCATACATGCATACATACATAAAGTTATATAAATGATTTGACAAAGTCATAGTCTGTTACACAAAACAAACAGTTGAACTAAAGTTAGCAGTATCGTTAATATCAACTGCTTTGGTTCTTACCTTTTATATTATCGGTAGGTCCTGCGCAATGTTTCTAATCAGCGGCAATTGCTCATAACTAAAGGTGTGGGATCCATGTTTAATGATAGTTCAATAATTCTTGTTGAAGTGTAGGAATAGATGTATAGAATAAAAACTGCGATTTTCTAAAATTAAAAAGCGTATTCATTCTAATCACCTACACCTCCACGTAGCGTTTTTTTGCCTTCTTGCTGCCTTATTTCTAGTAAGCTGTAAATTGTTTTACAGGGTTACTAATATACAAGGTTAAGCACTATTTTATTTACTGAATTCTTCACTATATACTAAACACAAAAAACTTAATTCTCTAGAATATTTTACACTCTACTGCAATTACGGATTATTGAGGTTATTAAATGGTCAATATTAAAGGAATGCTGAATTCTTACATACTTAATTTTTCTAAATGCAATTGCATTAAAGGGCAATTGCAAGAAACTTATTTTAACGTTATCTGTGAAATTGATTGCATTGTGTTACATAATGCTCTTACATTCTGTTAGTATATTATTACTATTATGATTGGTAATATAAACAAATTCTATCTAAAGTATTTTTCTTTTAAATTACTATTTTGTATTGTAAATAAACCTATTCTGGCTTTGATTTTCGGTACCATGTCTGCAGTACAGACATAAAAGAGTTTGTTACTGTAACGTTGCTATCGTATAATTTAGACGTGCTGATGACATCGGTGTCACTTGATAGAGCATATTACTTGATGCCATCAATTTAACTGATCAATGTATAACACTTTTGCTGTACTAAAAGTTGCTGACCTTCCGACAAAAGCATTTCTAAAATTCCAATCTATGTAATTATCAGGTCATTTTTGCGTGTTCTATATTTTGAAGTTTCCAGACTATTAAGCAATATTTGAAGCTAAACTCCAACTTACCAACCCCAACTATTTATTATTCCACAATATTTTAAAGTCTTTTTTACAATACTGTTAGTTTATTTCCAATACTGCTGTTTTCTATACTTAGTAAGTCCATTTACATATTCTCGATCAATAACTAAAGCATTTGTAAAATGTAGAAAATAAATTACAATTTCTATTAAATTATGTATACTGTAATTTCATGTTGTATAGAAATACATTCCCATTTAAAATGTATTAATCATTGTTAAAGACTTCTTCATTTTGTTCTCTTAAGGATTTCGCTCAAACCACGACCAATCGTTACAGCCCCCCTCTTTATAAATGTTTGGTATAGTTAGTAGTGCTCCTAGTACATTCACACTAGTTTTCAGCCGCTCCAAGATTTTTACTTTGCATTCATATTCCTCGGACGTCCTATTCAGCCGATTTTACTAACCATTCAATGCTGTCTGGATTAACGAACCATAACAAATTAGCGCGTACTGCGTGTTTATATGATAAAAAAGAAATGACGGCTAGAGGTTGATTGCACAAGTATATTTAACACGGTAATATATTTTATTATTGAATGTATTTTGTACCTTCAATTTATATTTCAATTTCAATTACGATATCGGAAAAGTGATGGGTAAAGAAACTGGGTAAATCTCCACCTTCTAGAAGTTGCTTTTACATGACAAGGCCTATATATGTGTTGCTAATTAGAATGGCATAGTCTACATTTTTTAAAAATAATTATATCAAGAGCTTTTCTTGAGAATTTATAATGGTATAATCCGTACACCATAGAATCAACTACAGAGTTACATAGTTGGTTGTAGATTAGCGTAGATATCAAAAAACTACCTAAAGGAACCGAACACAAATGATTTTTCAAAAACGTGTATATATTTTTTAAGGCTAAATCTCGATATTACATACTTTTGCTAAATAAATAATCATACATATGGTAAATATTATACTTAACCTACTTCAAATTTTTAAATTTTTCACATGGTAAACTTATTTCATCTTACCGATCCTTAAAATTTCCTTACATGTAAAGTAGTATTTTAGTACGTTTAACAAACAGATTTGAAAACTAAAATAATAGAATGGGCTTTAGTGCACAGTACAAACTGATCACAAAGTTGATTCAGAGCGAACAAATTAAGACATTGTAATAACTACTAATACGTGTGCGAAACTAAATAACTTTTGTAGGTTAGCAATACAAAATTTACTGCATAGTTGTGTGAACCTGACGAAGCAGGTTGTACGTCCAAACATAAATTGACCCAATCGACCCGCATTTTTAAGCAACAAGTGTTAATGTTAAATGGTTTGCGAAGTTGCAACAAGCAACATGTAATTCGTTAATATTTTAAGATAGTTTCCAATTGCATTTACTCGCCATTATTATTATTACTAACGAAGCACTAACCATTACACCTGCTACAATTATTCCTGCCGACACTTCACTTTTCCGCCAGACGTGAAGTTGGCGGAATAACTTTAACTACATATAACTATTTTTGAGTAGTTTGCTGGCATTCATATTTGGGCACTAAAGAGCACTAACGAAGCACTAACTATTACACCTGCTAGAATTATTTCTCCCTACACTTTTCCGCCGGGCGTGAAGTTGGCGAAATAACTTTTACTGCATATAACTATTTTTTAAGTAGTCCGCTGGCATTCTTATTTGGGCACTAAAGAGCACTAACGAAGCACCAACCATTACACCTGCTACAATCTTTCCTGCCTTCACTTTTCCGCCAGGCGTGAAGTTGGCGGAATAACTTTAACTGCATATATCTTTTTTTGAAGTAGTCCGCTGGCATTCTTATTTGGGCACTAAAAAGCACTAACGAAGCACTAACCATTACACCTGATACAATTATTTTTGCCTACACTTTTTCGCCAGGCGTAAAGTTGGCGGAATAGCTTTAACTACGTGTAACTATTTTTTGAGTAGTCCGCTGGCATTCTTATTTGGGCACTAACGAGCACTAACGAAGCACTAACCATTACACCTGCTACAATTATTCCTGCCTTCACTTTTCCGCCAAGCGTAAAGTTGGCGGAATAACTTTAACTGCATATATCTTTTTTTGAAGTAGTCCGCTGGCATTCTTATTTGGGCACTAAAGAGCACTAACGAAGCACTAACCATTACACCTGATACAATTATTTTTGCCTACACTTTTTCGCCAGGCGTAAAGTTGGCGGAATAGCTTTAACTACGTGTAACTATTTTTTGAGTAGTCCGCTGGCATTCTTATTTGGGCACTAACGAGCACTAACGAAGCACTAACCATTACACCTGCTACAATTATTCCTGCCTTCACTTTTCCGCCAGGCGTAAAGTTGGCGGAATAACTTTAACTGCATATATCTTTTTTTGAAGTAGTCCGCTGGCATTCTTATTTGGGCACTAAAGAGCACTAACGAAGCACTAACCATTACACCTGATACAATTATTTTTGCCTACACTTTTTCGCCAGGCGTAAAGTTGGCGGAATAACTTTAACTGCTTATAACTATTGTTTGAATAGTCCGCTGACTTTCATATTTGGGCACTAACAATTACTCCAATTAAAATTATTCCTGCCGACATTATTCCGCTAACTTCACGCACCTGAATGTACTGAGGGTTATTCACGATGGTGTAAATCAGACGGTTTCAGAAACACAAATTTTAGAGGTACAATGGGGGCAAGCCAATGCATTAGATTTTTCATTAGATTATGAGTCTATTCATGCTGAAATTATTGTAATAGCGGATTCAAATGCTACATTTGAAGCATAAACCCATTATGAAGAATTCACTGCTCTGTCAGAGGCAGAGAACTTAATAAGAAAATTAACTGGTGACTCACGCGTTGGGTCACCTACGGGCTCAAGCTGGAGACACGCAATGTTCCGGAACTAATTCACCTTAATCCGGTTCACCTTCAAAAAGGTAATGTGGGTTCAATCTGCCAAAATTAGCATTTCAACCTTTGAAGGTATAACCTAGAGAATTGGGCTGAATTTAAAAACATTTTTTCTAGTTTGATCAAGGACAATTCAAGTATAAACAACGTCCAACAGCTCCATTACTTGAAAAGCTGTCTCGAAGGATCTGTAAGGGATGTTATCACGTCTTTAGAGTTTTCTGCTGAAAATTTTCATATCGCATTTCAAGCATTAATTTTAAGATAGGATCAACTTAAGTTGCAGGTACGTAGTCACTTAAAATCCATTTTGGAATTGAAGTCTTTAGAGGAGTCAGCTTCTGGCCTCAGAAAGGTTAATGATATAATATTCAAACATGTCATAGCTTTGCAATCATTTGCTAATTCGAAAAAGTTATTTGAAGCTTTCATTATTCATATAGTTTCAGTGAACTTAGCTACTGTTACTTTCCGCCTATGGAAAAAATCGTAAGAAGTCTACATTTGATTTATCTATCATAACCGAGTTTAAGAGTTTTCTCATAAACTAGGTCGATCTTTTGGATAGCTTGGGAGCAAAACAAACGTTTGTTGCTAATACAGTAGCAGAGATTCAAGGTTTGGCCACAGATGCGGTCTGGCGTCATGTCCTCACTAAGTTTAATCCTGTGGATTTAGTGTCAAAAGGAACTACTCTTCAAAATTTGAAAACTCCTACTTGAGATGGCATGGTCGTTCATGACTATCTCAGCATCAGCATTCCTGGACCGTTCCTAACGCAAAATATTGCTAAGCTTGCAGAGTTAATAGGTCTATCTTGTTGTCTTTTAACCACGGAACATTTGTTTCCATTGGTAGACCTTTCAAGTTTCACTCAGCTTGAAAGGGTCATTGCATATTATTTAAGATTCTTTCACAATTGTCGCTGTCCCAAAAGTGAGCGCCAAATAGGGCCTCTTAACCCGACTGAAATTCAGAATTCACTACTGTCGATAATGAAAATTGCTCAAACTGAGTCTTTTGCAGAAGAGTTTAAGCAACTCAATCAATGCAAATGCTTAAAGAGTTCATAATTGAGGGGTCTAAATCTGTTTTTAGATACTAAAGACATTACTAGCGTCGGAGGGCGACTGCGAAATTCGCCTGCTCAGTGGCGTAGTTTGTATGTGTGTGACTACTACGTCCAAAGTCTTGGGTTCGAATCCGAATACGGTCCGCTTGAAAAATGTTAGGCGAGCATTTTTCTTAAAAATACACCCTCGTTCGGATGAGAGGTAAAATGGAGGTCCGGTATGTGAGTTTTGTCATGCACGTTAAAGATCCCTACCTTGTTTGGAATAGCAAGGGTTCTGCAAAATTCCAAATCTTTTAAGTAAAAAAAATCGCTTCCTGGCTAATGTAGTACCTTCGGGTGGAACATTAAAAAATCACATGTAGGGACTGCGAAATTCTCAATTTCCTAATAGTGAGAAGTATCCTATATTGTTATCAGGAACGCATTACCTATCAAAGCTAATGGTAGAGCGTGAACATATCCGATTGTTGCACGCTGGTGCTTAGCATTTGCTTTCTTCACTACGTGATAGATTTTTCGATCACTTCAGGCCGAAATCTTACGAAACAAATTGTTCATTGTTGTGTCCGATGTTACAGGTTTTCTCTGAGTCAAACTCAGCCCATTATGAGAGATCTACCCGCTTCTCCAGTATGTTCTTTCTATCCATTTCACATAATTGGCGTCGACTATAGTGGATCTTTATTGAACCAAGATAGAAAAGAGGTTCCAAGACTTCGAAGGTTTATATATCTCTATGTTTACTTTGCTACAAAGGCCGTTTATATTGAATTGCTGACAGATTTGCTGATCGAATCTTTTTTGTTATCATTTCATTCATTTGTGGCCCGGCTTGGCAAACCACTCCGTGTCTATTCTGATCAGCTACAAGGACTTGGTAAGTTTTTCAAAATCAACGTAACATAATTTCCGAGGCAGTTGCGAGCGAAGGAAGTACGTAGCATTTTGTATCTGTATACAGTCCTCGCTCTGGGGAATTGTTGGTGACAGGAATCAAATCCTGCAAATTTCACTAAAAACGCATAGTTTGTTACGGTATTCCGTGCAGACAAAGAAGAAAGCAGCAAAGTAAGTAGAGAAAATCAGCTACACCGAATACCGCAACTAAATAGGGACAGAATGGTAGAATCAAACTCCAAAAGAATTAGAGTTCGGGCCAGCTCAAAAACATCGTAGAGTGGGGTGGGTGAAATAGAAAAAAAAATAGAAATCTTTCTATAAGCTATACTACAACCTGAAAGTAAAACATAGAGCCTCGAAGGAATTATTACATACGTCAAAAACACACATTTACGTAATCGGTCGTTATAACGTGATGTAGACAAAGCGTCAATTTACATAAAATACAGTAGAAACTTAAACATTTTAAAATATAAATAATTAATACATATACGCATGCAAGTATGCTTACAACATGTTCCATTTCTAAATATGTGAAAGAAATAATAGGGTATACATGTAAGAAATAATACACTAACATCTGCAAGGAATAATAAAGTAACATCTGCTTTGGGAATTTCACCTCGTAAGATTTAAGAACGTAATATTAAATTTTAAACAACGTAATCAAATATTAACCAGCAAGTTATTGATGTCAACATTAAGCTACACAGAAAAGTAAACAGTAAAAAGTGCTCTAACGCAAGCTTTAAAATAATATACATATTCGTTCTTGTTGTGAGCGTGCACTTTTCAATGTACAGTCTGAAATTTATTGCGGAATCAACCAAAAAGAAGCATTTATCTTCCAAAACAGCAACACAAGTAAAGCAAACAGAAAAATCCACTGTACCCTAAGCTATCTTTTTTCTGGTACTATTTGAGGTGATGGAAATGCACACTGCATTTGTCTACGTTTAAAAAACGTATAGCATTAGAATCGTATGCAGAATAGTTGAATAAGAGGGACGAATAAGTAAGAGGAACGTTCAATAGTTGAACTTGTATTTATACAACTTCAGAGCGACAGGGATGAGCAAGATAAAGCCATTGCCAGCAATAGAATGTTAAATATTCTACGAAAGCAAGCAAAAATATACACCAAATCACGGCAAAATGTTTCCTAGAATGCAAGCAATCAAAAGGGCAAAATACGATAATCAATTTCATTAAATTCCGTTGTTCGCATGGAAAGTAAAATATATTTTAGAACAACCACCCGAATATGCAACCAGGCATACAGCCAAGAAAGATCAACTACCGAACTTTTAAAAATAAAAAAAGGTTTGTATTATTACCGATCCACGCTACGTAGCTACCAGGAACGACTAATTAGATGGAACGATTCTATTATCCATATAACTTGAGCAAACTCGAGCAACTGCAAATAATAAAACAGAATTCCACAGCAAAGGGGCAGATAACAACCCTATTAAAGTATTCTAATAAGCGAGTAGTTTTAATCTTTAAAAAAACTTGCTTAAAGTGGTTTTAACGACCAGCAAAATATTTGTTACTTTTAACGAATAACTATTGGAAATTATAAGCAGCTGTTAAAGTGTCTTAAAGGGAATTAATAAGGTGAGCCTCTAGCTTTTAAGAGCGGTTTTACGAAAGCAAACGTTTCAAAAAATTTATATATACGCGGTAAAGGTTATTTTCCACGTACTGAGGGAAATTTTTATACAGGACGTTTTAATACGTATGTATTGAACTTGTTAAGCTTGTATAATTTGAGAATTACATAAAAAGGGTTTAGATTAGCGTTTTTAATTAAGGTTGTTGCAATTTAATGCAAAATCGCTATACTTCAAAAAGTTAACGTAATAAGTTGGTAGTTACAGTTTTGATCTAGGAAGAGCTTCGCACATTGCGTTCGCAGGTAGAAGCAACCCTGTCTGGCAGATCCTTGCAATCCCTCACTCTTGCCCATTTCTTGGTAGGAAGATCATAGAGCGCTGCTCGTGATCTCGATGTTCCTTGGATAACGGATTCCAGATTATTAATTTTTCAATGTGATCAACAATTCCATCAACAATTGTGGAAACGATGAAACTGCGAGTATATTTCAACGTTGCAAGTATGCCAAAAGTGGCAGCTTTCTCATTCTGAGATGATGCCAGAAACTTTGGTTCTAATTAAAGAAGAGGATCTATCTCAAATGAAATGAAAGCTCGGTAGAGTTCTACAAGTGCATCCTGGTACTGACAACATAAGTCGTGTTGCTTCCGTAAAGATCCCAATAGGCATAGCGCAACGTTCCTTTTCAAAATTGTATCCGCTACCGAAGAAGCTTTCTAGTGTGTGACTTTAGTATTCAAGTTCACCCAAAATGCTGTGTTGTGCGCTACTTTTGTACAAGTTTTCTACGCTCACTGACTACATGCATATGATTTACTGTTCATGTTTATTTCTATCTTTGTGTTTACATTATAGGGTTTAAGCAAATTATACATTTCTAAAAATTCCAAATTTTTGTAAAAATTAAAATTTTGCCGGGGGAAATGTTGGAAAGTATATAGAACATTTTGATATTCACTAATCTTGCCCTGCCACCTGTTGTACATGTCTATTTGACAGACAGAGGTGTTGTGTTTTCCGTACGTTTGCCTTCTCAATTCAACATCAACATGTATGTAAAATGTTTAATAAACACCTTAATAGAAAGAAATTATATTTTTTAAAATGCAGTTCACTAATAATTAAAAAATTTAGCCCATTCTTCGTGGAAATGTACATCACTCTCAACAAACGCGTTAAGGTTGTATGCCCATACAATAGTTGTTCTATTAGGACTAACTAAAGAAATATGTATTGTGTAATATTGAACACTTTGCTAGAAAGAAAATGTAATACTATTTAACGGTGTTTTGATAAACCTTTTGGAAATTGTGTTATGAAATATGTTAACATTGGCACTGTAGCTTACTTTTTTCCCGGTGTTATAAAAAAAGTAATCACACAACGAAATATGGAGTATATATCGGCGCAGCTGGCATCGACCTTTATCGGCTTCCGAGGCTGCATGGACTTATAAATCTTAGAGAAAAAATTATGGGGGTGTCAACAATTAAACTGAGAGAATATAAATCTAGTACCTCGGCTATATTACAAAATAACTTCAATTTGAAACAAAATATATAATTAGACTAAATATTAGGTTAAATTAGTTTATGTAACCTTGTTGTTACTATTATTAAGCACAATTTTAATTTTACTGTATGTGAGATAACTTTCAGACATAAATAAGTTTTCGTGTCACCTACGAGTAAGTAACTTCAGTTACAGATGTGCTAATATTATTATAAGCAACAAAAAAGAGAAAACATTTTAGTTATTAATATATCAAAAACACATATATACCTAACTTGTGATAAGTACTTAAAGAAACTTTTATTGCTTTAGCAAAAACAAAGAGCAATAAAAAGTACTCAAACCTCCAGTTTCATGAAACCTAGGGCGTACACTTTTTTGTATTAAATTCTTTACTTAAGGTTATCTGAACATGTGTAACGTTGAAACGGGACTATGTAAATTTAACAAATTTATTTTACAGACACTAAAACTGTCTCATGTAGAAACAAAACTTTTACTTCAATTTTACTAGTGTAAAATAATATGATAAGAAAAACTTAAATGTACAACACATACCTGTGTATTTCCTTAATTACAATTTGTTAGGAATATTGCAACCAAATTAGAACTCAGACAGGTGGTTTGTGAATCATATTTAAAGCTGCTAGTGCGTCGATTCATATGAAGGAACAAAACATCTGCCATCCAAAGTAGATAAGCTTTAAAAGTTATAAAACACCAACTTTATTTTGTGTTGTAGTTGTAAGGTAAAACGCCAAATACCAAATAATTGAACCCCTACGATATTATTTCGATGGCCTTGTACGGTACATAATTTAGAAACGACTTAGGATTTCAGAGACATCTTCTTGCAATTATATAGTGGAGGTACTTTAAATTAAACTAGATAGAAATTGTAAGGTAGCTTCAAAGTTGAATAATCATACTTCGAAGCAAGCACACTTTAACCTCTCGGAAGGACCCTACAATACAAATTTGTATAAGTATTAGGACATGCCACGAGGTACATTCAAATTGTCACAGATTTTATCTATAACAATCCTTACCATCTTGAAACCAATCGATGGGTTAGTTAACAGCAGAATTATGAACCGTAACATCACGTGCTTCTATAAAATTATTTGTTAAAATATTATAACAGCGAAGGACTCTACTACATACCATGTGAAGACCAGGCATCTTGGAGAACAAATGGCGTGATATCTCACAGCCGGGTTTGAATAAAGACCTGCTATGCGCAGACAACTAAAAATCGATCGGCCGGTAATACAGGGAGGAAACTACGTCAAGGTGAATCTTTTACTAATTGTAGATTCAAAACTACTTCACTTGTGTTACTGGATAATAACTACCAATAACATAGAGGTTACTTTTTATTACTTCCTTTCGAAGTAATAACCCAAATAACTTGTGGTATAATTAGAGGTACATTTATTTTAAACGAAATTAAGTATTTAAATGGATAAAATTTACAAATACGTGTTATGACAAAACACAACCTAAATATATTTCATACTTTAAATATACAAAATACGGTACATGAAGATAAATAAAAAAGGAACCTTCTTTAATTTATAAAGAAAAAAGAAGGAAGAAATACGTAAAGAAATAATTTAAAAACTGGAACATGACCAGTGGAAATCTGGCATGCTACAACAACGGTGATCGCTATCTAACGTAGTTTCCCATAATAAAAAGTTTATTTCATTCTGATCTTTTTGGATATGCTTTAAGTTCATTTGTTGAGAGAAATAAGGACGCATCCACTTACGGCAAATAATGTTTACCTTGAGAATCAGATATGGCTTTTGTTCTTGTAAATATTTATTGCGTCTTTGCACGAAGAATAAGCTTTTGATGAAGTTATTAAAATGATTAATAGTGAAGATGTATACAACCACTAATCTTCATTGTTCTCTTCTTCTGATGCTTTTACACAAGCTGGCAACCATATTATACTACGCTCTATACTGAAAAACAAACTAAGTATTAGCAGTTGTTTTAAGCAGTGCCGGTTTGTTCAATAGGTCATCTGGGCAATGACTTTCAAAAAATATATCAACCCAATGCTTGTATTGTTCATCATCATCATTATTCTGTCATTTTTAATACAGTGAGCGCCGTTTATTAAAATCACAAATAGTGTTACCATTTGGGTATTGTTTAGGTTTAATTCTGCATAAAATTTAAAACAAGCAAGTAACTAAGCAAACGCATACTCTAGTCCCATCAATTAGTTACATTACTAAAGATATTGTATATATTTAGGGGTAAGTTCATTATGATGCTGTTCTAAATCAGGCGCATCCTCGAGATTTACTGGGGGCCACGGGATCATTTGACCTCGTTGGTTTAAATATAGTTAATATTACAGTGTGGTTAGAAAATAACAGATAAAGTAGGAGTTAGATGTATAATAGACAAAGAAACTGTTCGTTCTATACTGGAGTATAGGTTCGCCAGCCCGCACCGATTCTGTTGGAGTTTCATATAGGTTCCTATATTTATTGCATTTCTCAATAAGCAAAAATTTGTTAGTTAGTTATACTAATTTAACTTTCACTTTCTGGTTATTTTCCTTTTTTTATTTTAACCACGTAAATTGAACGTCTTGACATATAGTTTGTAGTAAACAAGATAAGAAATTTTTTTAAAATTTATACATTAAACTTTGCAACTAATAAGTCACAGTTATTTATAAAAGGGCTTATCCCTTTTACAAAATATATTACAAAGGTTATTTGTAGTCCATTGATTAATTACTTGTATACAACGGAGCATTAAGTACCTTGCAATTTTTCACTTAATAAGACGTATGTATATAAAAATATACAGAATGAAACACTGCACGTGCAGAAAAAACTTAAGAAATTAAATGGTCTTACCATATGGCGGCAACGACCTGTTAACCTTTGAGCCAACGATGCAACATGTGTAGATGCGGGCCTGGAATCGATACCTTGTCCTATAGAACTGCTTTCAACATAAATACCAAATACGTTCAACAATGACAAGATGTAATTTAAACGTCGACAAAATTGAACACAACCATATTACGTAAATAAAATTCTTGCACGTAATAGAAATTGAAATTAAACAAAGTTGCACTATAACAAATTTCATTATAAATTTTGCTTAATTAAATAACCAAACAAACCGTTGCGAAGTTTGAGTTATTTGTTCACATAAGTTGTCTTGGACAACTTTGACTAACTGTTCAACCTATTACGGCGCTTAAGCCAAGAAAACTCAGTTTCCTTCTTCACTTGACTATTAGATAAACAGTAGGCAACCTTTCGCTTTAAGCCGAAACCGAAAAGTGAACCTGTTATATTTGACGAACAAAACTTGTAAACCTTAGTTATCGTAGCATACAGGTTAGGAGCACGCGAAATAGTTGATAATTATGTGATCAACTAGGACGACACAATACTTTGTAAATTGTAATTTGCAAGTTAAATTGTAGCGCGTATTAACGTGTATTGAATTATTAAATATACAAAAGCACTAGAATCAATAGTAAAACAAAACATTTTTAAATAGATACAAATATAAAGGATTTATAACAATAAAATCGACAATTTATTTTGTTGGAAATTTTATGTTACAATTTTTCATTTTACGAGCGCAGTTAATTAATCTTTAAAGTCTAATTTGTTTTAAATAAAGAAATCGAATACTTACTAGATTCAATTATTCACTCATTGCCGACTCATTAGTTTGAACAATTTGTATATCATTTGTTAAACGCAAACCACTTATAACCTATTAACGTTGTTCACTAACCTAGGAATATTCAATCATACGAGGTCAGTCGATTTCTTTGAAAGCGAAATTTCGTTTTCCCTAATACAAGTAATGTTTAAATGTATTTACCGGAATTTAAAATTGTCGTCTGCATTACTACTCATTTGAAAAAATTCCTGTTCACTTTTCATAGATACTTATTAACCGCATATTTGGTGACGCTAAAAGGAATGCAATTATCCGTTACACCACTTTAAACCTAAGAATAAAAAAAACAAGATAGTTATATACGTCTATTAATAATTTTTGCTAATGTTGGCGATACAAGTAAGTAAAACAAACTTTATCAAAAAATATAATGTTTCTAATAAAATATATACATGTATTGATAACATCTATAAACCGCTGTGATAACCAGAGTATGGTAAATCTGGGATAGCCAAATCTCTAAACATTTGCGCAGCGATTGCTTTGTAGTCGTATCTTCTAAGTACTGGCTGGAGTAACATTCAATAGTTTCCAACACTGTCAAGTAATTTAAATTGTTGCAATCATTAAACAAAGAAATAGTCGCACGGTTCTCTTCTTTTAATAACGTTTAAACCCTTTCTTCGTCCGTCGTACTTCCACATACATTTTTTATATCACCAATAAATTTTTCGTAAAATTCTGGAAAGTTTCTACACCTCAACTACTCCATTTTATAACAGATTAATTCTTGCAAGTTTAATAACTTGATGCACTCGTATTCGGGTAGCACAATAACATTCCGATCATTCGTAATTTCCATATTATATAAATTTTCTTCTTGGAATTTATTCGCCACTCATACGCTTTTACTAGATGTTCCGGCAATCAGTTTTATTCTGAATTCATGATCCGGTTGTAATTCTAAAACATCTCCGCCAGAAAAACCATTCGATCTTACCTTTGCTGCTTCTTGGGTAAACTGTATAATTCTAAATTCCAATTGAAAATTGCAAAACTCTTTCCATTTAAAATAGTACATTTTTATAGCATAATCTTGGCACATTCTACTATTGCAGATAATTTACACGACTGGTTGCAGATGTGTTGATGTAAATTCACTTAGCGCATAGGTGGTCTTTTCTACTGGTTTGTCGATACCTAATGGCACTCTTACATCACTTGTAACGTCAACACCACAAAAATCTACTTCTAACTTGTAATTTTGATCAACTCGACAATACTTTGAGAACGAATGCTCTGGAACACCGCTCCCTCGTCTTTTATGCTGACGGTCGAGCCTGCGCAGCTTCTTATTATGTTGATTGGCGTTATATGCAAGCCTTGACTAGAAAAGTGACGCTTATAATTGTTTTATAGTGGGTTTTACCTGTTTCTATTTAACCACCGACACCATTTTAGATTTTTTATAAAAATTACTCTTAGCGGTATTTTTAATATAACTCCGTCAAGTAAGATATTAATTATTATTGTGTTTTCCTCAGGTTCTCAAATCGTTTGGAATTTCGTACTGATTTACAAATCAACCTTTTACAAACCATACGGTGTTCATTTTTAATCTTTTGAGATATACCCATCGTGTAATCTATCAAATTAGTATAGAATTTCCTGGAGATCGAAATCAATTATCACGTTTTCTAAAATTAGCTCCAACAAAGACCCACATAGTGTTTTAATATTCTAAAACCTAACAGAAAATATCTCAGCATGTTTATTTAGATTTAACGCAATAATACTGCAATTTTAAAAAATATTTATACAATATTTATAGCTATTACTAATTCTATGCACCCGTCTGCCGATGAAACCATTTTCAACTCCCTTGAATTCGTAATGGTGCATTGTAAACTATCAATTAAATCGACAATATCAGTCTATGTGAACAGCAGTTGTTCTCTATAGGAAAAAGAATTTCTCTTCGCACATAACACAATACTAAAAATATGGATATAGCACTTTAAATAAACTTCTTACGCATAATTAAATCCAGTATTCGTTCCAACGTATGGAATCTTAGGAATGTAAGTGACGTGCGTAATTAAATGCGATCTTGAACTAGGTAATTAGATTGCTATACCTTTAGGGCAAATATTTTCACGGTGAGAAAACTGATAAAATATTCTAAAACATTTCAACACTTTGGTTAATTATTGTAATTTGAAAAGGTATGACTAATAGCCTTGACGTATTAATTTTCCCACCTTTGAAAATTTCGGGGTAAAACAACATTTTCCAACTTGCATGTTTAAATTGCGATTTTCTAGTGTTATTCAACAACTTTACCTGCAAGACACCTTTTATATTATCTGCTTGTAAACGTTGAAAAAATTAATATTTACATGTATAATTCAAAAACTGTTAATCATTATTTTTTCTAGAATAAACATCTTAAGTATCTCATGCAGTGTGTGTGAAAGCGTTTTTACTGGAAGTGACACCATCAACAAACACAACGACAGGCACATCGATATGGTTTAGTTTCAGGAGAAACTAAAAATTATAGACGATGAGTGGAAGCAAATTAAGTATTAAGAAAAACAGTTGCCGCAGTCCATGAAGAACGTATAAACGCAGCAATTCAGATAGAGCGAGCCAAGTTGCTATTTGAAAAACCATACACCATAACAAAATCTTCCTCCAAAATCATAATTGTAAACCTGAACGCGTTCCATGATTATAAAATAACTTTCAGATTAGTTGAGGTCATTTGCAGACCGTACTTGATGTATCTGTCAACGTATTTAGGAAGTTTATATCAAATCTTCCATATATTATACGTACTAAGGAAGTTGGCGTGCGAAATCAGATATGCAAATTTGACAACTTGCATTTTTATTTAAATAATAATTGTTTAGTTAGGATGGTGACATATAAAGTTGAGGTGGTTAAATTTTTACTTTAAAACTTACAGTTTAGTATATACTCCGTCTGAATATCTACAAACAGTTCTATAAACCCCATCTCCTCGATTATTTCTATAAAGTCATCCAAAACCTCGGGCATTACTGACACAGCAGTACAGTGCTGTATTGCTTCCTCGTATGACTGACACATATGACATTTTTTTCCTTCTAACGAAAACCGATGCCCGCATTCTGCTTTTTTTACTTGTATAGCACTGCGAAACCTTCCAAAGCCTTTATACATGTTTGTTTAATCGTCTCTTTAAACTGGTATAATCGACAAATTATAACTTCTACGCGAACAGTCCTTTCATATGAGCTTCTTTTGTTCGGATATATCCCAATTGTGCCCGATTTGTGTTACGCTTATTTTATTATACCCTCCTCTCTTAATCCTTCTATTATAGATACTTTACATGTGATTTTCCAATGCTCCACCCGCAGGTACTACATTGGCCAGGAAGCGAGTTTTTTTTACCTGGAAAATTTGGAATTTTGCCGAACCCTTGCTGTTCCAAGCAAGGTAGGTATCTTTAACGTGCGTGACAACACTCACACACGGGACCTCCATTTTACCTCTCATCCGAACGAGGGTGTATTTTTGTGAAAAATGCTCGCCTAACATTTTTCAAGCGGACCGTGTCAGGATTCGAACCCGGGACCTTGGGCGTAATAGTCACACACATACCACTACGCCACGGAGCCGCCCTATTATAGATTGTACTTTACTTCATAAACCGACTTGTATATATTTTCGTCTTTATCTTTTAACCAACACGTCCACATAACAAAGATGTACAGGCTCGTCGTCAACTGGTAACTTAATCTTTTTTAGAAGTTCGTCTCTGTTTTCAACTTTAATCTCCTGTATAGGTTTTGGCATTTTTTCCGCTAATCCTTGTGACTGGAAAGCGGTGATTTGCAAAGGCTCAAGCAATTGTTTATAAGCTTCAAATTCTTGCTGAGAGGTAGTATATCCTTTTTTGTGTTCCCCAAACTTCTTTCGTACGGCATCCTGCATAAGATGAAGCTTACGTTTATTTGCAATAAAATCTTTAACGTCCGTCCTCATGAAACTTCGGATTGGGGCTAACCATTTACGTCTTCTTCTATATTTCTATACTCATCGAAGCCTTTTCTATATCGCCCCATACCCAAATCAAAATCTTTTACAATTGTAATAAATCTATGTTTCGAGTCTCTCTCAACCCAACGCTGCAAGCACATCTCTTTAAATTTAAGGTATGATATGTCACCACCTATATGATCAAGAAAGATATAACCAAGGTTTGTGTCATCCTGTTTCCATAATGCGATTGCATTGGCGTTATTTCTGAGTCTATGTTTTAAGGCACCAGCGTAAGTTTAACATATGTAAAAGGAATCAATGATATTATGTCGGAGACACTTTCACCTTATGAGGCAATTTTACTCTATAAAGCAATTTCACCCTATAAGGCAATTTCAACCTATAAGACAATTTCACCCTGTAAGGCACTTACACCATATTCTGATGGAGATAAATTCAAAGAACTTTGTCATTAAAGCACCCACAAACAGACCTAGATCTGAATATGCAAATAAAAGAATAGTTTAATATTATTGCAATATCACAAAGATTATACGCAACACCTAACTTTAAATAAATTGTCTTTGAGACTTAAATGGATGTTATGACGAAGCTTTATCATTACAGTGGTACTACATCTGAGGCGTCGCCGTGGATCAATGTAGTAAGCGTAAGACTACGGATCCCAAGGTCCCGGGTTCAAATCCCGACACGGCCGACTGCTTGAAAAATGGCAGGTGAGCATTTTTCACAAAAATTACGCCCTCGTTCGGATGAGAGGTTAAATGGAGGTCCCGTGTGCGAGTGTTGTCACGCACGTTAAAGATCCCTACCTTGCCTGGAACGACAAGGGTTCGGCAAAATTCTAAATTTCCAGGCAACAAAAAACTCGCCTCCTGGCCAATGTAGTACCTTCAGGTGGAGCATTGGGTATGTAAATGAACGGTACTACATCTGGTTGAACCGAGAAACAGTGCAATGAAAGTGAAAACGAGGACAAAATCTATGTGAATTGGTGTAGTTCTGACTCCCAGCAGATGGGGTTGGGCCTGTCTGACCGTAGAGTCATCATAATAAACCACCAACTCAAAAGTACGACTTCGTAGAGAGTAACCCAACTAGGTCGGTTCATTATCAAACCTTCAAACTTACACAGTTGTATAAAAAGAAGTATAATACTCCTATTTTGTTCCTATTATATGTTAAAACATGCTTACTCATAATGGAGTATCCATACATGCATACCTAACAGTGAATACCCAACCTAGTAGGCGATTAATCAATTTGTGGAAGATAATCAATTTATGGAAACTAGATAGATGTCTTGAAATCGGATCTAAGCGTGTCAACTAAAATAAAACAAATCATTAAAATGATAAGAACATAGTTATCTATTACAAATGATATTTTCCACTAGGCCATGTTAGCATAAGTTCTTGGAATTTACTATGCTATCTAGACGAGCGTTGTGTTCATTCAACTTTTCTCGAACTAGTCGCAATCTTCATGTTGCTCAAGAAACTTGGTAGAAGCCTTGGTATAAAATTTCCAATTTTATGTTAAAAGTCCGAACTACTAAAAATTTTACCATACATGCATACATACATAAAATTATATAAATGATTTGACAAAGTCATAGTCTGTTACACAAAACAAACAGTTGAACTAAAGTTAGCAGTATCGTTAATATCAACTGCTTTGGTTCTTACCTTTTATATTATCGGTAGGTCCTGCGCAATGTTTCTAATCAGCGGCAATTGCTCATAACTAAAGGTGTGGGATCCATGTTTAATGATAGTTCAATAATTCTTGTTGAAGTGTAGGAATAGATGTATAGAATAAAAACTGCTATTTTCTAAAATTAAAAAAAGCGTATTCATTCTAATCACCTACACCTCCACGTAGTGTTTTTTTGCCTTCTTGCTGCCTTATTTCTAGTAAGCTGTAAATTGTTTTACAGGGTTACTAATATACAAGGTTAAGCACTATTTTATTTACTGAATTCTTCACTATATACTAAACACAAAAAACTTAATTCTCTAGAATATTTTACACCATACTGCAATTACGGATTATTGAGGTTATTAAATGGTCAATATTAAAGGAATGCTGAATTCTTACATACTTAATTTTTCTAAATGCAATTGCATTAAAGGGCAATTGCAAGAAACTTATTTTAACGTTATCTGTGAAATTGATTGCATTGTGTTACATAATGCTCTTACATTCTGTTAGTATATTATTACTATTATGATTGGTAATATAAACAAATTCTATCTAAAGTATTTTTCTTTTAAATTACTATTTTGTATTGTAAATAAACCTATTCTGGCTTTGATTTTCGGTACCATGTCTGCAGTACAGACATAAAAGAGTTTGTTACTGTAATGTTGCTATCGTATAATTTAGACGTGCTGATGACATCGGTGTCACTTGATAGAGCATATTACTTGATGCCATCAATTTAACTGATCAATGTATAACACTTTTGCTGTACTAAAAGTTGCTGACCTTCCGACAAAAGCATTTCTAAAATTCTAATCTATGTAATTATCAGGTCATTTTTGCGTGTTCTATATTTTGAAGTTTCCAGACTATTAAGCAATATTTGAAGCTAAACTCCAACTTACCAACCCCAACTATTTATTATTCCACAATATTTTAAAGTCTTTTTTACAATACTGTTAGTTTATTTCCAATACTGCTGTTTTCTATACTTAGTAAGTCCATTTACATATTCTCGATCAATAACTAAAGCATTTGTAAAATGTAGAAAATAAATTACAATTTCTATTAAATTATGTATACTGTAATTTCATGTTGTATAGAAATACATTCCCATTTAAAATGTATTAATCATTGTTAAAGACTTCTTCATTTCGTTCTCTTAAGGATTTCGCTCAAATCTCGACCATTGGTTACAACCCTCCTCTTTATAATTCTCTGTTGTAGTTAGTAGTGCTCTTAGTACATTCAAACTAGCTTCTTAGCCGCTCCAAGATTTTTACTTTGAATTCATATTCCTTGGACGTCTATTCATACGATTTTACTAACCATTCAATGCCGTCTGGATTAACGAACCATAACAAATTAGCCCGTACTGCGTGTTTATATGATAAAAAAGAAATGACGGCTAGAGGTTGATTGCACAAGTATTCGTAAATCGTTTAAAAAATATTGTTTATATATTTTTTTCATTTTAAACAAAGAAATATTTTAGTTCAAATTACTTTGAAAAGCAATTATTTCAAGTTCCTTATGTTATTGTTTCTTCAAGGTTATATACTACGAATCTTCAACTTTATTATAAGGTAAAAAATTTATACCTCGTTTGTGAGTTCTTTCTGACTGATTCTTCTCAAATGTATTTATACAAATAGTGTATAAAACATGCATTGGTTGTGCCACAGCAAGCGCAATACGATTCTCTTGTGCTTAATTACAGCTAATACATACACAGGCATTGTATAGTCAAATGTTTATATATCAATATCTGCTATATAGTTTATAAGAGCGTTAGAAGAAATGGCAATAAACACGGTGAAGTTTATCTACAAATCACTGTTTATACAATTTCCGATTGCTATGGATGGTACTGTTCGTTTTCTCCACATTATTATCTACATCACTTTGTACCACCTTTTGAAGTGAATAATTAAGTCACGTATAAATTGAATCCCTAAGTATACAACCAGACCGTTGTATCGGGAAGGTTTGGCAGTAACATAGTATGTGTTAAATATATGCCTTTAAGTAAAAATTGCAATTGCTTAATCATTCACAGTTTTTTGTATACATGTCACGTGCATAGGGCGAGGTGTAATTGCAATAGGTCTTCTCAAAAGGTGTTAAGGTAAAAATCACGTAACATTCTGACTATCATTTTATGAAAGTGTTCAAAATAGTTATGAAGAGGGACTTGAAATAATGAAACCGCTTTTGGATACCATGTCTCTGGCACGTCATTCTCTGCATTTGTCTGCTACACTCATTTCTTTAATGTATTACTATAATACGTATGATGTCTCGAGTAGATGAAAATCAAGGTTCGCACTGGTGACGGTCGTTTCTGGAAGTCTCGATGTCGTTGGCAGAGTTGGTAACTGTCTGTGCTACCGATTGGACTAGTGATGGCATCAGGTAATTGAGTTTTTCTTTGCTATCTACGTGGGCCGGGCTATGTCTGAGGTGTGTAGACTGCGGGGGTGGTAGCGACGATAAACTTATTATTTGTCTACTTTGTATTGTTGAAAACAGTGGTCTAATTCCATTATGGTTAAGTGTCGCCATGATGAAACGTACCCGTTTGACCAAAAAATAGAGTATAACAAAATTGATAAGGACAAGTTTAATGGATAAAGCAACTAGATAACAAGGTAAGTAGTGGTTCTTGTCAACATTTAGGCGTAGAATCTATTGGTCATCGAAGCAGTCTGCCAATATGTCAAAGTTTAAATGCGGTTGACCTACTTTTGAAATTAGTAGCCTTTTGAATTTAGAACTAATCGCTTTTTAATGAGTTTCCTTATTAAAAACCCATTAGCACTAAGCGTTTTCAATGGTTTTCCTCATTAATAACCCATTACCACTAATCGCTTTTTAAATGGATTGTTTTATTAAAATCCCATTAACACTATTGGCTTTTTAATGGAAAAACCAGTAAACACCAGGTTTATTTACTTTCTTTGTAGACCTTAAACTGGCTGGAATGTTAAAATCTCGGCTTTTAGTGCGACCCAGAGCGCGGAATGTCTCATTCCACAAACCCTTGGTATTTATAAAAATAATTATCAAAATCGATCCTACCTTATATTGTAGACAAATGTCCTTCGGGGATGATCTCAACACGCTTCACCACTAGGTTGCATTGTTAAAAACGCAACTCCCCTTGCACTTGGTTATTCACAAAGCACTTGCTTTGTCTTTAGTCGTAATTCCTATTACTCACTCAAACCGACCGACACGCCCCGGCGTCCCTTCATCACTTAACAATACTCGCAATGCTTTTGCAACTCGATTAAAAACAGTTCCTACCCTGTACTGCACATCTTATATTAATACTATCTTATACTACTAAACAAGAATACTTAAACCTAATGCTAAAAGGAATATTATATACAACTACTAGCGCGGCACATCGTTTTGTGCTGTTGAACATGCATGGTAATTATGCGAACCGGATAGTCTTCGCTTGGTTGTTAAACCAGGGTATATAATACATAATGGATTAATTTTTTTACTTATGTTAAGATTTTAATACGAAGATAGAGAGAGAAAGGAAAAAATTAAGAAATCGAATAAACGAAAGTCACTTGTACTGTGCATAACCGAGTAGGTATGATGTAGTTAAGAAAGCGATCGGCTATCTCATTTCGTAGGGCGTTGAATGTTTCAATTCTATTATTGCTGCTTAATGATAGGTATCTGACTATTTGCACTTGCATTTTCAAGGCGATCTAATGGTTCTGGGTAGGTTCTGGTTGCCATGGGTTATAGTGGATTAATGGATCAATTTGCTACGTGAACCATCTTTAACTTTGCGTTTGGAAGGTCCCCCTATTTGATTACATAATTCACGGGACCGGGATCTGTGGACTATTTCGCATGGTCCATGAACTTTGACAAGAGTTTTTCGTTTTTTCGTACAAAAGGGTGTTGTGTAAAAACACGTACACGGTCCCCATTATAGAAATTTATTATGTGGTGCTTGTGATTGTATCTGAATTTTGCGTAGGGTTGCATTTTTCTGGATGTTCTGTATGGCTTGGTTTCTAACTAGTAATAGGAAAAATTACATTTAACAATATATGTATATATATAACTACATACATACATACTTACATACATATATACATACATACATACATATTTACATACTTACATGCATACATAAATACATACATACATAATACATGCATACATGCATACATGCATACATGCATACATGCATACATGCATACATGCATACATGCATACATACGTACATACATACATAGATGCATACATATATAAAATTATATAAAATGATTTGACAAGGTTATAGTATGTTACACAAAATACACAGCTAAACTGAAAGTAGTCGTTGCGTTAATATCAACTATTTTGGTTCTTACCTGTTATATTGTTGGCAGGTCCTGAGCAATGTTTCTAATCAGAGGCAATTTCTTATCACTAAAAGTGTGGAATACCTTTGAAATGCAATACTTGATGATATTTTGCCTTATTCTTGTTGAAATGTAAGGATAGATGTATAGAATAAAATTTAACAATTTTTTATAATCAAAAGTGGTAAATTCATTCTAAACACCTACGCCCTACGTAGTGTCTTCTTGCCTTGTTGCTGCCTTACTTCTAGTAAATAGTAAATTGTACTACAGAGTTACTAATATACAAGTTGAAGCACTATTTTATTTACTGAATTTTGCACTATGTATTAAACACAGAAAACTTAATTCCCTGGAATATTTCATACCCTACTGCAATTACAGATTATTGAGGCTATTAATTAGTCAATATTAAAGGAATGCTGAATCCTTACAAACTTAATTTTTCTAAATGCAATTGCATTAAAGGATAAATGCAAAAAAATTATTTTAATGTTATCAGTGTATTTGATTGTTCTGTGTTACATAAAGTTCTTAGATTCTGTTAATATACTATCACTATTATGATAGCTAATGTTGAAGTTGATTATGTAAATAGCAAGCATTTAACATCCTGTATATAGACCATAATTAGTTTTAAGCGACGCAAGTAAGCATATCTTACAACAATAGAACACGTATTTAACAGAAAAATAGGTAATTCATACATTATGTAAATAGCAGGTATTTAACACTCCGTTATTAATTTTAAGTAATGCAAGTAAAAATATCTTTCAATAAAAGTACGCGTATTCAAGAGAAATTATAGTACATGTAATTAAACACGCGTTGAAAAGTGTTCTAATTAGTTATAAAACAAATACGAAGATAAAAGATAAAACCTAATAAAGCTTTATGCAAGTACGCTGAAACAATAAACATTTTTGATAAGAAAACGCAGTTTCAAACACGCATAAAATAAACGAAAGTAGAATTAAAGTTACATCATTTATTTTGTTCAATTATCCAAAAAGGCCATATCTATACAAAACAACGTGTAGTCAAGATAACGATGTATCAATAGCAAATAGATATTACACGAAAAACCAAATAAATTACATCAAAAACAACTTTGATATGCAGGAAATACAAAGACGTGGTTGGTTGAGATATCTACAAGACTTGTTGAAAACCCAGCCTACATGTAAGTGGGATGAGCCTATATTAACACAGAGCAATGATAAGACGGGTCAGTTTAAAACTCTGGCAGGGCGAAGTTGCGTCACTGCTAATCAAAAGTCACGCGTAATTTAATATTTAATAAAATATCAAGTGATAATAGTGCTACAATTATAAAGGCTCCTTTTGTCGTTTAACGTGAGTAGAATTTGGGGTAATTTATTTAAACTAAATATTAATAATAATAGGGCTTCCAATGGATCGATATAATATTTCAAATGTGTGGATAGATATAATAATTCGAATGGATTAATAAATATTTCGAATTGGGCGATATAACATTTTGAATGTGTCGACAAGAAGAATATTCGAATGTGTTAATGATGATAATTCAAATTGGTGGTGTCTTTCTGAATAATTCATGTATGCGTCGATAAGAACAATTCAAATCTGGGTCAATATAATATTACAATTCAAATTAGCGTCGACAATTATATTTTGGTACAATTTTGAGTTGCGAGATTCAAGGCATATGAAATAAAGAAGAACGAAGTAACTTTTGGAAAACGAGGGGTGACCGTACTCAAACACTGGTTCAACGAAAGGACAACAAAGGGGTGTTGATCCACGACCTGAACAAGCCGTAGCAGGTCAGATTTATTTAATTTTAAGATATTTTTCTATTTAAATTTCAATACTGTCCTCACTTCGGTGTATTGTGGAGGGCGCGAATCAAATCCTGCAAATTTCACTAATAACGCATAGTTTGTTACGGTATTCCGTGCAGACAAGGAAGAAAACAGCAAAGCAAGTAGAGAAAATTGCCTACATCGAATACCGCAAAAAAACATGGACAGAATGATAGAATCAAATTCCAAAAGAGTTACAGTTCTGGCCAGCTCAATACCATCGTAGAGTGGGGTGGGTGATATAGAAAAAAAAAATTGGAAACATCGATAAAAAGCTATATTACAACCCGTAAGTAAAACATACAGCCCCAAAATAATATTTGCAAACGTCAATAATACACATTTACGTAATCGTTCATGATAACGTGATGTAAACAAAGCATCAATTTACATATAATGCAGTATAAATCTAAACATTTTGAAATATCGAAAATACAATCTTATTATCTACATAATAGGTACATATTTACATGCAAACATAATTACAATATTATCTAGCCCTAAATATCTACAAGAAATAATACAGTATACATGCATGAAATAAAACAGTAACATCTGCAAGAAAAAATACAGTAAAATTTGCTTTGGGAAGTACATTTTGTAAGATTTAAAAACTTGGTATTAAATTTTAAACAGCGTAATCAAATAATATCTAGCAAGTTGTTGATGTTAACATTAATTTGCACAGAAAAAGTAAACAGTAACAAGTGCTATAATGCAAGCTTTAATAATAACGTACATAATCGTTTGCGTTGTTTGTGTTCATCTGGTAACGTACAGTCTGCAACTTATTGCGCAGTCATCTATAAAGGAGCGCCTACCTTCCAAAACAGTCACACAATTGAAGCAAACAGAAAAATACAGTGTACCTTAAACTATTTTCTCTCTGCTGCCATCTTAGGATGAAAAAATGCAGGCTGCATTTGTTTACGGCTGAGTGCTGTAACCAACAACTTAACTATACTAACACACTATGTACAAAACGCATTTTACAATCGCGACTTTACATCGCTCAAAGAACTTTGTATAACTTTAGAGTCGTATACAGAGAAGTAGAATAAGTACGAGATTCGAATAAGTAAGAGAGTTTTTCAAAAGTTAAACTTGTATTGATACAACGTCATAACAACGGGGTAAGTAACATAAAGCTATTCCCAGCAATAGAATGTTGTATATTCTACAAAAGCAACCAAAAATATACTCCAGATAACGACAAAACATTCCTAGAATGCAAGCAATAAAGAGGGCAAAATACGATGATTAAGTCCATTGAATTTTATTGTAGGATTGGTAAAGCAAAACATATTTCAAAGCAACCAGGCGAGAATGCAACTAGACATACGGCTAAGGAAGATAATTTGCCTGACCTTTAGAAATGAATAGAGATTTGTATTATTATCGATCCATGCTACGGAGCTACCAGGAACGATTAAATAGAAGGAACGATTTTATTACCCATTAAACTTGAACGAACTCGAAAACCTGCAAATAACAAAATAGAATTTCACTCTAAACGAGCAAATATTAACATCCTTAAAGTATTTTAATGAGCTAGAAGTTTTAATCTTTCAAAGAACCTATTAGAAGTGGTTTTAGCGACCGGCAAAATGTTTGCTACTTTCAACGAATAACTATTGGAAATAATAGACAGCTGTTAGAATTTGTTACAGGGAATTGATAAGTCGAGCTTCTAGCTTTTAGAAGTGGTTTTACGAAAACAAACATTCCAAAGAATTTATTAAATGCGGTGAAGGATGTATTCCACGTCCTGAGAAAAATCGTTATACAGGACGGTTTAATACGCATTTATTGAACTTGTTAAGTTCCAATAATTTGAGAATAACATGAAATGGGTTTAGATTAGCGTTTTTAATTAAGGTAATTGCAAATCAATGCAGATTCGCTCTATTTCAAAAAGTTAACGTAACAAGCTTTGATCTACAAAGAGCTTTACACATTGCCTTCGCAGGTGGAAACAACTTCAAATTCCAGACCTTTGAGTTCTATCTCATCCGATCCTAACGATTTGCAACCCCTCTTTCCTGCCCATTTCTCGGTTTGAAGACCATAGGGCGCTGCTCGCGTTCCTGATGTAACTTGGACCATTTCATATTATCAATTTTTCAACGTGCTCAACATTTCCATCAAAAATTCTGGAAACGATGGAGTTTCGAGTATATTTCAGAGTGGCAAATACGGCAAATGTGCCAGGTTTATCATTCTAAGCTGAAGCAAGAAACTTTGGTCTAAAGAAGAGAATCTACCTACAATGAAATGGAAGTTTGGTAGAGTTCTACTAGTGCACTCTGGTACTGACAAGATTAGTCGTGTTGCGTCCGTACAGACTTTAACAGGCATAGTGTGACGTTCCTGTTTCCAAAACTGCGTTCACCACCAGAGGAGCCTTTTAGCGTGTAAGTTTAGTGCTCAAGTTCGCTCAAATGGCTGTGCTGTGCGCTACTTTTGTATAAGTTTTCTACGCTCTATGTTTACATGCATATTATTTACTGTTCATGTTTATTTCTATCATTGCGTTCACATTATAGGGTTTAAGCAAATTATGTATCTTTAAAAAATCCAAATTTTTGTAAAAATTAAAATTTTTCCGGGGGGAGGGGGGCAATGTTGGAGATTATGTATTTTGATATTCGCTGATCTTGCCCCGCCACTTGTTGTAAAAGTATATTCGACATTCAGACGTGTTGTGTTTTCTGTACGATTGGCATCTCAAGCCAATATGTACGTAAAATGTTCACTATACACCTAGGCCGCCCACAAAGGGGGTCAATGGGGGTCGCCTGACCCCCCATGAATATGTTCCTTTGGTTTTTTTTCGTTAGAAATCGCAACACGAAGTGCACCTTCACTAGAGATTGAAGAAGATTACGATTTCACTATCGGTTATACTATTGTTTAAAAATAAAGTAAACCTAAATGTTGAAATTACACTACAGATATGCCTATTGTCTAACTATAAATAGACCGACTTTGTATGTCATTTTAAGCAGGAAATGCGAATTAATGCGATTACCTTACAATAGTAACCCTAACCGCCTATAACAAAACTGTTATTTTCATTCTTTAATATCTAAATATCTTTACCCTGAAAGTTTCTATTCAAACGAAATATAAATAAAGGCTTTCATAATGGTTTCTTTCTTATAGTACAGGTTCAGGTACTCTACAACTAAAACTTTGGGATGTTCTACAAATGTCTCATTGTGTTCTATTCTGAGAAAAAATATATTCTTTATCTATAACAGTAAAGTACGTCTATATCTTCAGTGACTTCAGTTTGTATTCAGTGTTTTTCGAATGCGGTGTACTTTTAATTTGTGACTTAGGAAACTTTATCTGGCTGTTGAATTAGTAGAAGACGTGTATGTTGATAGATATTGATTGGTCATTTTCCTTGTAGTTATTGTTATCAGTGTTGATAAGTAGTGTAGTTACTGGTTTTTGTTTTTAAAGAAGGCCGAAGATTGCAGTTACAGTTTAGTTACGGATAGGATAGCAGTAAGTACTAATGTACCTAATGCGTGAGAATACATATTTAAAAATAATATTTATTTGCAATTAGGAGATTCTTATTTTTTTTCTTTAAAGTCTATTTGATTAACAAATCTCTTCTTTTGAAGTATCAGAAAAGTAAAGCGTGTTATTTTTTTTCAGAAATTCAGATATAAGATCAGTAACAATACTAACAATGGATATTAGAAAATTTTTCAAACGAAATGAACTAAAAGAATCATCTAGCATAGGCTGTAGTAGTAGCGGTGCTGGTGCTAATGCTATTTTTGAGTGTAATAGTATAGTACATAATAGTGTCAATGATCTAAATAAAGCTGGTAGTTCGTCACCTAATACTTTAAAATCTCTCACATGTGAATATGACACCAATCTTTCAACTGATAAGAATGAGTACATGCTCGATTTGGGCAATTTTGTTAACTCGAATGAAACACTTTCTGACGATGTTCGCTTTTCATTATTAACAAATCCTTACAAACCAGATCCTAAATATAATTTCAAGAACGATTCCGAAGAAAGAAGACGTGCTTTTAGATATGACTGGCTTCAACAATACGATTGGCTTGCGTATTCTACAAAACTCAAAGGCTCACTTTGCAAATATTGCGTAGTTTTTCGGCCAACTGTTAAAAGAGGGGTTCTTGGTTTTTTCATTGTAAAGCCCTTCACAAAATATCATGACTTTGTCGCTTCTGCAAAAGCACATGCTACAACCGAATGGCATCGTGATTCAACTATAAAAGCTTCTAGTTTTACAAAATTATTGAAGGAAAACGTCTATCAATTACCTCTCAAATAAATGAAGCTGAGCGGGATTTGATTGAATCGAATCGCAAAAACTTATACCAATAATATCCACCGTCATTTTTGTGGTATGCATGATTTGCCATTACGAGGTGATAAAAAAGGTAATTTTGAGGATCTTTTACAATTCAGAATAGAAAGTGGGGATCACATTCTAAACGAGCACTTAAAGTTTTGCAAGAAGAACTCAAAATACACCTCTCACAGAACTCAAAATCAAATAATTTCAATTTGTGGAACATTAATTAGGGAAAAAATTGTGAAAGATGTGAATTTGAGTGAAGCATTTTCAATTCTGGCTGACGAAAGTGCAGATATTGCTGGGGTAGAACAGTTATCACTTAGAGTAAGATTTGTTAGTAATGACAATTCGGTCAGAGAAGAACTTTTAGACTTTGTAGTCCTTACATCGATGAAAGCAGAAGGTATAACTGCTGCAATTTTAAACGCTTGTAATGAATATGGTCTTTGTATGGATAAATTAGTTGGATTAGGGTTTGGTGGTTGCTCGACGATGGCAGGTTAGTAGCAGGGAGTCCATAAACTTATTAAAAATAAATATCCAAAAGCGATATATTTTCACTGCGCGTCCCATAGATTAAATTTAGTGATAAATGATTTGAACAAGATTCCGGATATTCAAAATTCAGTAGGTACCATTAAAGAAGTAATTACTTTCTTTCGAGATAGTCCATTAAGACGTAGATATGTTTCTAATATTCTACTATTATGTGAAACACGCTGGTCCGCCAAATATAAATCAATGAGGTTGTTTGCGGAACATTTTGCAGATACTATGAACGCTCTGGAAAATTTAGCTCATAACCGTGAAATAAATGCTCAGACCAGAAATAGGGCCAGTCAACTATTAAATTGCGTTTCTTCGTCGAAATTTATTCTTTGTCTGCATATTATGGCCAAATATTCTAGCAAATTGAAACCTGTTTGTAATGCACTGCAGTCTAAAAGTATAAACTTATTTTCCGTTAAACAGCACATAGATGAACTACTCAAATTTTTTAAGGCACACCGTAGTGATCCTGAACAATATTTTAAAGAGGTTTATAAAAAAAGTGTTGAACATGCCCATGGTTTTGGATTGGAAATTACATTACCACGTATTGCACTAGTACAAACCCATAGGTCTAATTATCATATGAGTAGTGTTGAAGATTACTTTCGAGTAAGCCTTTTTATTCCTTATTTGGATTCTGTTATACAGTCTATTTCCACAAGGTTTTCTGAAGATGCTACGACTTGTTTTTTACTCTCTGGATTACATCCAAATAACTTAAAAGACAATAATATAAAAAGAGCATTGTTAAATAAAAAAGAAGAAATAGCCAGAAGTTACAACATTGATAACTTTTCAGAACAGTTGCAAACGTGGGTTGAACTTTGGCAAAATAGAGAGATTCAACAAGATACAGACTTTGTACATTTGCTTGATAATAAAGTTTCTTTTTTTCCGGCCATCAAAACTGCGCTGAATATTTTTTTGGCATTACCTCCAACTACTGCAACAATAGAAAGGTCATTTAGTACGCTAAAGCGGGTAAAATCGTGGCTTAGATCAAGCATGTCAGGGGATAGATTATCAGGTTTATGCATGCTTAGTATACATAAGGACATGGTAGGTAGGGAGAAACAAGCATTTATAAATGAAGTCCTAAATAGATTTGGTCAAGACCGAAGAAGATTGATATTTTTTATTAAAAAATGATGATGATTAATAAAACGCGAGAACAGTCCTATTCAGCAGTGCCAGTTATAATAGTTTGTTGTACCCTTCTTAGTTGTTAGTCATGTTTGTTTGTGCAACAAATATTAAAGACACTATTTAAAGTGCCCGTCGGATATTTATTTACTATTAATTAATATCTGTGGTTTGTGGACATTTGATTGACAATGTGGTTTTTCTGTTTCCGTTAAATATGGTTGTGTCGTGTCTGTATTTTTACATTTTCTTACGGGCGGCTTATTACGTGTATTGGAATAAGTCCATTCAATTTTCAATTAGTGTGTGTTAATGTAAAATCCAATCTTTTCCATTTGCTACCCTGTGCATCATCAAGCCAAAAGAATTGATAGCCTGCTGCACCAGCAATTTACCAGATTGGTAAGTAACTTTACACTTTATGAAAATTCGATTAATTACAGAATGCTGCATTTATTAAGAATCTATCAATCCTACATCATACTTTTTTTATATATCATATAGTCACAAAACAGAGTGTAAGCAACCCGACTGCTACCAAAATACCTTACTCCTTTCTCAATTGCGCAACCACGTATTCCTTAAATTTTCTTCATAACCGTTATGTCGTCTATCAAGACATTGAATAATTAAACAACTCTTAGACGTGTTTATTAATAATTACTATAAACGCATGCAACTACAATCATCATGTACCGCACCCCGCGTGCGTTCAACAACATGGTGCTTCTCAACTCGGGTCACTACAGCATGCCTTCCTACTAACTCAATTATAACAATAGCTGTGTTTCCTAGAAAAATAATTTTGTAAAGGTCTTTCATTTCTTTTCACCGAAAGATCAAATAGATTTTGGAAGGGATATAATGGGTAAAGAAAGGACAGCTGCCCCAATTAGTCGCCTCTTACGACAGGCAGGGGAATCCCTAGGACTATTCTGCCCCGGTCCTAGACGGGGAATCTTATACATTTTTGAAAAGTGATTTATTTCAGAAATTATGGTTGGGACAAATTCTACTTTCGAGTAATTCTATTTAGTTAAGTTTCAGGTTTTTGAGAAAGTGTATTCCGCAGACATTTTGATAAATCGTTGCGATGTGTTTTAATTTTACTGTAAATATGTTTATAGTTTCTGCATTTGAGGTATATGTGTTACAGTCAATTTGGAGTTTGGTTATCTGATATTTAAATACTGAAAAATTAATTCTTGTACGTGTTTCCTCTTTCTCACGGGTAAAAAAATTTCAAGCGGTTGTAAACCGCAATCAAGAATCTAGCCAGACTAAAATGAACCTGGCGGGGGCGTTTGGTATGTGGTGAAACGAAGAGATCTGTACTTCCTCCACTTTTGTGCATTTATAATGGGGTTGCGACTTGTCAAATTCAAGGTTGACTTTTCGTTTCTGTAAAGTGACTTTGATACTGGAAACGGATTGTAACAAGTCCAATTAGCTAGAAGTGTTATGATGGATTGCCCTCCCGTAGGTAATGTGATGAGGAAAACTATGGTACTGTACTGATTTAGCATTTTATTAAGATAATCCGAATTTACAGATTGCTCCTTTTCAATTTTGTGATCGGTATTCAAAACTAAACAACATATTCTATTGGAAAGAATTTTCAGTATCACATGCAATTCATATTTTGACCATTAGATTTGTTGTATGGAGGATCTGTGTGTAAATATTAATCATGCAGGATGTTGGCTATCTACAAATACAGTTGAAGTAGCTATAAACGCAAAATATAAATTACATAAACTATTCTACTGCTATCTGAAAGAACATACCAAAGTGCAACTAATGCACATAGTCAGTACTCATTAATTCGTAAGTCATTTGAAAATATTGTTTTTATTTTTTTTTTCATTTTAAACAAAGAAACATTTTAGTTCAACTTACTTTGTAAAGTAATTATTTCAAGATCCTTATGTTATTGTTTCTTTAAGGTTATATACTACGTATCTTCAATTTTATTATAAGGTAAAAAATTAATACCTTGTTACGATCATTTTCGGCAATAATTGGTTATTTTATTTACAATAATTTTCAACTCAAATCCTTTGCTAATTAATTATCCGTTTAGCTAAATTCCATGTCTACGGTTAAATAAAATCGTGGATTTATAATTAAAAAGAAATAGGCTGGCTAACAATTTTCAACTAAAATCCACTTTGCTTGTAAAACGAAACTTTATTTGATAAACTAAATATCCTGTATATTTCACTTGGTAAATACTTCTGCTAATTAAGAATAAATTCTACTTCCCCGAATTCGCTAACGTAAAGTTTACGCTATACCCAGATAGTCGATAACGTGTTCCAAGTATCCGATAATTGCTTTTTATTTGTTTTCCGTCGGAAGAATTCGTCGAATTAAAGCTGCGTATTATCCCAATATAAACTGTGTTTTTCTAGGTTAATTCTAAATAGAAATATTACTTTGAACTCTGGTCACTGGCTGAACAAAATTAATTTTATTTGCTTTCCAATCTACACAACAGAGACACGTGTAGGAATGTTTGGTTGTTTCCGTTTTTTATTATGAAAATTTTGCGCACGCAATACGGCGTGCTTCTTCCGGTGATCTTCAAGCCACGATGAATGGTGGTCCTTTGCTGTAATGGAAGGCCAATTGCGTTCTTTTTGGATGTAGCCCCACCTACTCGTTGCCGGGGACCAGCTGGTGACTCAACGCCGATGTCAGCAACTTCAAGAGTGAGTGTTTTTTTTTTCATTTACGATTGCGCCCATATTGGTTGGGATTTTCGGTTTATGCTCATGCATTCCTAAATTTAATCCGTTTAGACGACAATTAGTGAATTAGTTTGAGATTTATTGACACTATATGAATGCATTACTATTTGCTTTAAATAGCTAAGAGTGTACAACTTATTAAAGTGAAAATGATTTTAAGGCTTGCTGCACGTTTGAAAATGCTGTTGCCATTAGATGTATATACTTAGTTTTAGATTTACCATGCTGATTTAGGGCTGTTGGTTTTAGAGGGGTTATTTCGCTTATTTTTTATTTTTGTTGAAATTCAATCTAGGGAGTAACCTAAAACCGGCAGCTCACCGTTTAAAAAAAATGATTTGTTCTTTTGGTTGATATTTTTTTTTAGATTTAGTGTGTAATTATTTATTGCGTGTTCATATTGTGTTTAATTATAGGTTTCTTTTGTTGATATGTTGTGTTTTGGGTATGCATAAATGTGTGTAATTTTTCTTTCTTTATCTCAGGCCCATTTCGAATGGACCTGCACGTTGCCGAAGTTCTAGATTACTAGAACAGGTGAAATGTTCTAATGAGCTAAAGAGCCAAACTACAGGTCTATACAAAGTTGTAAGGTCTTTAGTGAGGAACCAGACTAAGTCAGGTCCCCGAAAGAGGGCAGCGGCTCTTTCGGTACTTAGATTGGCAAAGACCATAGGGGTCGGTATGGCAGTCTAAGACACACTACCGCGATGTGGAAGCCACCACATTACCTCCCAAGTACACAGCGTAAGTAAATTATAATAAAATGATGACATTCTCTGGGGTAAAAGATTCCGGAGTTAAAATAGTCCCCCATTCGGATCTCCGAGAGGGGACTACTTCGAAGAACGCGATCGGAAAGTTAAGAATAAGAGTCGGGAACATTTTGCGAGTCGGAACGTGGAATGTTAGAACTATGAAGCAAGTGGGTAAGCTAGAGAACCTAAAAATCGAAATGAATAGGTTATCACTAGACATAGTAGGGATCAGCGTAGTTCGGTGTCCAAAGGCGAGGGATTTTTGGAGTGGAGATTTTAGGGTAATTCATACAGGAGCAGAGGAGGGAAATTTGGGTGTGGGGATAGTTATGCTGAAAAAGATAGGATACTGAGTAGAAAATTACTTATAAAAGAATGAAAGAGTTCTAATGGTTAGATCAGAATCTAAACCGGTAAACACAGAAATAATACAAGTATACATACCCACCTCTAGCTACAGTGACGAAGAGGTAGAGGCGATCTACAAAGATATCGAAGACATATGAAGACACGTAAAAGGACATAAAAATTTAATAATTACAGAGAAAATAGGCTGGTAGAATTTTGCGACAAGAACAATTTAATCATTACAAACATATTATTTCAACATCATGCTAGAAGCTGATATACGTGGAAGATGCCAAGAGACATAGGAAGATATCAAATAGATTACATTACAACGGTTTAGGAATCAAGTAAAAGACTGTAGAAGCTACTCAGAAGCAGATATAAACACTGACCACAACATCGTAATTATGAAGGCCGCACTTAAATTTAAAAATTTCAAAAAAAGAAACGGAAAAAGGCACTTGGACCTACAGAAACTAAAAGAAAAAATATTCAAGAAAGATTCGAAAAAAGGTCAAATGAATTGCTCAAATATATCGGCAAAATATCTGATACTCAGGAAATATAAACAGAATGGAATAACATTAAATCCCGCTTCAACATGGCGGCCAGAGATATTCTGGGGTATACACAAAAAAAAAGAAACCATGGATAACAAAGGATATCCTGAATTTAATAGAAGAAGGACGAAAATACAAAAATAAATCAGACGAAACAGGAAAACAGAGATACAAAGCCATAAAATGGGAAATTATTCGCAAATGCAGGAAATTTAAAGAACGATGGATTGATGAAAAGTACAAAGAGTTACAGACTAAGATGGAAGTAGGAAAGACCAATGAAGCATACAAACTAATTAGAATCAATTTTAGGGATATAAAACCGTATAGCAAAAATATAAAGGACGCGGGAGGAAATGTCATTATAGAAAATGTAGAGAAAGTGGGTAGATGGCAAGAATATATAAGAAATTTATATGCAGGAGAAGAACTAACTGCATTAAAACAAGAATAAGACATTTAAAATGATGACTTGGGATATCCTATACCTAGAGATGAATTTGAATTAGCATTAAAGGGTCTGAAAAATGGTAAGGCGCCGGGTACAGATAAGGTGCAAACGGAAACTCTAAAAGCCGCTGGTCAAGCAGTAACGGAACGTCTCTTCCAACTTGTAAGCTATATGTATGAAACAGGCGAGATACCTAAAGATTTCAAACGTAGCATTATAGTAACTATACCAAAAAAGAAAGGCGCAGATAGATGTGAAAATTTTCGAACAATAAGTTTGACAGCACACGTGTCACAAATATTAACTAGAATTGTACAAAGGCGAATGGAAAAACGGGTTGAAGCAATACTAGGAGAAGACCAATTTGGGTTTAGGCGAAACAGGGGAACACGGGAGGCTATCTTAGCTCTCAGGGTGATAATGGAGAAAACAATAGAATAAGGGGAAAACGTGTATATAGGGTTTGTAGATCTAGAAAAAGCATTTGACAATGTAAAATAGAAAAAAATGTTTGAAATACTCAAAAAGATTAGAATGAGTTATAGGGATAGACGAATAGTACATAGCTTATACAAAGAGCAAACAGCAGTAATAGAATTAGAGCAGGAACGTAGAGAAGTAAACATTAGGAAAGGGGTGAAACAGGGATGTGCCCTATCCCCATTGATTTTTAACTTGTACATAGAAGAGACAATGAATACTGTCAAATGCAGGAAGACATTTGGAATTACTATGCAGTGACAAAAAATTGATATGCTTAGATTTGCAGATTATAGCGGTAGCGTCTAGCAAGGAAGAGTTAGAAGCTGCTCTTAATGAAATGGAAACGGTTCTAACAGAGAGATACGGTATGAAAATTAACAAAACTAAAACTAAAGTTTTAGTATGCAAAGGTAGGGAAAATAAATCAAAAACAAGAATACAAGTATGTAACACGAACTTACAAGAGGTTAAGGATTTCTGCTACATTTAACAAGAAGAAGCAACTACTGTGAGCAAAGACCACAAACATAGAAACAAGGAAAAGATTGCTTAAAAAATATGTGTGGAGAACAGCACTGTACGGCTGTGAAACCTGGACAGTAGGAGAAGCGGATAAAAAAAAGGTAGAAGCCTTTGAAGTGTGGTGCTACAGACGTATGATGAAGATATGATGGACAGACGAAGTTAAGAACGAAGAGGTACTAAAAATTGTAGGGGAAGAAAGAAATACGTGGAAAACGGTAAAAAAGAGGAGAGATAGGATAATAGGCCACATACTACGGCATGAGGGAATAGTGCGGAAAATATTAGAAGCAGAGATAGGAAAAAAAAGAAGCAGACCTAGGTTAGACTACTGCACACAGATAGTAAAAGATGTAGGCTGTAGGGGTTTCAGGAAGATGTGTAGGCTAGCCCAGAATAGAAATCAATGGAGGTACGCATCCAACCAATCCCAAGATGGATAAACTAATGACGAAAAAATAACTGTGCTTAAACATGATGATTATTATAAGTAACTACAAGAATTGATTGGGCAATATTCTCGAATAATGTTAAGTGTGTGAAAGAATTTACTGGAAAACCATTACTTCGGCAAATGTCTAAGTGTTGGGGGATCTTGGTAGCCACAGGTTGCTTAACTCTCTTCACTGAATCTCTCTGAAATAGGGCATAAAATTAGAAAACAATAGAAGGGGAACGAGCTGTATACACATGCTGTGTGAGAATTTCAGGGAACTATGTAGGCTAGCTCAGAATATAAATAAGTGCAGGTACGCGTCCAACCAGTTTTGAGACGGAAAACCGAATGACAAAAAAATAAGCGCAGATAAATCTGATGATTAGTATAAATAACTAACTAGTTGTTGGTTGCGAAATATCTGTAACTAATGATGACTGTGCGAAAAGATATATTGGAAAATATATTAAATCGGTAAATGGTTAAGTGTTGGGGGAACTTGGCAGCCACAGGCTGCCTACCTCCCTTCACAACCACTGAAGGTTGGAGAAATAGGGTATATAATTGTAAAACAATAGAAGGTGACCAAACTGCATCTAACAAGAAAGAACAGCGCCTATGAGGAAAAACAACAAACATAGAACAAGAAGAAAATTTGTGAAAGCATATGTGTGGAGCACAGCACAGTATGCCTATGAAATACGGGCAGTCTGAAACGCAGACAGAAAAACGGTAGCAGCCTTTTGAAATGCTGTGCTTCTGATGTATGAGGACTATAGCATGGACAGACACAGATAATAACAAATAGGTTATAGAAATATTAGGGGAACAAAGATATCTGAGGAAAAAGATAAGAGAAATAGAAGGGCAGAATACGTTCTAAGGCATTTTTGGGGAATAGTATGGGATATATTACAAGCAGAGATAGGAAAAAAGAAGTAGATGTAGACCTAGATCAGGTAGTTATAGATGCAGACTGTGCAAATTTCAGGGAAATCTGTAGGTTAGTTCAGAATAGGAAACAATGATGGTACGCGGCTAACCAGTTCCAGGACTGAAGACCTAATGATGATGATGACTGAATATTTCTATTAACGAGCACCCTTAAGTTCTTAAAAGTTTTTAAAGGAAACATCTGATCAACTTGGTGTTCCTTCGACAACCAAGATTCCAAAATTTGCTCCATTCACGCAAGGCAGTTTCTTATTATTTCTACATTTCACCTAGAAACCAACTTAATTTCAACCCCTAACCATCACTGCCACCTTAAACGTAAGAACAAAAAAAAAACAAAAAATTTTTTAAAAATTGAATCTACCTTTTTAACTAGGATCCGATGGGACAATCGCAGTCGGGTGAATGGGTGATAGCCAATTCTCTAAAATTTCTAATAAAACTGTAACTTTTTCTGGCTTGACGTATTTTTACTTACATTTGAAATAACACTTACAAATTTATCATAAAAGTTCTGGAAAGCTTTTACAATTCAACTCCTGTATTTTATAGTATATTAACTCCAGCATGTTTAATAGATTGAAGTACCCGTATTTGTATAGGTACAAAAACAAACAACGCTATGCTTTAGGCTACCTAGTTTTTTCTACTTTTCTAAGATCTCCTATAAAATAAAAAGCGAGACAATACTACACCAAATCCTTATTTTTGCATTAGATAAATAACATAATTTAAAAACATTTAACCAACCAAGCATGAATCCGATAAACCCTTAATTTTAATACCAGATATACACAGAAAACGGTTATTGCTTTATGTTTGTTCGGAGTAGTTTTAATTTTGCTAGTTACTTCAATAGTTTAAAATTCAAATCAATGCCCAAGTCATTTATTTCCTTTTCTATCTAATAATTGGACACATAAAGAAGGTAGAGATCTTCGAATTGCAAAATGTACAAAAATTGTTGTCCAAACATAAAGCCTTTAATTTCATAAACAACCAGATTTATTCCTTCGTGTAGTTCTTGTCACTTGTAGCATTTTTTTAGTTATGACTCTCCAACTACATCTTGCATACGTATCTTGTTGATTTGCTCGAATTTCTCTTGTTAGTATTGGAAGCATTGTTGTGTAGTCGTATGTCCACCACCTTTGGGAATATATGGGTAACAAAAAATATTGTAAGTTTAATAGAAGAAAGGCGAAAATACAAAAACAGACGAGACGAAGCAGGAAACAGAGATGCAGAGCCATAAAATGGAAAATTGTTTGCAAATGCAGAAAAGCTAAAGAGCAATGGATTGATAAAAAGTGTATAGAGGTACAAACTAACTTGGAAATAGAAAAGACAGACAAAGCATACAAACTAATTAGAATGAATTTTAGGGATATAAAAACGTATAGCAAAACTAAAAGAGACGCGGGAGAAAACGCAATTATAGAAAATGTACAGAACGTGATTAGATGGCAAAAATATATAGGGAATTAATATGCAGGACAGGAACTAAAAACACTAGAACAGGAATCAGACATTGAAAAGGACGAATTGAGATACCCAATATTTAGAGATGAGTTTGAATTAACATCAAAGCGTCTGAAAAATAATAAGACACCGAGTATAGATAAGGTGCAAGCACAAACTCTAAAAGCCGCTGGACAAGCAGTAACAGAACTTGTTTTCAAACTTGTAAGTTATATGTAAGAGACACGAGATATACCCAAAGCATTCAAACCTAACACCATAGTCACTATACCGAAAAAGAAAGATACGGATTGATGTGAAAACTTTCAAACACTATGTTTGACAGCACACTTGTTAAACATATTAACGAGAATTGTACAAAGACGGATGGAAAAACGGGCTGAAGAAATACTAGGAGAAGATCAGTTTAGGTTTAGGCGAAACAGGCAAACACGGGAGGCCATTTTAGCTTTAAGGGTGTTAATCGAGAAAACAATAAAAAATGAGAAAGCGTGTATATATGGTTTGTAGATTTGAAAAAGGCATTCGGCAGTGTAAAATAAGAGAAAATGTTCGAAATACTTAAAAAGATTGGATTGAGTTATAGAGATATATGAAGTGTACATAGCTTATATAAAGAGCAAACAGTGGAAATAGAATTAAAGCAGGAACGCAGGAAAGTAAATATTAGGAAAGGGGTAAGACTTATGTCTATTAGTTTTTAACTTATATATCGAAGAGGCAATGAATACTGACAAGTGCAGAAAGACATTTAGAATTAATGTGCAGGGACAAACGATTGATATGCTTAGATTTGCAGATGACAAAGCGGTATTACTATCTAGCAACGAAGAGTTAGAAGCAGCGCTTAATGAAATGGAAACAACATAGAGATTCATTATAAAAATTATTAAAAATAAAATTAAAGTTCTAGTATGTTAAAAAGGGATGAATAAGGCGAAAACCAGAATTCAAATAGGTAACGAGAACTTACAAGAGGTTAAAGATTTCTGCTAACTAAGAAGTCAAATAACTTAAGATGAGAGGAGTACAATAGATATAAAACAAATATTGACACAAAGCCATGCTGCATTTAACAAGAAAACGCAACTACTATGCTCAAAGACAACAAACATGGAAATAAAGAAATAATTGCTACAAACATATGTGTAGAGCAAGCATTGTACGGATTTGAAACGTGCATAGTTGGAGAGCCGGACAGTAAAAAGTTAGACGCCTTCTCTGGTGCTACAGACGTATGATGAAGATATCATGAACAGATAAAGTTACAAATAAAAAGGTTCTCGAAGTGGTGGGGGTTAAAAGAAATATGTAAAGAACAGTAAAAGATAGGAAAAATAAGATGATAGGTCACATACTAAGGCATGAAGGAATAGTGCGTAATATATTAGAAGCAGAAAGATGAAAAAGGAGAGGTAGAAGTACACATTGATTAGACTTCTGTGTGTAGAGAAAAGGATACACAAATTTTTAGATATTTTGTTCACAATATTGTTTTTTCTTATATATTTTGTTTATTTTCAGATGCGTTCTGCTTGTGCACGTACTATATAACCGGTAGTGAAGTGACAGTGGTCAGACTTTGAAAGATTTTTGTGAATTTTCTGAACAGTTGCAATGGACTACTCTAGTGACGATTCCAGGGACGATCCGGATTTTGAACCTGATTCCGATTCATGCAGCGAATCAGATGCAAGTACTGAAAGCAAATGCTGCAACGAATTGTATGTCCGCAATTATCCTGACCCTTCTATGCCAAACACTTCTGCTAGTATAACCTCGGAAGCAGATTGGCTAAAAGAGCGCTTACAAAATATTAAATGGCACATGCCAACTCATGATGATCCGCCAGCTATTGAAAACACCATGGGGATGACTGGTATGAAAGAAATTTATGCGGGAATATTAACTGATGCTGACACTATAGACTATTTTGAATTATTCCTAACGCCCAATATTATGCAATTGATAGTTGAGCAAACCAATTTGTTCGCCACGCAACATCTTATGTCTACTGACGTTTCTGGTAGATCTCGACTTCATGAATGGCAACCTGTTACTGTTGATGAAATGTATAAATTTTTGGCTCTTATTGGTTGGATGGGTCTAGTAAAAAGGCCAGCGATACGCGACTACTGGAGAAATAATGTATTGTTTGGTATACCTTTTGCACGCAACGTCATGGCAAGAAATCGGTTTGAGCTGATTTTAAAATTTATTCATTTCTCGGACAATGAATCTGCAAACACTGCTGACAGATTGTACAAAGTTCGTAAAGTTATAGATATGTTCAGCGAGTATATATTCCGGGAAAAAGAATATGTATTGGTGAGTCACTAATTTCATGGAGAGGCAGGTTAAAAATTCGACAGTACATTCCTAACAAGGCTGCTAAATACGGCATCAAAATTTTCAAACTATGTTTAGAAAAAGGTTACACTTGGAACCTTGAAATTTATTGTGGCAAGTCCAAAAGTAAGGAAGCTGCGGTGTCTGAAAAAACTGTATGGATTTGGTCAAAAATCTTTTGGGTGAAGGCCGAACTGTATATACCGATAACTATTACACCAGTGTACGTCTAGCCTATCGCTTGAAACAAAACAAAACTCACTTGATTGGGACCCTTAGGTCAAACAGAAAGCATTTGCCCGATGATGTCATGTCTGCCAAACTCAAAAGAGGGCAGTTTTCTGCAAAACAAACCGATGTTGGGATTGTGGTACTAAAATGGCGCGACAAAAGAGACGTCAGAATGTTGTCAACTAAAACTTCTGCTCTGAAGACCGTCTCTAGTCGAGAAGGACTATGTATTCAAAAACCCCAGTGCATTGTTGACTACAACAGTGGCAAATCCTCCATTGATATTAGTGATCAAATGGCTACTTATTATTCTGCGTAACGACGATGCACAAAGTGGTATAGGAAACTCATGTTCGAGATTATCGGGGGAACAAGCTTGTTCAATGCACATTTCTTGTACAATGAATACTCTATTCGTAAAAAGCTCACTATAACTGAATTTCGTGAGCAAGTTATATTATCAATGGTTGCATCAGTTTCAGCAGGCACTGCTGCTCGACCAAAAAATCACGCAGAAGCTAAACATTATCTGGTGACAAATATACAACCTGGGAAGAAAATTCGGGGTCGTTGTACAGAGTGCTAAAAGGTATTTGGAAGAAAGGGATCAGTCGTAGGGGGTAAAGTTGTAAAAGCATCTAAAGTAAACACAAAATGTTCAATGTGTAATGTAATTATTTGTAGAAGCTGCTTCAATAAGTCTCACTAATATGTTTATCGTCATCTTTTTCTTATGAATCTTTGTTTTCTCATTATTGGAATTTATGAATGTCATAGATAAGACATTTACTTTAAAGTAAATGTTTAGTTTTTTTACGATATTACTTTTTCTGGTCAGCTATTACCAGAGGCCACACCCAAATATACCAAAGTAATTGAGTGGGCCAAGCCTTACTGTTCTGTATATACAATATACTATTCTACACGATAGGTTACGCCGACGACTTAGCTATCCTAATAGTCGGCAAATTCGACAAGTGCTGTGTAATTTGATGCAAGCAGCACTAAGGATCACGGAGCTCTGGTGCTCCGATAACTTTTTAACCATCAACCCCAACAAAACGGCGTTGGTGTTGTTTTCCAATAAAAGAAAGCTGACGGTAACCAAATTGCCAATGCTCTTCCAAACTTCGCTGCCCTTATCAGAAGAAGTCAAGTATCTGGGCATTACACTTGATAAGAAGCTGAACTGGGCCAAACACCTACAAATGAAAACTAGCAAAGCCAACCAAGTGTTCTGGCAATGCAAACGTGCCATAGGCAAACTTTGGGGTCTTCCACCAAAGGCTGTCCTGTGGCTATACATCATGGTAGTAAGGCCGATGCTCCGCTATGGCGCTGTAGTCTGGTGGCGCAGGACCAGACTGGCCCATACAGTCAAAGACCTTACTCATATCCAAAGAGTGGCCTGTCTAAACATTACAGGTGCATTGCGTTCCACACCTACAGCAGCCTTAGAAGCCATCTTAGGCCTCACTCCGCTGGACCTACTTGTGGAGGAGATGGCTTTGAGAGCGCCAATGAGGCTGCGGTTCAAAGGTCTATGGATCGATAAGGGAGGCGGTGGTAGACACCACAACATACTAAGAGAGGCGGTGCAGAACACCCCTATCTTGGGAGGAGTGGTTGATTCGATCGCACCCATAATGATTTCCAGGAAGCCTTTTGGGGTTTGTCTAAACACTGAGGACGCCTCCTTAACGGAGATCTCCATCTACACAGATGGTTCCAAAACAAACGAAGGTACCGGGCAGGCATTTTGTCCGATGACCTAGACCTTCATGAGAGTGTTGCGCTGGGCAGGCTGGTAACTGTCTTCCAAGCGGAGGTCATAGCCATCATGCATGGCGCTAACGCCATACTGAAACGTGGAATCCAGAACAAAGCTATACGCATCTTGAGCGATAGTAGAGTTGCTCTTCTGAGCTTAAACAAGTAGAAGCTTCTCTCGGGGGTGGTATACCAATGCCATCGTGTTCTCGAGCTTGTTTCTGATACAAACGCCCTTGAACTGGTTTGGATCAAAGGGCATTTAGGAGTACATGGTAACGAACAGGCAGATTCTTTGGCGAGGCAGGGAGCGGCTCGGGGTTTTGTCGGCTCTGAGCCATCGGTTGCTATTGCGCCATCGGTGGCGTTCTCCATGATAAAACAAATAACCCACCGCCGTCACAAGGATAGGTGGGCTTGTACATTAAGCTGCCGGCAGGCAAAAATGTTTATGAAGTCTCCCATGACCAAAATAGAAAAATTTGTCATACGCTTGCCAAGACAGAAACTACGGCTGCTAGTAGGTATTCTGTCCGGGCATTGCACTTTAAGAAAGCACCTGCACAGGATGGGTCTGTCAGACAACCCCACCTGTCGCGGCTGTCAACAGGAGGATGAGACGGCGGAGCACATTCTGTGCTCCTGTCCGGTACTCGCCCGACTTCGAGGATCCATGCTGGGGGACTTTTGGCCCGAGAAGACCGGAATTCGAGACACCCCCTGGTCCGACATCCTCAAATTCACCTGCAAGGTCGGGTGGTTGAGCAATGAAGGACCAACCTAGGGCAAGAAAGGCAGGACAATGGGACCACCAGGAGGCCTAAGTGCGCGTGGCTTTAAGTCACCCTTCCCAATTTAATCAATCAATCATACAATATACTAAAACCGCGTGCATTTAAGTTACACAACAACTAGAACAAAGCAAAGCGTGTGTATTCTTTTTGATACACAATGTTTCAGACAGTGTGTATCGAAAAGAATACACTGGCGCTTAGTGTGTTAAAAAAATTTTAAGTTGTATGCCAATTTGGTATCATCCCTTTTTGCAGAAACGCCCACATTACTAAAAGAGTCTTTCTTGCTAATCATAAATGCATATAGCTCGTAAAATATAGATGTAACTAAATCGTTGCACCGACGCATAAAGTAATCCTTTAATTCTTCTTCGTTTTTTCTATTAAGATGTTCTTTTTCTCATACATGTTTGAACTGTTCTGGTATCGTCGCAGTTTTTTCCATTTAGTCCAACTTTCTCCTTTTTGCATCCATTTTCTTTAATTCCTGCAGTCTTTTTCTCCAACTTACAGCGTATGGTGCGCATAATGGCGCAATTTCCTTTAGAGTAAACGGATAGAGTTTGCTACCAATATTTACGCGTTGTCTTGCAACCCATGGGAAAATGCTACGTGTATTAATCAACCCCGATTTCGAATTAATTATGTCTTTTGAGATTTTAGAATATGCTACTGCTGATACTGATGACAAACCTATAAATGAACCCTCTTATGGTAATTAACACAAACAATAGCCGTGAAAGTAAAAAAGTTGATTCATATATACCGCAATAATTTGGAAAATTAGTTAAAAATAAGATACACTTTGCGAACTGATGTTTTTGGAGATGTGGAATTGAACCAAGAAATATCTAATGCCGTTAATTATGCTGGAAATGAGTTTTTGATAAGCTTTATTCGACAATAAAACCAGCAATATAACTTTTAAATTTTTTTTTATATCTTATAAGAATTATTTATTGTTAGCACATGGGCCAATTATACTCAGAAGCGTGGTAACACAGGATTGGTATATTACCCACATTAAAAAGGATTTTGTACATGTTAATAAAAATTAAGTAAGTATTATTTTTAAGTAACTTTTAGGAATAATTTCATGTATGACTTTGAGCTGTAAACTGTTTTATAATTTAAGAGAATCTTTTGTATGATGGCAAAATGTTTTTGAATGCATAGATCTACCTTGAAATGTATGTGTTTCAATTCATCTTCGTAAATTTCACAGTATAATTTCCGTTGAGCTAGCCAGGCAAAGAAAAGTAAAATAAGTAAGTTTACATTTTCTACTATATCATCATTAATCTAATTTAATCTTTTCCAACGAGAGGATGTCACAGCAATATATAAATATAAATATATATATATATATATATATATATATATACACACATATACTTCTGTGTAAATTGTATGTTAATTTTAATACGCCATTTAATAAATTCTTGCAAGTTTCTGCAAGTACATACAAATTAATCAAACTTTAAAGCGCTTTCCTAATTTCTGCATGTACATACAAATTAATCAAACTTTAAAACGTTTTCCTAATTTCTAGTGTAGTAATTTAAGATTCTAGTGAAAAATTTTATTCATTGCAATGGTCAATTTGCATTATTTTTAGTGTGTGTAAATATTCTCTAAGAACTCTCACAATGTTTAAATGATAGGGAGCATAATCCTTTAATCATAAATACCAGTTGTAAATAACAGGTGTTATAAGTGTAAATATTTTTAATGTATATTTTATCATAGTTTTAGTGAAAAGATATAGCATTTGTATAACTTTCAAAAGCTTAATTATAGCAAAAGAGACACAAACTTAACGGTTACGGGCTCTAGTTAATTCGAATAAAAGAAGTGTAGACAAATAACACGTTCTTAGTGTTTGTTTACAAGTTTGAAAGTTGTTTAACAAGGATTTCTAAGTAGCGTTGTGTTAATTGGTAGCAAATTCAACCGTCTCTCTAGCATATAAGGTGCACCAAATAACATTTCGATTCTGCGAAAGGTATTTGGCGGGTAAACAGGCAAGGAACGACAACATCAACATGGGATGAAGATATCAGGGGTTATGTGTTCGTTTGATTTAGAGAGAAAACTGTGAGATAAAAAAGGATTAATAGATTGTATATTTATAGGAGTAGGATGAACATATTTTGTATATTATTTAGAGTGTTTGATTTCATCAAAGACAGATAAAACTTGCATATGAAGAACAGAGAAGGATTATTGGATTTCATATATAAAAGAGAGACAGGCGACAGGTTTAAGATTGTTTAGAGAAGGTAAATGTTATTTTGGGTATAACCGAAAATGCAAATATGTGTTAGAGTAAGACAGACCGTGCACGTCAATAATAAGTGGATCGCAATAACGGGGTAGACAACGCGACGATTTTAAACGCTAATGAGAAATTCTCAGATAATTACGTCAGATAGATGTGTTGTAATTGGAATGAAATTTCATGCGAAGCTCGAACGTACCAGAATATATATAAATTGTATATAAACGAGAAATTCTTTTAAAGAGGAATCGATTAATTAATATGTATCAACCAAGCGACATGTAACTAAATTCTATTCAATTCATTAAAGTCGCGCACGCGTTATTTGAAGTATGCATTACGCATACGGTACGTTAATAATTACGATGTTACAATAAATAGATACGTGATAAAGTTAAACAAAAGCAGCACATAAATATGAAAATTGTTAAATACAGTTATTTGATTTGGCAATATACAATGAAAATAGAAATTTCTTCGATACAACGCTATTTGGAAATTAATTTAAACAACTAAATTGAAAATGCACTTTGAAAACTGATGTTTCTAAATAGAGATTTTATGCATGATTTTGTAAACTTTGATTTGACGTCAAATAAAGAATAGAAGCCAAATATATTTAATACTGTTGACTACAAACTGGAAAAACGCGTCGTGGATTTTGCAAGTATTTTTCTTTTAAATATTGTTTGTAACTGATAGTCGAGTAGTTGTCATTTAATTTAAGCTAGAATAAATCTTAATCACATAATATTTTTGTAAGGATATTTACCATGATGGTCCATGATCGGATTTGTAAACACTCTGACGTTTTAATAGATTATCGGTCAAGGATTTTTTGGCCAAACAAACCTTACAAGCGTTAGAATCATAACCAGATAAACTATACATTAGAGAAGAGATTTGGTTCTGTAAATTTGTACCTACATGAGGTAAGGAACATTTTTATAATTAAGTAAATAAGTACTTGTTAGAAATAATTTGATGTTTGAAAAAACGATGTTGTAAATGCTCTATATGCTTTTGAATGAGAGAAAATATTTCATACTGTATAAATGCTTTATGATATTGATTTATTTGATTTCATTTTGAAAACTACGTCAATTCCATTGAACTAGTTAAACAAAGTAAAGTTAGAAAGGAAGGTAGGTCAACAATTTCAAATTTTACAATTTGATGTATCTGTACCACAGAACCCGTTTAATTTTAGCTGCATTATGCTGGTCAAGGGTAGACTAAGTGACATCTCGTTACAGTACACCCTCTTAAAGCTAGTCTGTCCCAGATTAATCCGTAACCTGGACGTTGGATGTATTTGTGGCTGTAAAAATAGAGAAACGTTATTTGCATTTTCCATGTTGATAAAAGTAGCAATCAACACTTTATAGCAGGCGACATCTCGTTTGGATGGCAATCATACATCAAGATTTGGACCCCACTTTTTTTGTAACAATACCTCTAGCAACCATCCAGTTCAATCCATCCAGTTCACAAACTTTCTTGAGTATAGACAACATCCTGTTTTCAAAACTTGATCATCTGACCTTTGAGGTCTAATTATGTGTTTTGCAAATCTTAGTAATCGATTTACCAAGTTTTCGGGTAATAAATGCCATGGTGTCGGTCGTTTAGCCGTATATTCTTTCCATCCTATGGTTGTAGGCGAAGTCTATCCGAATCACCAAGTTTATTTTTAAGCACCCGAGCAAGTCTTCGTGATATATCAAAGTCTGTTGCTCGCAATGGTGCAAGGAGAATTTCGATAACATATCGAATAAATCACCTCGAATTTTTTCGGCGACACCAAAACTGGCTTTGCCTGGCCTTTTGAATTTTTTTAGTTTCTTCGTAAATTGTCAACAAATAATTAATATTTTGATAATCATAAAGGAGTGCTTTCCTATATTCTGTTACTAATGACGAGAGATCCTATTTTAAAGCTTAATTATGTTTATCTTTTTATATAATCGAATAAGAACCTAGTTAGAGAAAACTATGCTTAAAATTATATCGCCAGAGGCCAGAGCCAAATAAATGAAGTGAATCTTGAATGTTGTAGGATGTTCGTAAGCGCTTCGTTTGAAATTGTCTTCCCCTTACCTAATTTCTTTTAATCGAATCGTCTCTAAAGTTGTAACAACGAAATGAAGATTTAATTATAAATGGATACTTTCGTTTCTCAAGAGCAGAATGATTTAAACACCAAGTTTCTTAAAACAAACAGTTGTGAATTTCGCCGGTTTCCTCCTTTTCAATTCATATCGCAAGAATCTGGACTACAGATATGACTAAATAGGTTCATAATTTTTCCATTAAGTTTCCTATGTAATAAACTACAGCTTCAGAACGACCGTTGAGTTCTAATATTTTTATTTTACCGTAAATCATTCTTAAACTATTCTACATGTCGTGAATATCGCACATCCCTAAGTATACATAAAATTTGTTAGAGCACAGAGCCAGTGCTGAAGCAGACAATTAGTTGAGTATTGCTTTAAATTAGAATAGATGTGAAAAAGTAAAGAAATTGGAATGGCAATGCAATTTGTAATAAAAAGTGTTTTAGCTATACACAAATGACTCCGGGTTCCTTTGCTTTCCATTCACTTGCAAGTAATTTACTAACATCGTAATGTATTACAGATAAAGAAAACATTACTTTGCATAACGTTATTTTTAATTGTCATGTTAAATCAATATGGGTTTATTGGATATAACTCCCTAAAAATAAAACCGTCCTGCTTGTCAACCATTCCATTCCATATTTGCTAAGGGCTAATATCTGCTGTTGACTTTAACTAAATAGGGTGTAAATACCAATTTCAGACTCTGTAGTCGATGCCAGTGTTAATTAAAAAACGTAAATCAATAAAACTTTAATAAACGACTTCAGATGCAGACGAAAAGATTTACTAATAAGATTTATATAAAAAGCTCTATTGTTACAAATTTAGGAAGAAATAATTTTCTTAATAATTTTATACATTCATATTTGATTTTTTTATTATTTATTTATTTCACATATGACTTGTTTCTGCTACTATGGCTAATAACCGACATAATGAGGCGAAGTAATGTAAATCTTAATTTTGAAACAAATCCATTTTGTATTAAGCAAGGCTGCGATTCAAAGCGCTCATTGTAATATTCATATGCACGGCCTGCTGCAGTATCCATCTAAAAACAATATACACTGATTTTGTCGTAACTTCCTTATACGACAATCGCAGATTCTCCTATCTAAATAAAAAAAACTACAATAATATAAAAGAAATTTAAGTTACCTCAGTGTAAGTCACATAAAAGTTAGAAATAAGTTTACCAATGTATCAACCTACACTTGGCATATATCTGCATTAAGCTTTTAGGGTTAAAGTACTCTCATCACCGTAGTTAGTTCTTTAAAAGTATTCTTTTTAACAATGATGTGCGTAAATTGCTTTTTGTTATAAATAAGGAAAAAGCGTAAAATGTTAAGCTATAAAAATGCACGTTACAGATTCCCCCATAAATTTTTGAATTAATTAAATCTTACTGCCACTAAATCACACAATAATATTGTTGAATAGAAACTCTCTTTTCAACAAGTCCTTCACAAAAAAAAACCAAATTCTTATAACTAGTATGATGTTTGAATTAAGGAACCGTAAATCAATATCAGATGAATAGCTTCACAACGCTTCTAAGCTTTTAACACAAACCTCCGTCTTAGAATTAAAACTCGAACATAAGTACTCTATACTCACAACAGGTCTAAATCAAAACTCAAGTCCTAACAAATACAATTGCAGCAAAATTAAGCTAATCCGGTTAAAGGTAATATTCGCATTAATATTTGAAATAATCAGTAAAGCTATGATTCAATTTATAAATGAGCTAATACTTGAAGGAATGATCGAAGAAATAATTGCAGTAATATTGGAAACCCTAAAACTTGCTATTACTAAAATAGTGCAAACACCGATTTATTTACGATTTTTAAATCAGCAAAGTCAAGCTCACTGCACAATACTTTTAACTATAATATTGTGGATGTACTTATTTTGTATAGTTCATAGAATATACAACAATATCTTTCAAAGTAAATCTATATATCTTTCTGTGATATTGGGGGTTTAAAACAGCATTTGTATTCAATTTGGTGGTTCTTTCGGAATTCTGTATATAAAATACAGGTAACGGGGTAAAACGCTTTTCTGTAGAGTAAAAATCAATAATTGTGCTAAATAATTACAGTAAGCTAAACGTCAATTAGCATCATCCTTTAACTATGAATATTAAATAAGAATAGCCTGTGTTATATCATAAACATATTTTTTGCTGTTGTATTTAAGAAGTATAAAGCATTGTGGGTATTGTAAACCGAAGTAACCTTCAAAAGTTAAATTATAGCAGGGAGGGATGTGTAGTTTCTGAAAGGTAGCTTAAGCATTTTAAGTCGTTAGCAGTTATTTTCGAATGAAGCTTTCTAAGTATCGTTACAGTTAAGAGGACACAAATAACAACCAAATTCTTAGTAGGATGGTAAGACGGCTGTCAATTAAAAATGAATTTATTATTTTGGAGGATCTAGGCGGTTACAAATATTGCTTTGTCAATAGAGAAACAAAAAAGGGTTAGTTGTTTGAATGCGTAGAAGTAAGATAGAAATATCACGTGTTAACATAGACATAGTTTAAACTTAGGAAGAGAAGGTGATTTTGTCCGTTACAATAGAACTTGCAAATTAGTAAACCAAAAGTGATTGTGTTATAAAATGGGTATGAACGAGATAAGTAGAGAGGGAACGTTAACGGTCAGGAACAACGAGGATAACAGACAAGGTAAACAGGTGATTTAGGGCGTATGTATTGAAGCGAGATAGAAATAACGAGTATTATTAGAGGCCGGTTTTAAACGTTAACTTTTGCCGGTAGGCGAACTAATTTTCGAAGAAATGTATATAGTACGTGCGTTGTTGAGAGTGCAAACTTAAGTTTTCGGAGAAAATTGGTGTCGGTTAGAAGTAAAATTCACAGAAATGCATACTTTAGCTTCTGGTGTAAAGGGAAAATTTCAAAGATATCGTTGGCCGTTGGAGTTGTTGTTGCTAGAATTTGTAGAAAAATCAAAGCGTTAAAAGTTTTAAGAATTGACTGTTTGTATTTGACGGTGTTAACAAGTTTTAGAGGGGTAAACGGAGGATATATAAGCCCTAACAAATGGTAGTGAGGCTCTCCCTCTCTCGAAGTGTACGTCTCTTTAGACTTACACTGGTAGTTACAATCAGATAACGGCGCCAAGTATTAAAGTTTTGTAAGTAAAATTGTTACATTTTCATTTTGCGCAAAGTGTGCTTGTATACAATTGCGAATGGAGCAAGTGTTTTGCCGTACTGGTTGATTATCTGCACATTATAGAAGGGATTTGGAAGTTAGAATGCAGTATGGAGGTGGAAAATGAGATAACCCTTTGCTGATATGGTTGCAGTTAGCAGTCGTTGTGATTGCAATTCAGATTGGATGTTCCTGTAGGCAGCAGTCGTTGATGCTATGATGTCAGTTCTAGGGCAGCAATAGAATCCAAGTAACTGTTGTTTTGTTTGCATATGTGTATAAACAGATATTTTGAGCTTTGTGGGTATACTGTTATGAACTAAAAGATAAACTTGGGAAGTGTTATAAATTGAACTTTTTGCTGTTGCATTATTGAACTTGATTTCTTTGTGGAAATTTAGGTTTAGGAAATAATTGATGATATTGATAATTTTAGTAGGTATAGGTAATAGGGTACATTTGGGGATTGACGTACTATATTTGCACGAAGGTTTAAAGGATTATTATGAGCTCGTACTAAACCGGAGGTAAAGTTAAGACTGGAAAAGCGCTGTTACTTTTTTTGTATATAATAAAATTGTAGATATTTATTTGTGTAATTATGGATTTCAAAATGTATTGTGACATGTGTTATTTTAACAAAGAGGATGTACATGATGTATAATTAATGACTGAAGGAAGAGTTTTATGCTGATCTGGTAGTGTCTTTGTCTATGACTATGTTAATAAACTTAAGCGCTTTTACGGTAGCAGAATTTTTTTTGTAGTTAGTTTGGTTTTTCAGAAAAGCAGCTGAGCAACCGTGGCATACTTCGTTGCGAAGCAGAGATATTGTAAGTTTTTGTAAGTATATAAGTGCATGGAATGTTTGTAGGATTTTTGTATTTAAAAGAAGCCGCAGCCTTTGCAGCAAAATGGCGTCCAAATCGTTCGACCGGAGCCTTTACAGAAAAATGACGCCCAAAGGCTGTTACACGCCTCGCGGTAGGCGTCGCCAAAAGAGTGCTGTCACACTGTACAGCAAATTGTAAATTTCCAATTATTACCTTACCTTTCTTTTCTTTACTTTGTCCGGCAAGCTCAACAGAAGCTATGGAATTTACAAAATGTATTAACCCACAGCAATGTCAACATAACATCTATACATTCAAAACAATTTTCTTTCATACACAGGAATAAAGAACAGTTTACAACTTCAGTTTGTACTTAAAACTTTTCCTAAATTATTACTAAATAATCCTTACCTAATTCTCTGCTAACACCCTGTTACGTGCCACCACCAAAAATGTAGTCGTTTGTATAGTACTTTATTCAAGTATCTATTTGTATGGATTTTGCTCTTTATATTCAAATACAACCTAGTATATTATACGTCAGTATAGAGATTGTGTATTTCAGTAAACGTTCAAATTCGCGGCGAAGCTGATGAAATACACAATCTCTAGAGTAACGTTTAATATACGAGGTTATATTTGAATATAAAAAGCGAAATCTATATAAATAGATACTTGAATAAAGTACTATAAAAATGACCACGCCTTTCGTGGTGGCACGTAACAAATTCCTTCCAGCAAAATTAAAAGGTTGGGTAGGGAACGCGAAACAAGGAATCAACCAACTGATATAATAAAACAAACCACAAAGAAAACACAAAAGAGAAAAGAAAATGCTATCCGGCTGGAAGAGTCAAGGTACCGGACAAAGGCAAGATTGCAGAGAACCACAGAAAAAGATAGGTACATAGTAGCAGTCAACGAGGACAAAGATGAAAAGGCATCAACACTGCACAAGTCGTCAAAGGACATAATGTTTCTTAAAAGAAACAGTAACGCTTTCAACCCCAAGAAAGGATGTGGTTTCCCTTACGCAGAGACCAAAAGGAAAGAAAAGAAACAAGAAAGAAAACCAATAGCGACATCCAAAATAAGATGTCAAGCCTCAAGTATTCTAAGAAACCATGAGAGGAAGGCTGGGAAAGGAACCGATGTGCTTCAAATTGTGGTAGCAAGAAGTCCGGTCCGCTTGAAAAATGTTAGGCGAGCATTTCTCACAAAAATACACCCTCGTTCGGATGAGAGGTAAAATGGAGGTCCCGTGTGTGAGTGTTTTCACGCACGTTAAAGATCCCTACCTTACTTGGAACAGCAAGGCTTTGGAAAAATTCCAAATTTTTCAGGTAAAAAAAACTCGCTTCCTGGCCAATGTAGTACCTTCGGGTGGAGCATTGGAAAATCACATGAAAGGGGTAGCAGGAAGTCGTCCAAAACAAATAACCAAAAAAAAACTTGCTAATAGATCCAGAAATCGACTAAGTTGCGATTTAGCAGGCCTAAAAGCACCTACCACAGGAGGCAGATAGAAAGTCATACAAAGTCAGTACAAGAACCAACAGCAATGAAAACCAAACAAAGGAAAAATGGGATGGACTGTGGAACGAAAAGGAAAAAATCAAACCACCATACTAAGAAATAGTCCAAATTCCACATGAAAATCTGAGTGACCAATATCCATCATACGAAGTAAGGAGACGAGAGGATTACAAATGGAGTTTACGGTGCTTGCATCGCCAAAAAAAACAGAGCGAGATTGGGGACATTATAATTGTCAGGATAAGTAGATTTTAGATCTTTGACATGCCAAATGGATTTGTGACCGGAAGGATCGGCCAGTAGACCATCCCAGTTAACCACCTAACCGAGATAGCGAAGTTCAGGACGACAAAAATGACACTTATTCTGACGAAGGGTAAGGCCAGCCATGAGAAGACGTGAAAGGATTATGTTGAGGATACGGAGATGTTCGTCGAAGAAGGGGGTAGCTATGACGATATCATCGAGGTAGGCAAAGCAGAATTGTTCCAAGTAAGAACCGATGACCTGATCGATGAGACATTGGAAGATGGCAGGAGAATTATGGAGACCAAAAGACATGCGACAAAATTGAAATAAACCTCGATGCGGTATAAAAATAATCAAAACCTACCAACAAAAGATCGAAGGTAACCAAAAAAAATTGCAACTCACTAAAAAAGACTGAAGTTCAAATAAATTAGAAAAGGAATAAAGAAAATTAGATACACAGATACACGAAAATTAAAAAAAAGTAAGAGAAATTAAGAAATAAAAAATCAGGCCCCTAGACAGCTTTAATAAAAATCAAGCAAAAATCAGGTTAAAATTTTTTTTAAAAAAATAAGAAAAATTAGGAGGTCGAGCAAATCGGGCCCCACGCATTGAGCGTCCAAAAATTTATGTTACGTAAATCATAATACAATTAACAGAAACAACATGTACCGGGCACAGTGGGAGAGTAGAGCTGTGTCGTATGAAAGGAGCGACACCCTCCGGTCCGCTACTGTAAAAAAGTCGTTTCGTGATAAACATCTGAAGTAAAATAAATAGTAAAACAACATAATAATCATGTAGGATATTACTCCTACAACTCAGTAAAGTAATAAAAAAAAATCAACTCAATATATGTATATATATATATATATATATATATTATGCTGTGATAAGGGGGTTGTTTAAGGGTGTACTTTATAGTAAAGGTTGTTTAGAAATGAGATATTACCATAGGCAGCAGAAAACTTCATTTATTTAGTAAAGAATTGAGAAATGGAGATAGTTTGTAAATAGTAAGCAGTCAACACCCTGTATATAAAGTATAAATAGTTTTAAGCGACGCAGATAGACATAGGAAGACGCATAGTTTGCGTAGAAACCAGGAACACACGCATTCAAAAAAGTTTCAAACAATTAGATTAATACGGAGATAGAAATAGAGCTCAGGAAGCATAATGTAAATGCGTGCAAGTAGTTAAGAACTTTGATAAAGAGAGGAGATTAAAAATTGCGTGAATAACAGACAGATATGAAAATTAAAAGTCGAATTGCATCAGTTGTTTATGGAAAAGCAATTAGATTCGTCAAAACACCGCATGCGACCAGGTCACAATTATTGGAAAGCATAGAAAATTACGTCAGAAACTACTTCAAATGTAATTATTCGATTGGTTAAAATGAGCGACGAGTTTGTAGACCATACCCACTGACGGAGAAAAGATATATTAACAGGTACAGTGAAAACGAAGTCAGTTTACAACTCAACAAAGGCCGAAGTGCGCCACTATGAAATAAAGTGATACGTAATAATAGTTCAAAGTGAAAAATTGTATAAGTGCGAAAATGAAAATTACGGTTGCCGATTAAACGTAAGTAGATTTTGGTGAATTTTATTTTAAACTAAAACATAATAATAATAGGGCTTCCGAGTCCGTGGAGAATAAATGTAATTTCGAGTCAGGGGACAATCACAATAAGAATTATATTCTGAAGCAGGGGGAAATAAATGGTAATAATCCAATTCTAAGTTTGGAGAAATTGATAAGAAGTAATTCTAAGTCTGAAATGAAACGACAATAAATTGGGGTGCATAAGTATAAGTTAATAATGGTAGTCCAGAAGGTGATGGCAATAATTTAAATACAATGGTTCAAGCGTGTGGATAGACAATATTTTGAATGGGAATGTAATAATCCTGAATTGCGGGAAAATAATTTTTATTCAAATGGATGGCTTAATGCATGGGAAATATTAGTGGATGCGTCAATTGCAAGAAGAAAATAGACCAGGTCAAATTTTTAGTTATAAGACATTATTTTTCTACTTCTTTTTATTTGAATATTGAATTTGCTTAATATAAATTAATGTGACAAAGTTCACCAAAACAAAGGATTTGAATCGTATAAAGTGCGTGATATGATAAGAGGTTTTGAACGTTCTACACTTCTTTTATAAAGATCATAGTTTTTTTTGGTGATTTTGGGTTTTGAGTAAAAAGTATATAATTTTTGACAAATGAGATTTACAACATTAATTAATTGAAAAGTGTATTTTAAATAATTTACAAAAACTGTATATAATATCTGTTTCATTATATAGAATCGAATTAACTGAATTTTATAATTCCAAATAAATGCTAGTCGAGGTCATAAGATAAAGTTAATGGGAGTGATTTGATAATTTAAACAATCAAGGAGGAGCTATAACTTGAATAGGAAATTGATAACAAGTAAGGCGGTAACGTATGAAATTTTGTTATTGGTAGACAAGGTTGGTTCAAGATAAAATCCAGTTAAGTTTCTGGAGGGAATTTATAGCAATATTAATAAGACAGCCCAACGTCGGAGAACGATAATTACCATTCTTGTTTATACATAGCAGTATAAATATGGTCGCCCAAACGATGGGGCGCGAATAATTTAGGGAGCATAACAATAATAATATAACAGTCCAACGTCGGGGCTCGATAATTTCAGTAGTTCATAGCAATATATATATATATATATATATATATATATATATTTTTGGGCACCAAATGAAAAGCTCCCCATACGTCAAGGGGCCGTAATTCAAAGTTAAAACTAATACTAACTATTTACATATAGAAGTACGAATTTGTAGAATAAATACATAAAATATTTGATTAGAATATAATGTCTCTATTGATAAAATTTTACCAGTGCTAATGAAAAATTGAACCAAGAAGATAACCGCAGACTTGGTAAGTGTCACTAGAATGAACGGTATAAAATTTACTCAAATACAGAAACCACACATTAACATTTCTGAACCAATCCTAGATAGACTACTGGTTTCGTGGCGTCGTGCGATAAGACGATTCTCTTGGAGTAAGTTTAATTATATTTACCCCTTAATTTATGAGGTAGAACGATAAATAAATTCTCCTTGCAGTAACTATAAATAGGCAGAAGCTTGTCGCGTAGATTACAAAGTTAAAATAAAAGCGGTAATATGGGTAGGATCCATCAGATGGACGTATTAGGTGACTTCGCTGCACGCATCGATAGGATGGACGCTGGACCTAGTGAATATCAACCATCTATACGGTGGTGAAACATCCTTACGGTATCTCAGGCATTACGCCTACAAAAGAAGATGAAGAGCAAATATGAACGAATTAAGGAATGCACAAGTAAATTTACAACTGTAAATTAGCTTACCACTTGAGAAGGCTATCGCTCCAAAGAAACTCACAGCGCTAACTTCACCATATGCAAATCCGACAGGAAAGATCTATAGTAAAAGAATGACGAGCAGGAAATTTGCTTTTATAGATACATGAATATTGTTCGTTATATAGCTTTAGCAAAAGAATGAGAGTGTCCTTTCATCACAAGCAAAGTCTAATTCAATATGTTATCAAAACAGGTGTGTGTAAAATTAGTAGGAAGTTTTATCAATTGATAAAATCAATCAACATTTCGAAGAGCTGAATGCAATCACATAACTTAAGTAAACCGATATAAAGTATATTAATAGAGCCTTTTATTAAACAAAATATGGACTACAATCAATTTTAACAAACTTTCAAATTCGCGGCGAAGCTGGTTCGAGTAATCAGTTAAACTACATAATCTCTATATTATCGTATCATATACGAGGTTGTATTTAAATATAAAGAGCGAAATCTATACAAATAAATGCTTGAATAAAGTACTGTACAAACGACTACGCCTATTGGCGGCGGCACGTAACAAATGTTTTTATAAAAATGCATTGCAATACGTTTAATTATCCATATTGTTACAAACAACTTATCCTAATTTTGCCCTGATGTACCACCACTACTCACAAGACCATACTCTTTGAACACATTGTCCCTTTCTTACGGTACATGGGCACACTGCTCCTACACTATGTTTGGTAATTTCACATTACTTTTATCAACATTTTCCTTGATGATATTCGTGCTGTTGTTGTTGTTATATTTTTTATAGACATCCTACTACGGTACATCATACGTCTTTTTTCAATTTCTTTAGCGCTTGCTTTTCTTTTCTTAAACGTTACCAAAACGACCCTTCCACGTAACTACCCATTTCCGACACAGAAAGTACAGTTGTGCTTACTAGATTGATATCGTAAATATCGTCACCGTTATCCAGTCGCCAATTGTTTTCCAATATCTGGATAGCGCACTTAGCCGGTAGTCCAGTTTTTAATACCACAGCCAACTGTATCACTTCATACGGCTTTAATATTTTAAACTTTCTTCTAGGCGGTAGAATTACAATAGCCATTTTTCTACTTTAAATGATCGCTCGCATCCCCGGCGTCACCTTTTATACCGTCAACATTTATTCTGCTACCGCCACTACCACCACAACCATCTCGTGCCAGTACCATCTATGCGTCAGTCATCAGTCGAACTGGCAACAAAAAGTATACGACTCTAGGTTGTCAAGAAAAACGTTTAAACTGGAACATGTTCAATTTAATCGGCCAACCGGTTTTCGACAATGGCGTTCCAATCAGAATACTACAAACCTGCTTCTCATCTTTTAGAAAAATAACTTCTACAACACCACTACATCTCAAGCGTACGCGGTGTCATTAGGTGAAAAGCTCGTCGTATATGTCTGTTGGTCACCATTGCGTCAAGTCATCGATCTGATCGTTTAGAAATAACAACGCGTTATCCCCTTTCTCCATCCAGATTAACGCGTCGTTATCTCTCGTTCGACCAAATTCCAGATTCAACGAATTGAAGGGATACACCGCTCAAAATTGCAACGAGTATGCTTTCAATTTGATAATTAAGTTACTGTTTGAAACGACCTGCAGCGGTATATTGCTGGAGGTATCAGTGAAAACAACTCACATTCGAGTCATTTGCACGGGGAGCCATCGTATGTTTGTAAAAATACACTATACTTTCTTATAATAGAGCTCTGTCTTTATACATACAAGTTGGTAGAAAGTAGTGGAAGTGGAAATGACTGGAGAAAAGAATGTACGTTGAAAGGAACAGCACCGATTACAATTACGACCGGGAGTAGGTTAGTAGGCTTACAATCTTCTACAAGTATGTAGGTTCTACAATATTCCGAAAACAGATCAGTAGGCTAATGAGCTTAGGAAGTATGTCAGTAGGTCACTAGGTTTCTAGGTCAACACAAATTGGAAATAGATCGGTGACTAGATTAAGAACACTGTCCGGAGATATGTTACTAAATTCAGTCATTGTCCCTCAGTCAGGTGCAATAAGTCATCCGATAGAAGAGTTCGAAAGCCAACGACGCCAATCAAACAGTAGCCACTGCGACGACTCCTCCGTCATAAGCACGAGAATCCAAGGTTTAAAGAATCCATCATTGACAGGTCATTGACAGCGACTTATAGCAGCTTGAGCCTCGTGAAAAACAAAGCTCAAGGACCTCCTCATCCTCCACCATACAAACCAGAACAAAAAAGGTCAATCACCTATATTCAACTACGACCGCTCAAGTCTAACGTTAAGGTCAATGAACCCGACCGACGACGTTACCCTAGACCAATAGCTCACGTCGAAATACAAAGATAAATGACCACTACACACGTGCGGCCCTTGACGTCACACACCATTGCAATGAACCCGAAATATGACGTCACTAGGGATTAATAAACACCTCTGGAGACGCCAGAAGCCTCACTATTTACTACTAGGATATTGTCATTTTATTTCTATATGAAACAACTACGGCGTCCTCTGAACGTTAAGCTTTTCATATATGTACAATTTTTAAAATTTTTCTCTAAAATCAGTATTTAATCATGTAAGCGGTTGTGGCTTTATGACAGGCTGAATAATATCATATTCGTAGCTCATTAACTTTAGGATGCTGCCGTCACTTGATGCACCAGATTTATTATTTTAGTTTCTTGTAGTCTTAATGTTTACACCTGCTAAAATGAAACAATATTCCCTACAATTAGAAAATAATATGATTTTAGTAATTTGAGAATATTTCTTACAGCATCGAAAGTTGATGAAACATTCTGATGAGAAACGTTCCAGAAAGGAAGCATTAGAACGTTTGTTGAACAAGTTTTAGAATACACGTACTCTTACTTAGAAGAAGGTACTATAAATAAACCAATAACCAACAATGAAGACAATGAAATTGAGGTATTGCAGTGTTTAATTGAAAACGCAAATACAAATACCATAATTGCGAATGAAGTAGGTATAAATTACTGCAGTGTATAAAGAATCCTTATGATGCATAAATATCACCTATCTTACGTAGAAATTGTAACACGTCTGTTAGGTTAAATAAAAACCGGAGCCAAAAAAAGAAAATTAATCGCAAACAGACAGAATTAATTTTGGTGCAGCCTGTATATTCAGAATTCATGTAGTGTTCAGTAAGTAAGACATTTCAATAAACTTTTAGTTCTATTAAAACTCTAAGCTCAAAAATTACCGCAAAAGTATGGTTTTATTATTGTTAAATAGATACTGGAACGGAACTGTGTTTATATATTATTTTAAACCACTAAGCCGTAAATAAAATACTTATAACTGTCAATTTTCTTCCAAAATCATGTCAAGAAGGCTTGTAAAATAAACAAGTAAATAACTGTTGAACTAATTATAAGTATGTTCCATATCATAATTATTTCAAACCTAAAAAAGCTTTTACAAATGTTTGTCAAACGAAGTAAATTAATGTAAAATTAATGTTAAAAGGTCACACTTCTAGTACAAAGTAACTCCAGACCACCTCATAAGCATAGAGCACAATGTACTAATTATTAAAAACAAATACAAACACTTCTTTGGAAGAATTTCAAAATATCAAGTTGCAGATGGTTTAATCATATCGTACAATACAATGTAAGATGTTACAATGTATTCATTTATGTAGCTAAAGACAGAAGGGAACGGTAAGCACAGAATATTAACCTTAATAAATAATATGCTATAACGCGTCCTGTGGGTGTTTCAATTTTCAACCCAATAAAAGGTCTGTACCATAGAATCCCCCAACCTCCATTAAACGTATGAAGGAAGCGGGAAACATATATGAACACTAACGAGTGGACGCAGAAGAAGTTATAAATAATTATTTGCAAACCTTCAACAAGACCACATATGCGGGTGAACGTGAAAGGTAGTCATAGTCATAGTAATAAAGTAATAATCGGGCGTAGCATGGTGAAATCTCATGGATGTTTAGCAGATTAACAACATTAACTGATTGATTAACGAATTGATTCTTAGCAATAACTTGGAATAAGCACAAAAACAAATAATTTGATCCCTGTCTAATAATGTAATTCTTTGTTTATCTGAAGGCATAAACTGTTAGTCATACGCTCGTTGGAAATGATAATTTTTTTGTATTGTGGCATTCGCGCATGATATTTTGTTTTGTAAAATATTGATAAACCCTTACAACATCTACTTAAGTAAAGTATAGTATTAAATATTTAAATGTTAAAATCTGGACACTGTTTTAGTTGCCAATTAGAGATGTTGCAAATTATTATTATAGTAAATTATCAAGGTTATGATCAATTGAGAATGAACTGAATATGAAATTTTATCATTTGTGCGTGTACTTTACAGGAATATCGTTCTGATGCTGATAACTTTAAAATTGCTGAATGTATACTTGTTTACAGAAAAATGAAATAATATAATCGTAAGATAGATTAATTGCCGTTGAAAGGTAAAATTCTTTGCTTTATCTACTTAAATATACAGGTGACATTTTTTACAAAGAACTTTATTTTGCCAAGAGGATAAAATCATTAAAATTCCCCAGAAGTACACGTTATCTAACATATTCTTACTAAACTAGGCTAGACTAAACGAGTTGGCGCCCATAATTTGACAATGTGGAAAGTTTTCGACTTAAGTGTTATTGCGTGTTTATCACCACATCCTCTTTCGACTTGTAAGTCAAAATATCAGTGCAAACGGTGCGGTAGTAAAATGCACCATACGCTACTGTGTATCGAGGCACCAATTTCATGCAGTACTCCGACTCCGCCACAAAGCGCGGTAGGACACTCTTCAGGTGCCGCTAATTCAGCTGAACATTTTCCTGCTCCAGTTTCTCTTGTTCATTTCTGTGCAAATGAACAGGGAATCGTTGCGCTTTTAGCCACGGCGCAGGTACGAATTTTAGCCTGTGACGGTAGTTGGCATCGCTGTCGCTTGGTTTTAGATTAAGGGTCGCATTCTAATTTCATCACATTATCTTTAGCTAACAAGTTAGATCTTAAACGCAAGAAATGTCCTTTTGAAATACGTGGAGTAGGCCAATCTCCGCTAGAAAAGGTTCATGGAATTGCTACCCGTAACGTTACATCAATATATGTTCAAAACGTTTCTTTAAATTTACAGGCTGTTGTTTTATCCCGTATTACCGCAGATCTTCCGATAGCAAATTTATCTAAGCATTTAATAGACAAATTTTCGTCCCTACAATTGGCGGATCCTGAATTTCACAAATCCGCTCCGGTTGATATGCTGTTAGGTGTTCAAGCTGTCTTAGATGCCACACCCAACGATTCGTTGCGTATAACAGGCAAGCCATCGGCGCTTCTTACCTCGTTTGGTTGGGTTATTATGGGTGATGTACCAGCTTTAAGTCAACCGTATTCAGGGGTTGCGTTGTACACTAGCATCTCGGAAGAACCGTCCCTTAGCGACACCATTCGTGCCTTCTGGGAAGCTGAAGAAATACCATTTACGCCGCCAATGTCGCCTGAAAACGTGGCTTGTGAAAATTATTTCAAGTCCACTACTATACGAAACGAGTTAGGCCAGTATGTGGTTCGACTACCGTTCATAGAAAACACCACCCGAACAGTAGGTTCAACACGAGAATTAGCTACCAATCGCTTTCTAAAACTAGAAGCTCGATTTGCACGCGACAAAAACTTTTATAAATTATATTCAGAAAATATTGCTAATTATATATCGCAGGGACAACTCACTCCCGCTGTGAAACAGTCCTTATATATCATGACTCACCACGGTGTGGTTAAAAATAAGCCCTCTAGTACTCAAGTTCGAGTCGTGTTTAGTCCTGCCGATAGGGATATTAGGGTACAAGTCTCAATGATATTCTTTTACCGGGCCCCAAATTACAATCTGATATTGGTCTTGTAATAACAAGATTTCGAATACCTCAAGTCGCGCTCACTTGCGATATTCGACAAATGTTCAGATCTATAGTCGTTCACCCAGAAGATAGAAAATTTTTACATATTTTTTGGAGGTTTTACCCTTGTGAACCTTTAAAGGAATATGAACATACCCGCGTTGTTTTTGGCGCTACCTGTAGCCCTTTCCTTGCTCTTCGTGTTCTACAGCAGTTGGTAGAAGACGAGGGTCACTCGTACCCCCGGGCTTACCGAGCCCTTAGATCATCAACTTACATTGATAATATTTTGACTGGATCCGATTCTGTAGAAGAAACTCTCCTTCTAAAAAATGAATTGATCAATTTACTAAAACTAGGTAACTTCGACTTAGGAAAATGGGGAAGTTCACACACTTCAGTTATTGATAAGTCGGAGACGGACGTTCTAAATCTACCGAACTCTAATCCCACTTTGACAACACGTGATGTTCTGGGTCTCTGTTGGGATATGGGTTCCGATACATTTAGATGTAAAGTTTCAAATATTGCAGACATCCCTACTAAGCGAGGAATTTTGTCACGCATAGCACGCATATTCGATATTAATGGTTATTTAAGTCCATTTACGGTTCTTCTCAAATGAATTATGCAACGCCTATGGCTACAAAAGGTGGATTGGGATGAACAATTGCCCGCAGAAATTCTTCAAGAATGGCAGCAAATTCAAATTGAACTGCCACTTCTCGAATACATAGCAATACCACGATCTATTTGGAAAATCGGCAATAGTCAAGCCCGTTTAATCGGATTCTCCGACGCCAGTTCCGTAGCGATGGCCGCTGTTGTGTATCTGCGATTAGAAGTTGATGAAAAAATATATGTACATTTTATAGCTTCCAAAACCCGTGTAGCCCCTTTGAAAACGTGGACCATTCCTCGTCTTGAATTAGGAGCGGCATGTCTTTTGGCAAAACTAATGAAACATTCAGCATTAGCATTTGACACCATCAATTTACTAGATCCAATATGCTTTAGTGACTCTACAAACACACTGACGTGGATTTGTACGCCACCTTATCAGTTAAAATTATTTTTTGCAAACCGAGTGGTGCAAATTCATGAAAATCAACCCACAGCCATATGGAGATACGTTCCCAGTTCTGCGAATGCTTCCGATCCCGCAAGCCGAGGATTGAGGCCATCCGAACTACTGAATTGTACACTCTGGTGGCAGGGTCCTGATTTTTTATACCGCGATTATTGTGATTGGCCAAGTGATAAATATACACACAATATTGCAGACGGGTTTAAAGCCGTACAATACGCACTCGTCTCTACTGTTGATGTGAAACAATACTTGGTAGTACTACAAAGGTCCTCGAACTTGCTAAAAGTTCAACGAATTTTTGCGTACGTTAAAAGGTTCACGTTTAACTGCCTTGCACGCAAACGTAATCTTGCAAGGACTACTGGTCCGTTAAATGCCTCTGAGTATCGTAGCGCTCTCACATTTGCCATTAGAATTACTCAGTACGAGCACATCTACGACGATATCGTTACTAGAAAAAGGGCAACCTAGCACAAAAATGTACCGTCCGTTGTCACCTTTTCTATCTCCCACGGGATTAGTCATGGTGGGGGGCCGTTTGCGCCATTCCAGCCTTTCCATAACTAGCAAACATCCCTACCTTATCTCAAAAAATAGCAGGTTAGCTGTATTAATATGTGATTACTATCACATATATTCAGGTCATGGGGGTCCGCGGCTAACTCAATCATTAGTTACCCGTACATTTTGGATTCCTTGTATCCGTCAATTAATTCGAAGTAGAATATTTCGCTGCCTGACTTGCTATCGCTTCCAAGGGGAGCCTATTCAGCCTCCTATGGCAGATCTTCCGCTTTATCGCCTCGAACCCGGAAGATGCTTTACGCATACCGGTTTGGATTTTGCCGGTCCTTTTACAATCAAGATATTCTCGTTGCGATCGACAAAATTTCAAAAGGCATATATTGCCCTCTTTATTTGTATGGTGTCACGTGCCATTCATATGGAGGTTGTCACAGCTTTAACAACGGAAGCCTGTCTTGCTGCATTAGATAAATTTATAGCCAGACGCGGGTTACCAACGAACATATACTCCGATCAGGGCCGAAATTTTTGTGGGGCGGCTAGAGAAATGTTAGAAATATATAAACATTTTGATCAAGCTAACCCCGTCATTGCGCACTACTTATCCTCTAGGGGTATAGATTGGCGTTTCAATCCTCCCTATGCACCCCATTTTGGAGGGCTTTGGGAAGCCGGCGTCAAGAGTGCTAAATTTCACTTGAAACGAATAGTAGGTAGAACGACACTTTCTCTGGAGGAATTTAGCACAGTTGTGACCCGCATAGAAGGAATCTTAAATTCCCGTCCATTTTGCGCACTTACAACGTCACCTGACGAAGCCACGGATGCCTTGACTCCGGGCTATTTTCTAACTGGCGGACCTTTAATTACGCGGTGTGAAGTGGATCTACAAAAAGTTCCTGCGAATCGGCCTAGTCGTTGGCAAATGTCCCAACAACTTGTACAGAGCTTTTGGAAGTGCTGGTCTATAGGGTACTTGCACAGCTTACAGCAAAGGCTTAAGTGGAACACTCCTTCCAAAACCATAGAAGAAGGGGATCTAGTACTTTTTTTTACTCCCGATTCACCCCCGGCGTATTGGCCTTTGGCGAGAGTGGCGAAGTTTTTACCGGGTAAAGATGGTGTAGCAAGAGTTGTAAAGCTAAAAACACCCACAGGCGAAGCGGTCCGCCCAATTATCAAGGTGATACTACTTCCTCCACCATAAGTAATTCAGCATTCTAACATGCAACTTTTTTTTCTTCTTTCTCTACAAATTATGTTTTATTTTATATTTTAATGCAGGAAGCAAAATGCAGAGTACTCGAATAACTTATACATACTTAAACATTTTTTTAAAATTTCTATTTTCATTTTTTCTCCCATTCATTTCACGGTATACAACAAAATTTACCATTTTGGGTGGGGGGTATGTTAAAACTTCATACAGTTGGAGGTCAGCGATTGACAGTATAGATGGCCTTATCGTATATTGTTGTTGTGCTACACATATGGCGGAGCGATAAAGCCTTTTCGCTTCACCAACATGACACTCTCTCGTATCGTTTTGCCAACTCAACACCTAATAACTATAACCGCGAGTGCATAAGTGCTGCTGCCCGACCAAGTTGCGTCGACCGGTAAACAACACCTATCTTTGCGGGAGTAAATTGGTGAACAACATTGCAAGGTAAGCAAAGCATTAATTACGGTTTGACTTATGTTACTGTTTTCCGCGCCTTACCTCCAATTGCATACAATTACAGTCCATTTGCTAAGCTTTACGCTTTGGGAAACGTTCTGGAGCTGTCCCGATTTTTTATACACTCCAACGTGTACCACACAGTTGTTATTTAATCAATTTCAATTTAATTCTGCAATTCGTCCTTATATGTATTTCCTAAATTACTTACTTCAAGAGCGATGCACGTTTTTATAAGAGGTGAAGTTCTTGACTACATCGATGAGTTCTCCTGCGTTACTAATATTAGTAAGACTCTCTTTTCAGCTCTTAGCTGGAGGCCAAATTGTTGTACGTAGGCCGATTATTCTTCTTAAGTACAACCAGCTGCGCTGGTACGTGTTCCGCTGTTGCATACAGTGTCGCAGCGCTCAACATTTGCCAACCGTGGTGACGCTACATCTAAATCCCAGCACCCGGATGCTTCGCTGACTCACCTTCGTGAATGCAATGGGCACACGATAATAGCCGGCACTTGGAGGTATGTTATATTAGTATTCCCATATATCGGGAGCACCTTTTTTCTTCCTACTTTTGTTGGTCGTGCGTCGCTAGTGCTCCATAGTACTTCACTACATGATTATTAGAATTTGTCCGACCGTAAATAATTTTTTTTTTTACTTTAACGTGTGGTATTATGGGCAAATATAAGCAGTAATTTTTCTTTTCTTTTTTTTATTAATGAATACTAAATCGAAATGCGCACTTCGTACGTAAATTTCTAAAATTTGTTCTTTATAATACAACTATTTAATTATTTTTTTGTTGATGCAAACCGAATACTTTTTTTTATTAATATTTACTGTAAATAGAAAATCGATGACGATGTATTTTTTGTGTTGCTAGGAATCCCCTCCTTGCCGCATTGGTAGTTAACCCGGTATTTCTACGTTTCTTGTGTTCTGTTTCGTCATCGTGATTCGTGCGGGTCAGCACTTTAAATATCCTTTCTATCTCTATCTGACCCGTACGCTGCATAACGTAGCACGCTACAGATGGTTGGATGTTTTACCTAAGGTTATGGATAAATCAACAATGCACCACATCGAGCTACTAAGCAGCAAGTTATCCCGAAGAAATAAAACTTAATGTAGATAGCAGTGTTGTAAAACAAAAAAAATACATCGTGTTGGAAATGTTGTGCGTATTTCAAAATATAAAGCAGTCTTTGATAGAAGGTTTTATCCAAACTGGGGCGCGCAACTGTTTAAAATTGTTAAAGTACAACAAACGAGCTCGATAACATATTTATTAAAAGACTTGGTTGGGAACCTGATACTGGGTGCTTTTTATTAAGAGGAAGACTACCCCACAAAAGCTCCAAATACTTACTTAATTGAAAAGATTATAAGAAAGCGAAACCGCGGACGAGAACTGTTGGTGTCCTGGCTAGGAAATGAAAGAAGCTGGATTAAGAAAGAAAGTTTAATATAAAAAGGATTTTCTACAAGTTTCCACATTTAGGAATCAACAATCGACAAGAACACAGCACCATGGTATACATCATTGACATACAAGGCTTCCAGTACAAAACAAACGATTTCTTCGTTAAGGAAGTGAGTTTTGAATATAGGTAACAACCAATTATGGCGCGAAATATTGGAGATGCCAGTGGACTCTACCTACTTAAGTGATGATTTTAAGAAATATATCGCATAGCTCCAGAAAAATGTGCATGAACTTGGTTGGGAAAACCAATCAACGAAAGGATTGCCTCCATTGTATTTAGCTACATATTTAGAAGATCTAATCCCGCCGTATGCCACAGTGTATATAAAAAGCGCACAAACACGAAATATGATATCAAAATATCTATATCACAATCATATTGAAAATGTTGAAGAATTTAACGCGCCAAAGTTGAAAACGGCAAGGATGAACTATGGACAATTTGGTCATTGTCTTTTACACGTGGAGAATCATTTATCAATGTTCTAAACAGAATGTTTTACTTGTTCAAAATGTATTGTAATATGTTTAAGTTTAATAAATTTTTTAATGTGTTGCTTCTTTAATTCAGTTAGCATTATTTAATTTAGCTTGTACAAAAACCACGAGGTGGTATTTTTATCTTAATGCACTCGTATAAAACTTTTCCAACATATTTTTTATGGGCGAAATATCGCGTTTCAATTAGGTGGGAAATAACAAGCAGGTTAAAAATACAGCTAAAAAAACAATTAAAGACTTACCCCTTTTCAAGTTGAATAAAAACGGTTGAAATACATAGGCATAAACGTAATAACCATTTCGAATGGACCTGCACCTTGCCGAAGTTTTAGATTACTGGAACAGGTAAAATGGCTTGCGTGTTCTAATGAGCTAAGCTAAAGGTCCAACCAAAGTAGTAGGGTCGTTAGTGAGGAATCAAACTAAGACAGGTCCCCGAAAACTTAAATTGGCAGATACTATAGGGATCGGTATGGCAGTCTAAGACACACTACCGCAATGTGGAAGGCCACGGGGAACCACCACATTACCTTCCAAGTACACAGCGTACTTAAATTGAAATAAACATGATGGCATTCTCTGGAGTAAAAGACTTCGGAGTTAAAATAGTCCCTCAATCGTATCTCCGGGAGGAGACTACTTCGGAAGATGTGATCGGAAAGTCCAGAATAAGAGTGGGGAACATTTTGCGAGACGGAGCGTGGAATGTTAGAAGTATGAAGCAAGTAGGTAAGCTAGAGAACCTAAAAATGGAAATGAATAAGTTAGCATTAGACATAGTAGGGACCAGCGAAGTTCGGTGGCCAGAGGCAAGGAATTTTTGGAGTGAAGACTTCAGGGTAATTCATACAAGAGCAGAGGAAGGAAATTTGGGTGTGGGGATGGTTATGCGAATAAAGATAGGATACTGTGTAAAAAAACTACTTACAAAAGAACGAAAGAGTACTCATGGTTAGATTAGAATTTAACCGGTAAACACAGTAATAATACAAGTATACATGCCCACTTCTGGCTGCAGTGACAAAGAAGTAGAAGCGATCTACAAAGATATCGAAAACATATTAAGGTACATAAAAGGACATGAAAATTTAATAATTACGGGGGAATTTAATGCAGTGGTAGGTGAGGGTAGGGAAGGAGTGGTAGTAGGTTTTGGTTTAGGCACGGGAAACGACAGGGGAAATAGACTGGTAGAATTTTGCAACAAGAACAATTTAATCATAACAAACACATTATTTCAACATCATGCTAGACGACGATATACGTGGAAGGTGCCAGGAGACATAGGGAGATATCAAATAGATTACATTCTTGTTAGACAACGGTTTAGGAATCAAGTAAAAGACTGTAGAAGCTACCCAGATGCAGATATATATACAGACCAAAACAACGTAATTATGTAAGCCGCTCTTATATTTAAAAATCTGAAAACGAGGAACGGAAAAAGGCACTTTGATTTTGAGAAACTAAAAGATAAAGATATTCAAGAAAGATTCGAAGAAAAGTCAAATGAATTGCTGAAAGATATCGGGAAAATATCTAATACTAAAGAAGTAGAAACAAAATGGAATAACATTAAATCCAGCCTAGACATGGCGGCCAGAAATATTCTGGGGTATACACAAAAAGAAAATAAGAAACCATGAATAACAAAGAATATTCTGATTTTAATAGAAGAAAGGCGAAAATACAAAAATAAATCAGACGAAACAGGAAAACAGAAATGCAAAACCATAAAATAAGAAATTATTTGCAGGAAAGCTAAAGAACAATGGATTGATGAAAAGTGCAAAGAGGTACAAACTAAGATGGAAGTCGGAAAGAGAGATGAAACAAACTAATTAGAATCAATTTAAGAGATATAAAACCGTATAGCAACAATATAAAGGAAGCGGGAGGAAACGTCATTATAGAAAACGTAAAGAAAGTGGGTAGATGGCAAGAATATAGGGAATTTATATGCAGGAGAGGAACTAACAGCATTACAACAGGAATCAAACATTGAAAATGATGACTTGGGATATCCTATACTTAGAGATGAATTTGAATTAGCATTAAAGGGTCTGGCAAATGGTAAGGCGCCGGGTACAGATAAAATGCAAGCAGAAACTCTAAAAGCCGCTGGACAAGCAAGTAACTTGTAAGCTATATGTATGAGACAGGCGAGATACCTAAAGATAGTAACTATATAGTAACTATACCAAAAAAGAAAGGCGCGGATAGATGTCAAAATCTTCGAACAATAAGTTTGACAGCACACGTGTCAAAAATATTGTACGAAGACGAATGGAGAAACGAGCTCAAGAAATACTAGGAGAAAATTAATTTGAGTTTAGGCGAAGCAGGGGAACACAGGAGGCTATTTTAGCTCTGAGAGTGATAATGGAGAAAACAAAAGAAAAGGGTAAAGCGTGTATATAGAGTTTGTAAATCTGAAAAAAAGCATTCGACAACGTAAAAAATGAAAAAAATGTTCGAAATACTCAAAAAGATTGGAATGAGTTATAGGGACAGACGAATAGTACATAGCTTATAAAAAGAGCAGACAGCTGTAATAAAATTAGAGCAGAAACGTAGAGAAGTAAACATTAGAAAAGAGGCGAGACAGGGATGTGCCCTATCCCCATTAATTTTTAACTTGTACATTGAAGAAGCAATGAATACTGTCAAATGCAGGAAGACATTTGGAATTACTATGCAGGGACAAAAAATTAATATGCTTAGATTTGCAGATGATATAGCGGTATTAGCATCTAGCAAAGAAGAGTTAGAAGCTGCTCTTAATGAAATGGAAACCGTTCTAACAGAGAGATACGGTATGAAAGTTAACAAAAATAAAACTAAAGTACTAGTATGCAAAGGAGGAGAAAATAAATCAAAAACAAGAATACAAATAGATAACACGAACTTACAAGAGGTTAAGGATTTCTGCTACCTAGGAAGCCAAATAACGCAAGATGGAAAAAGCGCAAAAGATATAAAACAAGGATTAGCACAAGGTCGTGCTACATTTAACAAGAAAAAGCAACTACTGTGTCCAAAGACAACAAACATAGAAACAAGAAAAAGATTGCTTATAACATATGTGTGCAGTAGAGCACTGTACGGTTGCGAAGCCTGGACAGTAGGAGAAGCGGACAAGAAAAAGGTAGAAGCCTTTGAATTGTAGTGCTACAGACGTATGATGAAGATATCATGGACAGACAAAATTAAGAAGGAAGATGTACTAAAAATGGTAGGGGGAACTTAGCAGCCACGAGCTGCTTACCCCCCTTAACAACCCCTAAATGTCGGAGAAATAGGCTATATAATTGTAAAACGATCGAATGGACCAAACTGCATCTAACAAGAAAGAACAGCGCCTATGATGAAAGACAACAAACATAGAAACAAGAAGAAAATTGTTGAAAGCATATGTGTGGAGCACAGCACCGTATGCTTATGAAATACGGGCAGTAGGAAAAGCAGACAGAAAAACGGTAGCAGCCTTTTGGAATGCTGTGCCTCAGATGTATGAGGGTGATAGCATGGACAGACAAAGTTAAGAAAACATGGGTTATAGAAATAGTAGGAGAACAAGGAGAAATAGAAGGGCACAATACGTTCTAAAGCATTTTTGGGGAACAGTATGGGATATATTACAAGCAGAGATAGGAAAAAGGAGATAGATGTAGACCTAGATCAGATAGTGATAGATGCAGACTGTGCAGATTTCAGGGAAATGTGTAGGTTAGTTCAGAATAGGAAACAATGAGGGTACGTGTCTAACCAGTTCCAGGACTGAAGACCTAATGATGATAAAACGTATTAAAATGGTTGGAATATTACAAAATCGCCACGCTATCGGGTTCCGCACTAAGCACAAAATATACGTACTGTAAGCGTTTTTCTTCCAGAAAATATACGTAAAATTTAATCTTTAATTTACATTCTTTTAAGCGTCACTAAATACAGGAAAACAAGAGTATATTTGGAAAAATTTTCTAAATGGTAATTACGACCAGCAGTGATTATAGCACCAAATGTTACACAGTTTCACTTTAAAGAATTCACAAACACGACCTTACCATTATTTAAAACAAGTTGTTATCGCACCGCTTTCCTGCATTATCACTAATTAAACGCGTGTCACTCAGCAATATGCAATAATAGTGAACGATAAGTGTGCACCTTCTTTCGGTGAAATAACTCGGAAACTGCCTTAATATGAATTCCAATACAATGCATTTACTTTTATAAATATTCTCTGACGACGTATTTAAAACACCTACAAATTTAAATTGATTTTTAAGGTATCGCATCTTAAGAAAAAAGTGTATGTACAAGTAATTGGGAATTCTTAGCGCTTATAAGAGGGATCCTACTTCAAGAAATACTAAAATTAAAATCCACGTTTTTATATCGTTTAAATTTTAATAAGTTTCAAAATTAGGTATAAAGATATAAGTTTCCAAGGGTGCCCGATTTGAAAAAATCCAACGTATTTAGTTTGCCGGAAAATTCTGGATTAAATTTATGTGTCATACCCTAAGAAAAGACGGTTCCGGTAACTTCTTAAAATTATGAGGGGGTCGGATTTTAAAAATTCCAAAAGATTTAGATTGCCGTGGAAATGACGTATTAAAGCATATGTCTTCAACAATCAAAAAAGGTCTAAGGATCGAATTAAAATTAAATGTGCAAAAAATCAGCAGGTTCGAAGTTTTAGCAGGTATATATAGATTTAAAATATTTAAAATCAGGGGTTGTACGTTGGTTGCCTCTTAGGCAAAGAATCTGGTAGAAATGAAATCTGCATTAAAAGAGCTTTAAATAGAATCCAAACACGTTCAAAAAATTTTTGGGTAGGTTTTTTCCCCAATTAAAAGTGTTATGTGGGGTTGTTTATTCGCATAGTTATAGGTCTTTCAAAATCTCATAAGCTGTGAGATGCCCAATGAAGGAAGCGAGAGGTATCGTATAAAAAGAAAACAATACAATATAAGTAAAATCTAAAAATATTGAGTTTCCAGATGCATATTCTAAATTAACTCAACCGCTATTCTATGTGGATTGCATAACCAGTAATTTATCAACATAATATAAATTATAAGACTACAATGTTTGTATGCGGACCCTGCAACTTTTTTGGTGTATTATTTATTGTGTGTCATGCTTCCGTGCGTGCCTGGATAAAAATAGACAGGCTAAATTTGTTAAAACCCTTGGCAGCCAAAATACTGTTTTCTTATTATCTTTTAAGAATTCATATTTCCTAGAAATGTAATCTAAAAACTCATAAAGTTACTACCACAATCCTCAAATCGGCCCACGTTAGATTTAGAACTTCTCTTATTAATTTTCTTTCTTCGTGGTACAAATTTGCCACCCTACCGGTTTGATCCTCGCTTCTGAAATAATTAGCTCGAATGTGTTTAGTTCAACTCCAGTTGCTGTTGCTACTCGTTCTTGTAAATTATTCACACGAATGACAGGCATTCGATTCTTTTCTTATCTCATAAACTTATACACACTATAAATGATCTCTTCTTTGACTGTGAATTGTTTTTTCCGGTTACTCATTGTAAAATTAAAAGCTCAGAAATAACAAAATAATCTGTAAAACCAAACATTATTCTCTTAATTGAATTGAAACCTTCATTATACCTACAAATAAAAAACTAGACTGAGTTGCATTAGTTTTAAAGAAACTGGTTAAAGTTGAATCAAGACTGAAATCTCATGAATAATAATCAAAAACAAAAATAATAAACCACAAATCTTAATACGCAAATCAATGACATGAATTAAAAATTAACAGCTGAGTTGTCAATGTTTTTAGGATGCACTTTAACGTAAATAACTTAAATTGGTGTTCTACGCAACAGCCCGTGAGGTTTTGAAAGACCTATAAATAAAACTTTGATCTATGAAAGTCTATAAGGTGGCGTAGGTGGGGTTTATACGGCGGCGTTGGGCGTCAATCAGTGTCATTCTCTACTAGCAACATCAAAATGAAAGAATAGATGTGCATGCAGCTATAAACTGTAACCTTCGGTTTTATAATATAAACATACAACTTTTTGGCTTTTCAATTTTTGCATTACAGAACCCTTCATTTAGGTATCATTAAGAGTACCTGAATTTCTAATAAATTATGACGTTCAGTTTTTGTTAAATAACAAAAACGTTCGTCTATTAAAAGTTTCCATTCAAAAACCAATAATTTATTTTGATTACATTGGATTTCCAAAAGATGGCCAATATTGTGCTACAAAGCAGGTGTGTTCAGACATCCGCACGCAGTTCTCATGCTATTGGATAACCATATCTTCCTTGTGACGCTGTGTATTATTAGAGCGATCTTTGTTGGGCGTGCGCGCCGAATTATAAGTGCTCTCAAAAAGTAATTTTGTCTGGAGAGCTCTGGAAAGGGTACAGAAACTAAATTTAAATCGGTAGCGACGGATGATTAATAACTGACACGCGGAGAAATTAACGGATCGTGTAAAACCTTATTAAGTGTTGCGTATTCCGTTTGAACGAAATCTTTTATTTATCATAGAATACAACACTCGTTGACATCTGTATATTTTTAGAAAGGCATTTAAATTAATAAGGGAAAGTAAGGTTATCAATAAAAAGAGTTCCTGACAACACCTGAGCAAATCCTACAACCGCTGAGTTAGAATAACGTACAGCATAACAAATTCTAACTAACATCCGATTCGTATTGTAGCAATATCGTTATCTTATACCGAATTGTGTATTGAATTACCTTATCGATTATAAAAGTACTAAACTCTAGTGTATGTAGTTTGCACCTCCGTACAATTACCAGCTTTCTGGAAGCATACAGGTGACAGCTCAGTTGCGGACTCTAGCACGTAGTTCAAATAACCGGTCAATACCGGGGTGTGTTTTCATAATTTCTGTACCACCTGTTCTCACGCCCCAAGCAATTTCAATTACCTGAAGCCCCCATATTTAAAGTGCATAAACATTCCTACTGATCTAGTGGGCCAAATTATTGTTCTTCTCTTTACGGAGCTGAAAACTTCTAACAGAACTACCCTTGGAAGCCGCCAGATGTGAAGTAAATATTAATGATGGCGCCAATCGGGACTTCTTTGGTATCGAAGCAAGCCAAGATTCTGATGTGAGTTTTGACACAAATGTGTATATTTTTATGTGTAGCATACTGTACTTATTTATACTCTTATTTATGTTGCTTTGTGTCATTCGAGGATAGCCATATTAAATACCTACATTAGTAGTTTAGCATTAACAAATTTTAAAAGTATCCTGTAATTACGTGTGTAAAGACATTTTTTTGGTTCTTTAAATATCGATTTAATAAAAAAGTAAAGCAGGTTATACTGCTTAGCACTTATTGGTATACATATTCAGAAATCATAATGGTATATAATATTATATTCGAGAAGTTACAAAAAAAAATTGGTAGGGGGCCGTTGATGTTTTGGTGACAAGTTAATTGAACTGTAGAGTAAGTTTAACCAAGTTTTGAACGGAGCGTACGTGAATGCTACCGTACTTAATATACTTTAGAAAGCCAGAGCAAGAGTCAAATTTGTTCTGTGGTTGACAGCTATACTCGGTGATAACTGTATTAGTACGTTTTCTGGTTCTTGTGTAGTTAGGTTAGTGTCCTTCATTTTGTACGTCTTCTACTTAGGGCAAGGAGCCGTGCCATTTTGGGCAGAGCCTTGTTGTAACAAGTTTATTTTCCAGCAGTATTTTGATGGATATTTGTGCTATTATTTTGATAAAAGGTTAGTTCATGCCGTATATCATTGTAAATTTCTAAGTCATAATTAATTGCACGATTTTGTTTACTTTTTGTATTTATTACTTATTGTATTAATCTAACTTTATGCTTCAAAACTGGGAGCATCATTTCAAGTTGCGCGGTGACAAAAAATAACTCTTATAAGAGTCATTGTAAGACCTCCCTTCTCCCATAAATAGAATGATCGTTATAACGATCTAACTGACAAGTAGTTAATACGTACACTTTCACGTTGGCTGTTGGGTGTGGAAGTCAGGGTTCTGATAAGAACAATGGCCCTGAGCAATTATGCTTGGTGTCGAGTGAGAAAGAAATAAGAAAAATACATCGTGTAATAGATCATCATTCCTGGCGATGCTATACCGGCAGAAAGACATCTAAAACACGGTGTTAAACATTTAAAGCATCATAAACACATGCAACATAGTAACTTGGTTAGAAATAGAAATTTACTGGTTTTAACCTGATTGTTGACATGTGAGGAATTCTAGGATTAAATTCAGGTTGGTAGATTAACCTACGATAAACTTATTGGTTATGGTTTATCGTAGACCGTTTGAGAAATAACAACTTATTTCATGCTGATATAAGAAAGCTTCAAGTTTCATATAAAATTCATGGGGATGGTTTAAGTGCATCGTAGGTATTGCCGCAAGTTGTTGAATATCTGCTATGTTGTTTGTTCTGTAGGGACGTTCAAGTCTTGACAACATCTGGATTCCTATCAAGTAAGTGTCTTTTAAGTTTTGTTCTATTTCCAAGTTATGCTACGTGGTTTGACCTCATAGTATCCTTGTGATTTTGAAGAGAGCTTAATATAGATTCCATTTTTATTTTTGATAAGTGCCGTAAAAGTTTATAGAAGGCAGTATGCAAAAATGGTTTGCTTGTAGAAGTAATAAATTTGAACTACCAATTTAGGAAAATTTATAAATATTCAGGCTTAGGAAACTAAATTTGTTCATTTTAGATAGTATTAGTTGGTAATCATAATAACGTACTGACATTCAAAATTCGTTGTTCACTGGTCAAATTGTGTTTGCTTAATTGAAACTCATAGATAACGAGGAATTTAAATTGAAATAATACATATATGTGAAGCCTATCTTAGTACTACTCAAAACTAATTGTAATATTGTTAATATATCATTAGTCACTCTCAAAATGCAAATTATAAATATCAATATGAAAAATAATTGCAAAATTTTTTAGGTGTAGGAAGCAACACTACTAAATCAAATTAATAATAATGTGCACTTGTTGAGAAATTATTTGTACATAGATATTTTTGTTAATTGGTAATCTAAGAGAATAGAAAGTTATTTTGGTCATGTCTATGATTATTATTTAGGGAATGAGATGAGATTTGGTTCTTAATACCTAACACATTTAAGGGTGATAATTAACAGAACGCACAAACTGTGCTAGTATTGGTTTTGTTTGAATACAGAAGTAGTAGTGCATCTTTATCAGCTTTAACGTGAAGTGGGTAAGTATAAAGGTGGTGTTTATGTAAAATATTTGTATAGCGGTATAGGGTCTAGGTTTCCACGTTCTCCTTATACAAATGGGCTGATGTTAGTCATTTATTGTATTTAAAAATTTGATGGCGCCATATTTACTTTATTTTTGGTCGTAATTCTACCCTGACCCAAGCTCATGATTTACAGACAACAAATTACTTTATTAGCCACTTTGCCTTTAGAGGTTTCCTTACTCATAAGCCGTTTTCCATCTAAACTTACCTCGGGCTTCTTATCTCAACAGAAAATCCTTGTTTAATTACCCTTGCACCTCACAGTTGACAAGATAGGTGTATAATATTACCAAAACCCAAGGAAAAAGGTATCAACCTAACTAAAATAAGAGTAGTGTCTAAAATATTTTTTTCCTGTTAAGGAAGTTCCATCCCTTCCCCATCCTCTCTCATTTTTGCCACCTCCTTCGCGACAGCAGTTGTTTGTCTTAAGCAGAAAGACCGTGTTTGTGCATGGTCCCCTCGACCAGCTTAACGACAGTTCATGGTGCAACAGAACTCTGTTATTAAAACAAAAAAATGTTAAAAAAAAATTCGGAATTATGATATTTGAAATTTTTTTTGGATAAAGCAGCAATAGGTGCTATATTTTTTGGGAGATTTCAGGAAATACAATTCAAGGTAAATAAGGTGATAACTCTATCACAGATTTTAAACTACACTTCAAAGTTGATTTTGTATGTAACTATTGATACCGCTATTACAGACGTAAACCATCATTTTAAACACACACTATTAAATTTAATGTTCGTGTGAGTATATATAAAAAATTTCTTCGGAAGAGCCTCTGAAAAAATGTTTGATAATAAAAAAATATTTCAGTCAAAATGATTGTGGAGACTTTCATGAAATCAATTTCGGTAACACGTGCTGTAAATAATATCAACAAGAATTCGAATATACTCGAATGTATTTCAAGTTATTGTCTTTTTATATATTTGTAGTAATAAACCAGGAAAACAGTTTTCTGAATATTTTGATCGCGTTGCAAGAATTTGTCACACTGTTCGTTTCAGTAGTCACTTTGGAAGGGTCTTCAAAATTAAAATCAATTAAAACGATTGCCTGTTCTGGGCATGATCCAAGAAAAATTGAATAGTCTTAACAATTATATTCTGTGAACTGTCCGCAAACTAACTTTCAATACGTATAGAAGTAGTTAAGGTTTACCATTGGCGTTTTATCTTGGTCTTTTTCTAATATCTGCAACGTTAGGCAACGCTGTTTGACAGTAAATACAATTACTACACAAAATAAATACAAAAACCAGAAGACACGAAGCACAAGAAGTGACAACTTTTGTTTCATAACACAAATACAATTAAAAAATGTGCATATATTTACATAAGAAATCACTTTGAACAAAAAGTATATGCAACAGTAACAAATTGGATCAGGTGAGTTACGTATAATTTGCCATATACAAGTATTTTTTATAGGGAAATATCACTTTGAAATCTTGTGTACGGCTCAAATAAAAACAAGGAGCACAAGAACTTTGTTAAGAGAGAATTTTTTATCAATTTTTTAAAATTGTATTCAATAGTCTAACAGCTATGTTAAAAATTATTATTACATCTAGCCTATAGTAATAAAAAATTTATAAACAATACAAATAATGAAAAATTTTAATTACTTACCTTAATTGGAAAATCTACCATATGAATGTGGTTACTTTTCCACATCTTGGAATTGGAGCCCAAAGGAACATTGCATGTTGCCGCGAAAGAAGGTGTTCGTTCCACGATAATGCCGACGGAACTTTTTTCGACATCGTTGCCGAGAAATACTTCCGCGCTCGAATTAGCCGAATTAATTTCATAATCTAGGTCAGTTAAAGTTAAGTCCTGAGTTGAGTTAAATTTAAATGGGTAGGTATCGTTCGGGATTATGAATCGTTCAGTTTCGTCAACAGTCAAAGTATTTGGAGTAGTGTTTTTCAAATATTTTCGCAGTAACGGCTTTTCTTCTGTCCACTTAACATAACAACAGAACAATAGTACGATTAGCGACAAACGCTTCATCGTATGGCTGTAGATTCTCTATTTAGTTTATAAATGAGGAGCACCAAATATCTGAAAATAAGAGCTCTAATTAGTATAGTAGTGCACGTTCCGTTAATACTATTTGAAATGTATTAGATAAACTAGTTTCTAACAGTACTAGGCGTCAAAAAGACTAATGGAAACTTTAATATATAATTCACTTTTAGTGAACTTTATTTAAATAGTAGCACAGTGTTAATAAAATCAAGCTTTATATTCCAAAATAAAAATTAGATCAGATAATATAACTAACTATAAACGTTGAAGTTCAACAGCAGAAATAAAACGCTATTCACAGTGAAATACAAAATTTTGAATTAGACAATCGTTGATTCAAAAATGTTTTTATTTTTCAAAATGCACAAATCTATAAAAGCAAGATTACGCTTAATACAAATTTGTTTCAACTTCTACTGACGCTACCCTTTCAATGCATCAGATATTTTATTCTGTTCTCTTCATAGTAATGTAAGTAGACTTGGGAACGATTTTATGTGATATATACCGTTTTATTAAAATTTTCTTTTAAAAAGTAAGCTACTAAATTTTTAAATGCATGTTGACAGTATCTCCGGGTCTGGGCAAAAATCGTAGTAGATTCATTCGCGACGCTTTTTCATTTGAACAACGTCACCATCTTGATTACTGGAAGTAACTATACATTATCACTACTAGTTTATGGGTTCCGCTCCCTATTGTCTCTTGATGCTAAATTGTTTATTTGGTCTAAATATGCTAGTTCGCTATTGTATTGGACATTCAGTATATTATTTATTATTTTTATTTGACTGATGTTTCAGTTTATGGGCAGAGTTCTAATTATTTAATTTGCTGTAAAGATTAGTTGAAAGTCTTGAGTCAAAGATTCAAATAAATAAGTTATATCATTTTAATAGCATAACTACAGTTTCCGTCTGTTATTAATAGTTTTTACGCCATACGTTCACAATTGCACCCCTAAGGTTAAAGTACACATCATGATCATTAGGTCTTTAGCTCTGGAACTGGATAGACGAGTACCACCATTATTTCCTATTCTGGGCTAACCTACACATTTTCCCGAAATTCCAAAAGTCTACATCTTTCAATATCTGCGTGCAATAGTCTGATCTAGGTCTATATTTATCACTCTTTTTTCCCAGTACTGCTTGTAATTTAATGCTCACTATTCCGCAAATGCTTTAGAATGTCTCCTGTCCTATTTCTCTTATTTTTTCTTATATTTTACAGATATCATTCTTTCCCTAGTATTTCTAAAACCTTCTTGTTATTAACTTTGTCTGTCTATGCTATCTATCATCATCATACATCTGTAGCACATCATTTCAAAAGGCGTCTACCTTTTTCCTGTTTGCTTGCCTTACTATCCTTATTTTACAGCCGTACAGTGCTGTACTCTACACATATGCTTTGAACAAATTTTTTCTTGTTTCTATGTCCGTTGATCTTTCTTGCTAGATACAGCTCAGTTCCCCTTCTATTGTTTTCTTAAAATTGTACCCAATTTCAACGATATTCAGTAGTATGTGAAGAGTTTTACGCAAACTGCGGCTACTAATATCCCCCAGTACTTAGACATTTACAGAATTAATAGTTCTCCAGTAAATCCTTTTATACAATTAACATTAGTTAATAATATTGCAAAACCAACACCCGTGGTTGCTTATAATGATCATAAGATTTAAGTACAATTAATTTTTTTCGTCATTAGGCTATATGTCTTGGAACTGGTTGTACGCGTATCTCCAATGATTTCTATTTTGAGCTAGCCTATGCATTTCCCAGAAGCTTGCACGGCCTACATCTTTAACTATCTGTGTGCAATAGTCTAACATAGGTCTACCTCTACCTACAATTTTTCTTATAACAGCTTCCAATATACTCCGCACTATTCCCTCATGATTTAGTATGTGGCCTATCATCCCATCTCTCATCCCTACCATTTCTAGAACCATTTTCGTCTTAATTTTGTCTGTGCATGATACTTTCATCATACATTTGTAGTTTCACATTTCCTGTTCGTTTCCCCTACCTTTAAGTTTTACAGCCGTACAGTGCTGTGCTCCACACATATGCTTTCAGCAATCTTTTCCTTGTTTCTATGTTTGTTGTCTTTGAACACAGTAGCTGTTTTTATTTTTTGTTAAATGAAGCACGGCCTGGTGCAAATCTTTTGCACTTTTTCATCTTGAGTTATTTGGCTTCCCTGAAAGCAAAAATTTTTAACCTCTTGTAAGTTCTTGTTTCCTATTTGAATTCTAGTTTTTGATTTAGTTTAGTGTACTAAAAGTGGGCTATGTAATTAAACGGGATAGAGCATTGTGATCAGATATCATAAACATAGTAATACAGGCAAGGATATGGACCATCCTCATCGTGTAGACGTTTGTTCTAATAATGACGACGATAATTTTTGAATATTCTGGAGGACCAGGTAAGTTATCTATCAAAATGTGGCGAGTTTTTAAAACAGATTACTGGCTTTGTGGACAATATGTAACTTACCTGGGCTTGTATCCTCTAGCAAAGGAAACCACCCAATCCGATATATTAGTCATGGTGTTTCCGATTCCTTAAGCGTTCGAAATATTTAAAGCGGGAATGCTATTATTAAGGAGTTAGAATTATTACTGTAACAGTAACTAAGAAATTTATTAAACATTTTGGAAACGACGCTTATTCGGTTATTACTAAAGCGCACACACAGATTTCTAGCGATAGGATTAGATGATTATCAGATATAGTAATGTAGTAGATGTGGTCTCGTAGGGTTTGATGACTGAAATGCTATTTCTGTTCATTTATCTTGAATAAAGGATTATTGTATATAAGGACCAACCACGTTCCGACAGATTAGTATTAGTTTGAATTTCGTAGTAATAAACGTTTAATGTACATAAATTGTTATACAGATAAATTCGCTTATGTGTAATAAGTGTGTTAGATGAATAAACTACTTGTAGTATTAGTGCTACATTAGTGTTTAATTCATCGTACATAGAAAATAAAATTAGTACCTACAAATAGTGAATAAGCTAGTGTTAATGTAAAAAACCTTGTAAATACTTACGATTGAAAAGAATAATTATTAGACTTGCATTTATTGGAAATAAAGGCCAAAGGACAATTAGAGAATTCGTTACATTACTATCAGTAGCGATGAGAGAAGTTCCATCTAAGTAAAACTGGTCGAGCGAGGTATACTGTTACATGCAATTGCGATCGTCACTTAGATCACAAAGCCACATGCATTGTAACACTATTTAATAACTGTCAATCACTGCACCAACATCGTTGGCATATTATACTGCATTCATTAATATTTAATTTTGATTGTATTCATTAACCTGAAATGTATAATCTGGAATAGTCGGACAAAAATAAATTTTTATATTAAAAATTAGTATACATTAATTTCATTTAGAATTAATATCGAGGTGTTCTAAATACCTCTGTCTGTATAATCAAAAAGCTTATATATATTTATATATTATACTGTCAAGAAGGGGGTGGGCTTATAAAATGTTTAAATAGGGCTTCGAAACGACTTTGCTAGAATGGGGTATATTTGGTTTTGTGTGAGTATTTTCTTTCAGGTATTTTTGGTTTATAAATTAACAACAACTATTCCACGTTTATAAATTTATAAAGCTTTTGAAACTGCATTGCATTCAACAACATATACCGGCCATAGACCAGGCTAAGCTAGTTATAAGTTTGCATTGTATACGTATTTTAATTGTTATGGTTGCACGTATATGAAATTTAATTTGGAGTTAGCGTTTTCAGAACCATTTGAATGTAAAACAAATATCAAAATTGCTTGGTATACTGCACGCTTTTAAAATTTTAAGGAGTTAAGTGATACTCCCGTAAAATTTGTAAATCAATTTCAGTTTGAATATGTTTTAACAATTAAAGATTGGTTATGTAATGACAGGACGTTTACCGAATAAGACATAAATGTCTGTTGCGTACAATTTAAAAGCTGAACCATCAAAGTTTGTTAGCTATTTTCAATATTGTAAAAGTTCAATATACATAAATCACTGGATTACAAACCATCTAGAAAATGAATGTATCTAGAGAAAACAACTGTATTATTAATCAATTATTAATAATTAGAAATTGCATAGTGTGCGTAGAGATAGTTGCCATGGCAACGAAAAACAAAAGAAGACGGATTTTATTTATAAGGGACTTCAAATTTATATTACTGAAAAATAGACGTGTTTTGTACTGTTATGAGTTTTATTACATTTAAAAGTTACGAGAAAGTTTTGAAAGTCAAGTTGTACCTGGAGATAGCAAATAGTAGCAGTTTTACGGCGAATAAAAGTTAATTAAAAGAGGGAGTGCTGGTCTGTACCGTTATTGTTTGAAGACGAAAGCATAGTGGAATTGGAGTTATCTGAGTATTTGTATAACATAAAATTTGTAGAAATATTAGTAGTTTTATAGTCTGGAGATTACCAGTTGCTCGAGTTACTTATTTATTTACAGGAGGTGCCTGCAGCTGGTCACTTGGCTTCAGGACGGCTGGAAGGCGGCGCTTGTATCTGGATTCCAGGTATTAGTATTTAATATCTACGCAGTGCTTTAATCAAATTTATAAAAGTGGAACTAGTGTTTGGGTATACTTTTGGCATTTAAAATTATTTTGAAAAATCCTTGGATATTTGTTTGGGTGTCTAGTTGAGAGGTGTTTGCTTAGGACGGACCCACCCTAGGTAGATTCCGCCACGTGTTTGACGGCCCTGTAGAATATTTAAGTGCAGCAGCCGTGTAAAATATTTAAAGGTAAATTGTGTGGCATAACTCAACAAGGCTCTAAAATAAGACAAGGAGTGACAGATAGATATATTACGCCTATCACTAATAAGGTAGGATCACAGTATATATAACAGATGGCGCTAACAACGTGAGGCAGAGTAGATTTGTTAGTTGTACGTTGCATATATTCTATTTAAAAGTGAAAATTAATATTTGATTGACGTTTCATATATATTTATTTGACAGTTGTTGAAGGTTTTGAATTTATTGTAGTAGGCTAAGACGTAATTTGATATTTACACTTTGGTCAATTTTAGCGGCGGTAAAACATTAGGTGGGGCTCGATAGGGCTGATTCAGATTTGCAGAGGTTGTGTAGCTTAGTGGGGCACATCATTGAAGTTTATTTTGAAAATTAAAGGGACATGTCTGATGAGGAGAGAATCACGAGGTCAGTGAAAGTTTATGGAGTTGAGACTGGTGTGAGAGGGCAACCGGTGGTTAAGACTGTAGCGGCAGGGGATGCTAGGGATGAAGCTGGGGGATATGTGGAGCCGGAGGTGATTATTGTGAATTCAGGGGGTACATCGGGAGAAAATGAAATTGATAAGGAAAAGAGAATATGCAGATCCAAGATGTGATGATGGTTTTGTTGGAATTAAAAGGGTCGTTAACTAAGTCGCATGAAGAATTGAGAGGATCATTGTTGGCCGAGGTTAGAAATTCACAAGCGGAAGTTAAGGAAAAATTTGATATGATGGAAATGAAAATTGAAGGAATTAATGTATCAATACAGAGCAGTTTGTGTTCATTTAAGGATGAAGTTCTGAAGGACGTAGAGGATAGAGTCCAGGTTGTAGAAGGAAGGTAACAACAGGTTTAAATGAATTAAGGGAAGAGCTGTACATGGTCGAAGTTAGACAGACAGAAAAATTGCAGAATTTAGGTGAAATAGTTCGGATTCAGACGGAGGACAATATTAACTCTAAAAACGAAATTATAGGCAAATTGCGGGCGAGTCAGGAGGTGGCAGAGAAGCTGAGAAGGGATACGACGGTTCTGGGGAATACGGTAAATGGATTGTCGGGTCTTGAAGGAATGTTAGACAGATGAGAGAACAGTTGGTTGAATTGGAAAGGGAAGAGTTGTTTGTGATGCAGGATACCAGTATAGGCTAGGAAAGAGACCTTGCCGAGGTTTGAAGGCAGAAAGAATGAGCAGCCGATGGTCTATCTTAGCAAGTTGGACGAGATGGTAGAGAGTGAGCCTGAGAGGGTGAAGATGCAGATGGTGAGCGTGACATTGGGGGGGTTGTGCAGAGAAATGGCACTGTATCGTGAGGAGGCAATATAGTTCGTACGAGGAATTTCGAAGGTTATTCATAGAACAATATTGGGGAAACACGCATCAGGCTAATATTCGAACGGATTTAAACACTGGGAACTATAGGTCATACCAGGGATCGAGAGAAAATTATGTGATTGAAAAGTATAACCAGGCGCAGCACCTGATTCCTAAATTAAGAGAAGATGAAATTATATTATTGTTGTCAAGGCATATGGAGGCGGAAATAACTAGGGCCGTAGCGATACAAAACGTTCGGACTTTAAGAGACTTTTTGGAAATGATGCGAAATTATGACGTAGCTAGGACGTTTGAAACGAATAACAGGGAAAATAGTGATAATAGGAATTGGGATAGGAATAGGAATAGCACAGACTACCAGAGGACTGGGGTGCAAGGATACAATTATAGGGAGAATGGACAGGACAACTACAGAAAGCAATATCAGGGAAATCAAAGGAGAACGAATAATAATTGGGAACAACGTTTTAATAGAGACGATAATTATAGGGGGGAACAATGACTGGAACAGGACGGATAGGAATGACAGAGGTTTTGGACAGCAAAGGACGGGTTTTGGGCAGAGATGGCAGAGAGAAGGGAGCAGACATCAACGGATCAGGGGGAAATACCGACAGGGATTAGAGACCGAGAACGGGAGACAGATAGAAACTTGACGATCCAACACGTAACAACAAGAGACACGCGACAGAGATCGGAGGATAGGATAGAGAAAGTGGAGGTCCACGATGAACCCACGGTACAAAAAAAACGTCGATTTATTAGTGTTAGGAAAATCAGATTTAGGGACACAGCATAGTATTAGTTTAGTAGATAAGTTGTTAGATAATAAGTTTGAAAGAAGACGGGAGTTACCATTTATTCATATTAGTTTAGGGGATTCTGTTTACACGGCATTGATAGATACAGGGTCGCAGTTATCGCTGGTGAGAGAGGAAATAGTTTTGAAACATGCAGAATTATTCAAAGGAAAATTTGTAGGGTTAAGAGTATTAATTTATGGTCTGCGATTAAGAGGAAGTTAACTACGATAGACAAAGTTGTACGAGTATCGATTGTATTAGGAAGTACCAGACTAGGTGAAGTAGAGTTTTGGATAGCAAGCGGATTATATTTAGATTTTATTGTAGGGATAGATGTAATTGAGGAATTTGGACTGGTTATAGATGGTAAAGCACGAATGGTAAGGGTATTAAATTTAGAGAAGAAATGGGTGGTGCCTAAGGATAATCGGGATACTAGGGATGAAATAAATACAGATAGTATAGGATCAGGAAAGACTAAGGATAGAATTTATGATGGAATTGATGAGTTACGGTTATGTAATATATTTGAGAAGGTATTTGATGAGGAACAGATAGGATTAATAGGTGTGGATATAAAGGAAATGTTATATGAGTTGTTTAATAGACATGCAGGAGTTTTAGTAATGAGCCTAGGTTTGCGAAGGAGTATATGCACAAGTTAGAGGTCACAGACGAGGGAAGTTTTCGTACTAGGGTATATCCAATACCATTTGCATTAAGGGTCGAGTAAAAATGAGATTAAAAGATGTTAAAAGAGGAATTATTGAATCAGCGAGAACACCCTATATCAATCCGGTAGTGGTTGTGCCTAAATCTGATAATTTAGAATTAAGAATATGTTTAGATGCTAGGAGATTGAATGCGATTACTAAACCACAATTTGAACAACCAAAATCACTAGATAATTTGTTATACAAGGTAAGCGAGATGAAAGTTTTAGCAAACTGGACTTAAAGAATTCTTTTGGCTAATTCCTTTGCATGAGGAAAGTCGGAAGTATACTGGATTTAGCATTGAAGGGAGATTTATCAGTACAGAGTTGTTCCATTTGGTCTTTCAACGTGATCCGCTGCATTAGTTCGAGCCATGCAGAAGTTATTAGATGAGTACGAAGACTTCTGTACGCACTATGTCGATGATATTTTGATTTTTTCTAAGAACGAGTTAGAACATTTAGAACATTTAAGAAAAGTGATCCGAAGGTTAGACGAGGGAGGTTTGAGGTTGAATTCGAAGAAGTGTGAGTTTTTTAAGGACCAGGTAAAGTATTTGGGGTTTGTCGTTGGCAGCGAAAGAATTAGAATTTGTGAAAAACGCTTGGACGAGTTGAAGAATTTGAAACAGCCAAGAAATTTGAAAGGTTTAAGAGGATTTTTAGGTGTATTAAATTATTATCGTCGATTCATACCAAAATATTCGGAGTTGTGCATTCCATTGTTGGAGTTGTTAAAAAAGAACGAAAGGTGGAAATGGAACGAGCAAAGGGAGCATGCATTTCGGGAGTTGAAGGCGGTATTTTATAGGGAACTGTCATTAAAATATCCCAATTTTACGGATCCATTTATTTTAAGGACGGACGCTTCGAGTTTTGCAATAGGGGCTGAGTTGTTGCAGAATCAAGTTAGATGTATAAGAGCGGAAGGTCCATTGGATATTGTGGCAATGGATTACTTGAGTAATTTGATACCGAGTAGGAACGGATATCAGCATATTTTAGTTGTAGTTGATATTTTTACAAAGTTTGTGCAGCTTTATCCAGCGAGGAGATGTAATTCTAGGCATGTATTGAGTTCTGTAAGAAAGTTTGTAGAACGAATAGGTAAGATGAATAGGGTATTGTTGGACAATGCAACGTATTTTCGTAATCGAAGGGTTGAAAGTAAATTAAGGAAGGATGGAATAAAGATGACATTCTGTAGTATCAGACATCCTCAAGGAAATCCGTGTGAAAGATATATTCGAGAAGTAATAAAGTTTTGAGGTTAATAACGCAGGAACAACATGATCGGTGGGTAAGGTATTTACCGCAAATAGAAGAATATATTAATTTTGCACCAAGTTCAGTGACAGGAATGTGTCCTGTGACATTGATGAAGAAGGTGATTCCAGCAAGACCGTGGAGAGCTGAACAAAAGTGGAGGATATAACGGAGTTGTTGCATAAAGCCAAACAACAAGTCGAAACGATACAAAGAAGGAGTTGGAGAAACGTAACAAGAAAATCAAGAAGCAAGTGGTTTTTCAGTTGGGGATCTTGTTATTGTTAAAAGATTGAGAATGTCAAATTGGGAAAGAAATATTTGTGCCAAGTTGTTATTTCCATACGAAGGTCCTTATCGAGTGAGAAGAATTTTTGCAGAAGGAATACTTACGAATTGGAGAATGACAGGGTGAATGTCGGGGACGTTTTCATATAGAAAATTTGTATCCATATTTCCATGTGGAAAGTAAAGTATCGCAAGAATAAAATTAACACTGTAAATAATACTAACGAGCTTAAAACTATACAGAATATACAGAAACTAACACTTAATCCTCATACATAAAGAAAAAAAACTATAGTGATTTTAACTAAAATTTAAAATTTCTCAACCATTAAAAGAATTACTTATATCCAGGAAGCAAATTTTCATTTTTATTTAAAATCAGTGGGGCCTTATATACTGTCAAGAAGGGGTGGGCTTATAAAATGTTTAAATAGGGCTTCGAAACGACTTTGCTAGAATGGGGTATATTTGGTTTTGTGTGAGTATTTTCTTTCAGGTATTTTGGTTTATAAATTAACAACAACTATTCCACGTTTATAAATTTATAAAGCTTTTGAAACTGCATTGCATTCAACAACATATACCGGCCATAGACCAGGCTAAGCTAGTTATAAGTTTGCATTGTATACGTATTTTAATTGTTATGGTTGCACGTATATGAAATTTAATTTGGAGTTAGCGTTTTCAGAACCATTTGAATGTAAAAACAAATATCAAAATTGCTTGGTATACTGCACGCTTTTAAAATTTTAAGGAGTTAAGTGATACTCCCGTAAAATTTGTAAATCAATTTCAGTTTGAATATGTTTTAACAATTAAAGATATAAATAAACGCAGATAAATCCGATGCTTATTATAAACAACTACAGGTGTTGGTTGTGAAATATCTGCAACTAATGTTGACTGTGCAATGAGATATATTGCAAAAAATATTAAATTGGCAAATGTTCAAGTGCTGGGGGAACCTGGCAGCCACATGTTGCTCCCCCCCCCCTCTCACAACCTTACATGTGATTTTCCAATGCTCCACCCGAAGGCACTACATTGGCCAGGAAGTGAGTTTTTTTACCTGGAAAATTTGGAATTTTGTTGAACCCTTGCTGTTCCAAGCAAGGTATGGATCTTAAACGTGCGTGACAACACTCACACACGGAACCTCCAATTTCCCTCTCGTCCCAACGAGGGTGTATTTTTGTGAAAAATGCTCGCCTAACATTTTTCAAGCGAACCGTGTCGGGATTCGAACCGGAGACTTTGGGCGTAGTAGTCACACACATACCACTACACTACGGAGCCGCCTGCCCCTTCACAACTACTGAATGTCAGATAAATAGGGTATATAATGGTAAAACAATAGAAGGGGACCGACCTGCATCTAACAAGAAAGAACAGCGCCTATGATAAAACACAACAAACATTGAACAAGAAGAAAATTGTTGAAAGCATATGTGTGGAAGACAGCACAGTATTCCTATGAAATATGGGCAGTACGAAAAGCAGACAGAAAAACTTTAGTAGTTTTCTGGTATGTTGTACTTAAGATGTATGAGGATGATAGCATGGACAGACAAAGTTAATAATAAATAGGTTTTAGAAATAATACGAGAACAAGGATATATGTGGAAAAAATAAAAAAAATAGAAGGTCAGAATGCGTTCTAAGGCATTTTTGGGGAATAGTATGGGATATATTATAAGCAGAGATAGGAAAAAGAAGGTAGATGTAGACCTAAATCAGATAGTGATAGATGCAGACTGTGCAAATTTCAGGGAAATGTGTAGGTTAGTTCAGAATAGGAAACAATGATGGTACGCGTCTAACAAGTTCTAGGACTGAGGACCTAATGATGATGACCTTGTTTACTTAAATTAGGTTTTGTTAAATGTAGCAATTTCTACACTTTAAATGTCACTTACGTTTTCGCCTCAATATCAATTCTTTATTGCGTTATGAAATATATTCGTTTTTCAAAAGTTTGTTAATTAGTTACAGGTACAAATTATATACTGACTTCTATTTCCTACGCAAATGCGTCAAGTTTAAAAGAGATTTTATTTCAAGTTTATTTTACTTTAAATATGCCTAAATTGTATTTGTTTTGAGTTTACGAATGTTTTAAATGTTTTCAAATGGATTGGGTTGCGCCCGCAATTATTTATTTTACCTAATGTGGTTATGTTATTACAGAATGAGCTTTCTTTTATTGACTGTAGCTTGTTCTTAATTTTATACAGGATGATTTGTATCTGCTTTTTGCATAATGAGCGAATTATGTGCATTTTATGTTTCAAATGTTTTATTTTCTTGATTTTTCCGACGTTCACATTAAGTGTACCTCCCTTGTGACCTTAAGTACCCTAAATAACCTTATTATCATAGTACCTTTTTCCCAAATTAAAATATAAAATTTTTGGTTAATGTAATTTGGCCCCCAACGCGCTCATAAATTCCACATTAATCCTAAAATTTTGCATTTTTATTTCTAAATTTATACTCATCCCGTTGATCATTTATATAATAACTAACTAATATTATGCAACTCTTCCCCCTTTTAAACCCCTTAGCTAATTGCATTTACTTTATCTAAATTATTTATAATATACCTAACTAATCTTATGCAACTATGTCCTCTACTATCCATGTAATACCTAACTAATTTTGTAAATTATTTTTCATTTTAATTCTCTATCTTACATAAATTATTTATACACCCAATCAATTTTATACAATTATCCCCCCTTCCAATTACTTGGCTACCTCTATTTGTCCTATAATGCCTAACCAAAATATAAAATTTACCCCGGATCGAACGGGATACAAACTTCTTCATACGGTCATAACATACTCTGCATAGCCTTAACTATTGCAGCTGTGCTCGAAGAAAAACCAAAATATACTACCTTAAATTGGCATTTATGCCCTTGTATCGAAAAACCCTTATATCTCCTTGACTCTCTTGCTTTCTCAATGATGTCTTCTTTCAACCTTTGATCACATTCTATTTTCACTCTATCCCTGGAATAGAATACAATTTTGCATTAAACGGTTCTGTATTAACAACCTTTAACCTATGTTAATAACCTGTAGCAATTCTAGATTCTGACCTTATCAATTCGGAATATTTATTAAACAACAACTCTACTTTACCCTTTAATTCACCTAGACACTTAATTTCACCTTTTATTTTTACCTCATTCGCCACTTCACCTTCAAACTGATTTATATTCAGACAGTCATTTTCGACTTCTGCTCTAACTTCATCATCCCATTTAATATATTCCCCCTTATATATTATTTCCTTGCTTTTAGCATTTATTTTTAACCCCAACTTATCTATATTATCCATCCCACAAATAGCGTCCATTTTCAATCCAGTTACTATCATAAATTCATTTTCAAATTTTATACTGCCTAATTCACATTTCAGAATCTTCATACTGTTTATACTCGCAAATTTTTTACTATTTGGTGCTGCCAAGTTACACTTCCTTACAGGTATCATTTTATCCAATAATTTTTCATCTTTAACAAACTTTTCTGAAACGAGCAACGCTTCCGCTCCTGTATCAATGAGTACTTTAATCACCTTATATTCCATATTCGCATTAATTATAGGTAATAAATTTCTGTTTCTAAGTCATTTTCCGCTTCAAATTTAATAAATTTGCGCTGATGTTTATACTGGTTTATTCTCATAGGCTTGCTTGGTTTGTCTTTTTCTAAGAATTTTGGTTCGACATAGATGGGCTTGCTTGATTCGTAAGTTCGGAATATTTGCGGTTAGTTCTTCGAAGGTCAGGGGCTTGTTCCGCCAGTTCTCAGTTATTTGTATTTTGGCTCTCATTAAATCTTCGACGCGGATTTTTTTTGGTCTGTGGTCCTGTCATTATTGGTTGTTTCCGTCTATCGAATTGGTGTGTTGTTTGTACTCCAATTATATCTAAATCCGTTGCCATTATTATAATTATTATTACCCCGATTGAAATTTTCTCCGTAGTTGTTATTGTTACCGCGATAGCTAAATCGATTCATTACTACATTTCTCTGTGTCCTAACAAAATTTACTTGTTGACTTTTCGTCCAGTTGTCTGTCCGACAGTTCGGTCCCATTTCATCATACCGTTGCAGATATTCTAAAAATACATCCCGGTCTACGATATTTTAAAGTGCTGTTTACTGTCTCACTTCCGCCTCAAAATGCCCTGCTAAATATTTTATTATTTGTTTCTTCTCTAGTCGAGGATCTAGTTGTTTCGCGATACTAAACTTCGTTATCGCTTATAACTCCCGGGTTACTCCAGAATCTTGGTTGTATTTGCCCATAATTAAACCATTCCTCACTTTAAATTGTTGGTTGTCCCCCCCCCACCCCAAGTGTTTTAAAGATTTATGTTCAAATTCTAAAAATGTTTCCAACTCGCTTTCTATGAAACCAAACCATGTTTCTGCGCATCCTTTTAACATTGATCTTACCAAATTTAGTTTATACTGTTCATCCGATGATACCTGTATCAGCGTTTTAACGGTGTTCAAAAATATGGTTAAATTTAACTTGTTTTCGCCATAAAATTTGGAGTATTGATCTAATGGTATGCTTGGTTGATTTATTTTAATGGGTTCCCGAGAATTTTGTACCGCGTTTTTACTAAAATTTTTAAAGTCTGTTTTCACACTTCCTAATTTCCTATTGACCGTCCTAATTACTATTTCACAGTCTCCCTCAACTTCTTGCACTATTGCGGTTAAATACCTAATTTTTTCATTTGTTTACCCTTTTACACGTTTCTTGACTTAACTTGTCTTTCAAAACTTTATCCCTCACGTCATTAATATTCTCCATAGTTTTTGCAACCTTAATCCGCATTTCTAGCTTCATTTCCTCAATTGTTTGATTTGTTTGTTTTAAACCCTGGCTTAATTTTTTAACTTCTAAACCTAATTTTTTTCCCAACTCAGCCAAATTTTGCCCATTTTCATTAATTTACCATATTTTTGATTCCCTCGCTCATTTCTTTTATACCGGCTTCATTTTTGTCCATTTCATCATTAAGTGCTAACAAGATCGACATCATTCTAAACTACTGCCAATTTTGCTTTTCTTTGCTGTAACTCTTTTCTAATGCTCTCTGCAGCTGCAGTCTGTGTGTTTTCTAAGAACACACTTTTTTGAAATCCTTCAGCCCTAAACTTCCTGCATTCTTTTATCCATTTTAATTTAAATATTTGTAATAAACCCTGAAGTTGTAATTTTTCCACTTTTTATATTTAAATCCAAGTTTTCTAACTTTGTTTTCTATCTGCCGATAAATTAATTAATTTTTAATTACGTCTATAACCCTTAATCTATACTTCAAGTTCTTAAGTTGTATTTTTGATTTCCTACCCCTAACTATTACCTAAATTCGAGTCTTTGCAACCTTTTGAGCTCCACGTTTGGTCGCCGGTTTTCCTTTCTACAATATCACCGCTCGTCAGATGTATAACGATCAATTGCCTGCTGATTGCCACCTCTTTGTGCCTTCAAAATAACTGAAATTTAACACAATTAATTTTTAAGCCTTGACTAGTTCAGTGATACCCCACACAAAGAGAATTTTTACCCACTCTCACGTCTAACACTCTATATACCTGAATAATTCGAGCGAAATTTACCAAAATTCGTATAATAAACAAAGAAAATTTACAATTTACTATTTACAGAACTTTTAAATCAATATAAATATTCCTATCAAATTTGTTCATTACGGGGTTCATAACCCTTTTTATACCTTTCGTATATCAATTCAAACCAGCAAAAAAATTGCAATTTACCATAAATGTTTCTTCAATTGTTCAAAGAACTATTCCCTTTGAAAAAAAAACTTTTGCTTACCAGTCGAATTTTGTTGACCTTTTACACAAATATCTAAATTACATGCAATTCTTGAGCTCATTAAATATTTGATATAATAAAAGTAACATACTATAAATTTAAAAGATAATTCTGACCTTATGTTTCTGCTGTAATTTCTTATTAGAGCTTTTATTTTCCCATACTTAGAGCCGATTAAATCTTGTATACTTAAAGTCGATTTAATTTTGTATACTTGGAGCCCTAAATAAATTGTAAAGATTTTGTTTATATTAATTACATCTAGACTTACGTTTCGTATTAACGACAGAGTTTTAACTAGTAATTCAACGCGCATTTTTATTATTTAATTCACTTGTAATTCTTAATTTCTATTACTTGTCACTTTGACTAAATTAAAATTTACGTAATAACTTGGTTTCAATTGTTACAGTGCGCATGTCGAATATAGAATGCTCTCGCTTATCGGTTACGGTCGGTTTTATGGACAACTTCGTCCCACGTGCTCGTATTGGTTGACCGTTTGTTATCTTGTTTTTAGACCATGTTCAAGGTGTTGCCATTATGTGCTATCTTCAACCTATTGGGTTTTGTTCAGCGTTGCTTGTTATAAGCCCTTAGTTTAGCACGTAGATAAAATCTTTATATTATGGAATATATCACCAAGTGGTATTTAGTACCTTTCGACCTGCACGTAGGCGTAATTTTTAGTCTCCATAACTTGTTTACTTAAGTTGGGTTTTGTTAAATGTGGCAATTTCTACATTTCAAATGTCACATTCACTTTCGCTGCAATATCTATTCCTTATTGCGGTATAAAATATGTTTGTTTTTTAAGAGTTTGTTTATTAGCAACTGGTACAAATTATATGCGTTTTATTGACTTCTATTTCTTACGCAAGTGCGTCGAGTTTGAAAGAGATTTCATTTTACGTTTTTTTACTTTAAATATGCCTAAATTGTATTTATTTTGAGTTTATGAATATTTTAAACGTTTTAAAATGGGTTGCGCCCGCAATTATTTATTTTACCGAATATGGTTGTCAATATAAAATGAGCTTTTTTTATTAACTGTAGCTTGTTCTTGATTTTATACAGGGTGATTTGTATCTGCTTTTTGCATAATGAACGAATTATTTACATTTTATGATTTAAACGTTTGGCTTTTGCGGTTTTTTATAATATTTACATAAAATATTCCTTCCTTATGACCTTATATACCCTTAAATAACCCTATTATCATAGCAATATATATATATATATATATATATATATATATATTTACTCGTTCGGTATAGTAAAGGTACAGAGAAATTGAAAATAGAGTAAAGTAATCAAGTTCAAAGAGTGATTTTTAAATTATTTAAATAACAAGATTATGGAAAACACTTTTAAACTGGAATATGTCGTAAGATGAGAGAAACAAACATTCGCAGATCGTGTTTGGTTATTCTTCCAAAAAATGCAACACTAACTAAATATAAAAAAATATTGATGTATCTAACAAGTTTATAGTTGGGATGTAGGGTGTTTTCTATAAAAAGAACTAACTATGTGAGATTTTTCCGAAGGTGCTAAAGGAATAGAAGATTTATTGCCAGCTGTTGACAAAATTCCTTCAGTTTTAAATTTCTGGTTCGTTTAACTGACGCATAGAGACCATACATTAAAAATTCTACCACAGAAGGTAATGCGAAGGTATAAATTCTCAACAGAAACAATTAATAAATTAAACACAAACTTAGGACTATAGATAAGTGCACCACTTGAACCTTGTAGTATATTGTTTCGGAAAGTAGATTAAGCATACAAGTTTTATCAAACACTAAAAGTTTGCATCGAACTTTTAACTTTAACCATTATAGAAAATTCAACCTGTAAAGAAAACTCTGTCTATAAAATTGCACAACTTATCAAGTTTCACAACAGCCCCTGTCTATAAACGATATCTGAAACTTTAGGGTAAGAAACTAATAATGCCTTTATTAAGGTTTGCAGAAAAATTCCGAGTAACTAAATATCTAATTAATCTAGGAAGTTACGACAACGTATAACAACAGGAGTATAAGTTAACAAATAATCACTAATCTCGAGTTTCTCGGTAAGCAATCAGTAGATCTGATACCAAGGTGGGCAAAAAATTTCTGGATAATTGGTCATTTAATTTCCCCGTTCTCTTTATAAATAACAAACAGTTTATTAACGATTGACTTTTTCTCAGTAAAATTTAAAGTGGAATTCCTAATGGTGGATACTACAACAGGCTGATGATGGGAATTTAAAATTGCTCTGGGACAAAACCCGGTGTGACGAGTAAACTTGGAAGAACTTCAAACTCGATCTACACCTACTTAGTTAAGCTTGAAAAATAATTTGTATATCGTACTGCATCTGAATGCTTTAATGAAGTTTTACGTTGCAAATTAGTATTTTCTAAAAAGGCAAATGAAAATATATTTAGAAATTCGAAGTTACTTAATAAAACTACGATGTATGGTCCTATGTCAAAAGCGATTAGTCGTTAAAAGTTAACTACTTTCTAAAAACATCTTGATGCATGTTATCACATGTGACAGTGTACTTCAAACTATTTTATGTAAGCATGGGGAAAGTCGTTTATATCTCCGCAATGTTTCGAGCATTTTAAGGTTGAGTGGAAGCAGTAGTACGGAATGATTACCTCAGAACCTATGTTCCATCATCATATTAATTAAACACCTCTATTCTTTCCTTCTATAAATCTAAGATCACTTTTCCTTTCCTAAACAATTTTAAAACAGATCCGTTTCCCTATTATTCACTCTTAATCATTATCAGCTGACGGAACCGACCGCTACACCGGAACACAGAAAACTTTTCTAGCATCAAAGATAAAACCACTCGAATGTATTATTCAAGCAATGTTAACACCCGGAATATCTCTAAAATTCGTTATTGTGATGTATATGTGTTACCTATAGTGCAGTAAGAGATTATTAAGTGTATCACAATTGCATTGGACTCATTTTTGATTCAACACCTTCAAGAAGTGAAGAGAACAAAAGTTTTATCCTAAGAAATTATAGTTTAAGTCGGTAGAAATTAATTTCTTAATCTTAAATTCCTAATCTCGACGAATTGCAACTAGTCCTTGTCTATGTTTACGGTTTACATTTATTGTTTGTTACTTTTTATCTATCAAAACATAGGTCCTGTAGCTCGCCACACCTCAGACAAAGGTTTTATGGAAGTATTTCGCACCTACTTTTTACTAGTTATCAAAAGCTCACCAAACACTTCATTAATTAATTTATATATACAAACTTTTCGTCTTATCAATTCAGAGTTCCAGATAGCTTTGATAAATTGAAAGAAAGCATACGAAGTGTTGTGATACTCCATAACAATCACTTACTACAAAACAACATTAATTTATCATTTATTGTACTGTTTAAAGTCATTGAAGTATTTCCAGAGAGCATTGTACGTAAAAAAAAGCCTTGTAGTTTTCTTTGTACGCGATAAACGAACATAACACTTGTTTTTTTTTATTGTCGCTCTGTCAGGTGTTTATAACAGCTGCGTGAAGTTAGCCGCGACTTTGTAAACACTAATGTTCTTATAGGTGCTGAAAGTTAGTGCTCTATAAAAGAAGATCGCCGAATAATCGGATCGCCGAAAATGTCAATTTATATTTTTCTCGCGGAACTTCATTCACGCTTTGACGAAAAACTAACGAAACACTAAAGTGTATGCCGCATATGATCGTTAGCGCTTTCATAACGCTTATTCGTATCCAACTTCCGGATCTGGCTTTGAAGTCGAATACTTCGGAAGCGGAAAGTAAGGCTGCGTTTAGGTTGAAGTACAATGTATCCTAACCAAGCACTGAAGATTATGCATATATGCTCCTTGGTGCTTCGGTAAGAAAAAAGTTGCAAACGTATTCCTTATTTAAGCTCTGTACTTTAAAGTCGAATAATTTCCAAACCGGATTTGTGGTTGCGTTGGGTTTAAAGCAAATGAAGCACTAAAGATAATGCTACATACATTCATAAGTGTTTCTATATGATAAGAATTGTAGTCATCTTTCAGCTTCCAGCTCTGCATTTTAAAGTTAATCGTTCCCGGTTGTGGTTGTCGTTGTAGACAAAGTTTCTGTTTTATTCGACATTTTTGGCAAATATTCTGCTCTAATCGACATTTTTTGAACATTTATTTTCGTGATCGCTAACTAATACTTGGGTATTCACATAAAAATATAATGCTTACATATGCGCTATTATTTTCGTCGGCAAATTTCACAACATCCTTCAGATAACGTGGTCTACTTGCGCCCCTGGATTCAACATCCAGATTTTTTTATTAAATCGCAGCTCTATGTGGGCGTCTACAATACAATCACGATTTTCTATTCCAATCCTAACCCAATAAATAGCACTTGTCTGAAGTTTGGGGGCATAATTTTCGTATAAAATTAATCTAATTAATTTGCATTCTCAAAATGTTCCCATTTCTCTGGTATCTATATTTGCATGCCACTGAAATATAGAGCACTCGATAGTACAAAACACTATCTTTCGGTTGTAGAAAATCTTTGAAGTTACAACAACAGCTATGTAAGTGGCGCAAGTTATTTAATTAGTAGTCGTACACAACTGAGATATAAAGCATTAAAGAGCATTACTGAAACACTATCTTTTGACTGTACCAAATTTTTGAAACTGAAACAAACCACGGCCAGCTGTAAAACTGTAAGTGGACTTAACTTTTTTATTAGCAGCCATACGCCGCTACAGAACTAATGAATTTTATTAAAAATATCGTTGATGTAAAGAGTTCCCCCGATAAGAATGAGCTTTGTTCAAGTGGGTAGAAACGATAAAGATGCCTCAACAAGGTAGAATGCGCACTAACAACAAAAACAGTGCTAACAAAGACGATAATGAAATTATCTCATTGAACGATAAGATGACGAAGATTAGGCTGATTTGAAAATAATTAGCAAACCGACAACAAAAGATGTCACTGTATTTAAAAATTAACATTGCATTGAATATTTCTAATTTAAATACTTTAAAAATTGCTTTCATGATAATTTATGTGAGGGGTCGGCAAGGATCTTTTCTTTTAAGTACACGTTGAGAATTACGTGAATATTTAAAGAAGTTGAATGAACGTTCATCGAGCTTCAGTTGATAATAATAATAATTGTGATTTTGCTGGCTTTTTAATCATCTTTGAAAATGATAATTATTAAAATCTTTATTCAATTATTAGAAGAAAATTCTAGTTAGAAAATTCTTAAACTTTTCATACGTTGCAAATATTTTTGAGAGCATTATATTAATTTGTGCTTAATGGTGTTTTGGTTTAAGGATTAGAACAGGAAGGAGAGGTAGAAGGTTGATGTAACCTTTTGTTTGTCGTATTGTCGCAAGCTCTGTGGGTAATTTAAAAACTGAGCTAGCCGACGCAATTAATATTATACAATAAAAATCAAAAATTGACAGATTAAAAATTTTACCTTTTTAATTCACAAAAAGTGCGCATAGGGGTATTGCTACAGTATTACAACAATGTATATATATATATATATATATATATATATTGTTATGGATTCAAAGGGTTAAATTTGAGGTAAGCAATGCAATGTCAAACACCCTGTATAGAGAAAGGAACAATTTATTTACGCGCAAAATTTATTTTATTTATTTAATTTAAACGTACACGTATTGGCGTAAATTTTATAATTAATGATTAAAAAGTAATAGGTTCATAAAGAAAACCAGTTTTAAAAACAAATAGAAACACATAATTAATTTAATTTATTTTAATTCAACGTATAATAGGATTAAGAAACACACCAGGGTATAGAAAATCATTAATCCGAAGGCAAAAGGGTTCGTAGTAGCAGACAAAACGTCAATTGTATCGAATACCGTGAAATATAAGCTCCTAGAATTGTTGTTTTAAACGGTCAATAATTAAGAACACCTGGATGTTTGAAAAGGTTACCTTTGTCGAATTTATATGCATTATAAAGTGGACTTCAAAAAAAATATTTTCAACCGTCAGTTGCTTTGAATAAACAAGCTAACAAAGTTTTTTAAAGAGCGGAAGGGATGCACGATCAATAATATGCTACAGATAAAGACGGATATAAAAAGATTGGCTTCAAAACGCACGTACTCAATCCACGTGGAGTCATGCGACGCGGTCATCAATATCGATTTTATATAACTCAAGTGGGGTTGGAACGCGACATCTAATATGCATAAGACAGGGATAAAAATATCACAGGCGGAGTTTTATGACGACACAGGACTGTGTCATTGGTTGAAATAGATAGTTTTACAACGGACGAACACGCGACAGGTGAAAGCGCTTTTTCGGATTATATAACGCGTCCACGAAGTAAATTTCTGGGAGCTTTAAGTCAGTTAGATTAAAATTTGCAGGAGTATTATTTTAAATTAAGTGTTTCGCGCGAAGAGTGGCCGAGAGGTGGCATTTTGAATTGTATAAATACTCTAAGAAAATTAATAGGGCTCTTTTTGTATTTTCATCGCTTTAGACTACGTATAATAATCAACCGACGTTATGAAAGAGACTTGTGAGTATTGAAAAAATTTATAATTCAGTAAAAGTAGTATTAGCACTTGTAACGTGGTAAGTTGAGACCTTATAGTTATGAACGTGAGTAGTGTCGAGTGAATTAAATTAACCGAGGTCCAACTAATACCATGACAAGCTAATAAAGCAATAAACAAAAATATGATATACGTGAATTTGAATGTAGGGATGGAATGGTAATTGGTAGCACGGAGCTCGGCGTATGCTGAGGTTATCATCTATAAATATCTGGTGGCTTAGAGCGCATAGTCACGAAGCCAAGGGGTTCTGGAGGATAGTGCATCATCGAAGGAGTTGGAGACTTGAAACATTTTTCAGGTAATTCATTTGAATTTGCTATTATTTGATAAACTGTTGGAATTATTTGTGATGTGTGAGTGAACTTTGATGGTCATTTATGGTTATTTAACGTATTGGAAAAGATACGTGTACTTGACAATTATTGGGGTATTTTAAATATTGAAAAAAAGGTGTATGTAAAGCTTACTAAATTTCATTACGAATTTAAATTGGATTGTTAAGGGTACATGGGTTTATTAATTTGTAGTAATTTTATGCAAGGTAAAAGGCATACATTAATAAACTGGGTTATTATGAGCTCACCCATACTCCAGTGTGCAATAAATATAGGGTATTATTTGGGGCCCATTTAGTCCTGTTGTATTAAATGTGTTTGCAATTAAAAATTTAAAACACGGACTTTACATAAATATCACTTATTGAGTTGTAATTAGTGTACCAAACTGTATATATCTTTGAATAATTGTTTGTAAATAGCGGTAAATAAAGATTTAGGTATCCGAGAAGAGGCACAGCTGAACTAGCCAGGGAATCTGCTAAAGATTGTTGCAGCAGAATAAACGGGTAAGAATATTTTTATAAAATGTTTTTATTGTTTTTTTGAAAATCACACGGGCGATGTCAAACCCATAAGTCCAATCACAGCAATCTTATGACAGCCGAACGTTAGAACTTAAATGATTTGAATAGGTTTTAGGGAGTTCCAGAGACTGACCTCAGCAATATATATATATATATATATATTACTCAAATTTAGACCAGGGTAGAAAATTAATTAATTACATCAAATAATTTTAATCAAAGTACGCGTAATTAAATGCCTAATGTGAAGATTTAAATCATTCAATTAGAAGGTAGGGTTTGTATAGACGTTTATTAGATAATACGCGTTATTAAAACGTGTAGCATACAAATTTATTCGTTTCATTAAAAATAAGGAATTTAAATTATTCACTAGACGCTTTCTATAAAAAGAAGCAGAATTAAAATGCTCAATTTTTTTGTAATTTAATTATTCCAAGTAAAGAAACAAATAGAAATTACGTGCAAAATTTATATTAATTAATTCAAGTTTCAAGTAACGAGTATTAAACAAAATGTACAAATAATAATTAATATTTAATTAGGATTCACTAAAAATTAAAGGGTAGAAGTCAATGCCATTCATTATTATTTTAATTGGAGTTAATTGAACGATTATTAAGGTATAATAGGCATAAAAGCTTTTAAAAAACCCAATAATACCAAATATGAGACGCGTTGCTAGCATACAAATATATCTAGAAAGTTGGAATACGTGGAATATTCAAATCGTAGAAGTGTTATTTAAAATGTTACGATTGAACACCTGCGTATTTTTAAATGTCAAATTCTAATAAATTCGAGCTGATAAACATGAAAATTCTGCGTACATTGCAAACGGTCGGATAAACCGTAGCTTATATTAACATATGAATCTACGTGGACTGAAATAACCGATAGTAAAGAATATCGATTTGCACCACTAAGGCCAAGTTAGAAAAAGACGGATACAATGCGCAAGGCAGAGACACGAATAATAAAAGGTGTGATTTGTGTAGCGTCACGAGGGCTACGATTGATTGTAATAAGATGCAGATATGAGAGGTGTAAACGTAACGATTTCTATACAAAATTAATTAGTTATTCTCAGACGTGTTTGCGAGCCGTGTGAAAATTTCTTAGATTTTCAACTGGCGCGAGTGCAAATTTCGTAGAATCGCGTGCCGGACTGTCGAGAAGGGAACAGAGAATGCGAAATTCTAAAAACTGGCCGTCGCGGAACAAAACCGACATGCAGGCGAGCTATTATATAAACCCGTGTTTATAGGAGTTGCTCTCTCTTAGATTTTCGATTTTGATTCAATACTTTAAACAGTTTGCTCTTATATTTTGTGATTATTGAATACTTTAAAACAGTTTGCTCTTTACGTGCTACGATACAAGTTATTATGCATTAGTGCACTTAGAAAAGATGATACAAGGTAATAAAGTCTAGTTATATTTGCGAGTATTACGGTACCGATTATCGAAATTAGTAACGATAAATGAATAAACAAAAGTAGGCAGTTTTGGTTATAGCGTGAAAGAATTATGAATTTCTTTGCTATTTTTCGGGGGTGTTAATAATCAAACGTTATTCGTAATCGTGATTGGACCCACAAAACAAGATTTTAATATACTTAGATGAGTTCCTGAGAAGCTCTGAAACAACTTTAGATGAATGGTGGTGTAGAAAATCTTAAAAGTGTTCAGAATCAGAAGCCGTAAACATAACCCAGTTGGAATGGTGTGATTAACAAAGGACGATGTACATTGGAGCCACGAGTGCATTAACCTTCAGGTAACTTATGCTTTGTTGTTCGATTTTTGATGTTTTGGTGTGTGTTGAATAACTTTATAATTTGTTTGCTTAAAAAAAATGGACAGTAGTGAATTTGTACAAACAACAAATTTTTTTAATTTTAAGGTGAAATTTTCTTGTTTAAGTAGAAAGGAGTATTTAGCAGTTTATGTTCTTGATTATGATGAAAATTTGGGTCTGTCTTTGAGCTCAATTAGACTAACCTGTTTGATTAACGTAAAGGGGTGGGAAATGCTCCCTTTGTACTCAGACTTAGGTCTACAAATATTGTTAAATTAATTAGTATACATCCTACCAGGACTTTAATTCTGGATGCATATTAAAATGATGACAAATTTAAACTTGAAATTTAATGATACTGATATTTATGCTGAAATTTAATTTTGAAATTTTAATGTATTATGAATATTGATGTAAATAGAGTTAACGTTGATGTTTGTGGTAGAAATGTGTTTGTTTTTTTTTATGAATGAGGATGAAAGTTTTAATTAGGTGAGCAGCCGAGGCGGAAAGAGTAAAAAGGCGACTATCTGAAGAGATTCAACAGGGCGAGAATCACAGCAAATCTTGGTGCCAAATTCGAGAGGTTCAAATATCTTTTTTTACTCTGGTGAGGTTTTTTGGAGGTTTCACAGCAATATATATATATATATATATATATATATATTCAATTGTAACTTTCTGAGCAGTGGTCAGAAAATTTACATATTATATATATATATATATATATATATATATATATATATATATATATTCATTTCATCTTAATAACTATTAAGTATATATATATATATATATATTTAGAAAATCGTACTCATTTTCGGTTTAAACGATTATAGCAGTATACAAGTGACATCTCATAGAAACAAATTAATTTTAAAGTGCGTTCAATCAAAACCGGACATTGAAATCTTAAATACTTGTTGATGTTCACGCATTTAAAACGAGTTTTAATATACTAGGGACACTGTATTTTAAAAGTCTCTAGAATACAAAACCTTTTTAATTTAAACGCGATCTAATTAGTGGAATTACTTTAGCATCAAATATACAAATCATTTCTCAAAGTTATGCTATTCTAAAAATAGTATGAGATACTCATAATCAGTGTGTAAAGTTCAACTTTTCCTTTTGTTTTGAGATAAGCCTGCTAGATTGTTTAGCGCTCTCATACTTAAGGGTAAAGCTGCAATCGTAAAAGCTAATGAAACGGATGTCGAGGGACATTTTGCTTCTTATTACACGTCAAACAATTGTTGAATTTCTATAAATATAATTTTAAAGTGACTAACTTTAAAACAAATTTCTGGTTTCAATATAACAGCTATAACTAATTAATACAACTCGCATTACTGGTGTACATGATGTTCAAAATAATATTAAATTCAAGGTAAAAAATTTGGAAATTTAAAAATTTTGTTTAGAAAACGAAATCAGAATTAACTTGAATTACAGGTGCATATTTAAATCCTAAAGGTACAACTCGGATATATAACTCACAAATTATTATCAAGGTAGTTCGTACGGTTTTATTCATATTTCGTTTAAATTAGATTTGCCAGAAAAATATCAGACTTTCATATAACTAATTCTGGAAGTCAATTACGAAACTTTTTAATTAAGTTTCATTGACCTATGGCTTTCTAATTAATGTTACGGTAACTAACCTCGAGGGTTCATTGAGCAATACATTTTTAAACAGTCTTGAGAATTCATTAGTGGAAACTTTTACATTACCAAATTGTGCCCCTTTTATATGAGACTTTAATATTTATTACTTAAGTATAAACACGTCACTGTAGAAACGTTTTCTTTGTGTGAATGCAATCTACTGAAGCGATTAATAAACACAGCCACTCGCTTTAAAACTTTAATCGACTTATTCCGTCCTCGGAAAATACAGAAATAATAGAGTTGGGTTACGATCATGAAATGATTGCTTATGATACTAGACTCATAACAGCAAATCCAAATAAATTTAGAATACATACAAGTTTTAATTACTCCAACTACCTATAATGAATTTAGAAACTAGTAAAAATTAAGGTTCGGATAAAATACATCGTCTACTTTTTTGATACTCATCACCCTATCAGGGCATCTATAGATTGATCGTGGTAAGTTATTAAAGTGAGAGACAATTTCCTTTAGTATACAAAAACCACATCTCAACTTAAATCCTTTTAAATAAAAGCAACTATGGAATAAGCTAATGCAAGTTAGCTGTATATAAAAAAAGAGTATGTTTAGGTAATCTATTTGAATCAAAGCACACTCATAACGTTGGTGCTGATTTAAAGTCGAATCTCTACGTAGGACCCGCTTTTCCACCAACATTAAAACACATGCATATGGTACATTTTTTTAAAAAGTTAGTATTGGTTCACGCTTGCAACTACAAAATTCTACGTGTAGCAATGAATAACGCAACAGTGTGTGATTTGTAATTTGTTTCAAATATACTTATTTTTACTCTCCTCACTTATCTATACACCACTGTATACGTGTTTTCCATTGTTCAAAACAATGCTGTCGCTCATTAGCTGTCAACCTCTTCAACAACTCTACCGTATTGGCATTTATATGTTGAAGAAACCAAAACCGTGTTCGCTTTAATGTGCTTTTCACTTTTGGGAACAGGTAGAAGTCATGCGGTACAAGATCTGGCTAACACGGTGTACGAATAAGCACATGAATGTGTCTCTCCTTAGAAACTGCGGCACAGAACGAGATGTGAGTGGGCGCGATGCCCTGTGCAGAGTCCAAGAGTCGATCTTCCACAAATTCGATCTTTGCTTCTTTGTTTTCTCAATTAGCTCGATTAGGACTTTATTGTAGTATTTCTGATTAACGGTTTTACCTTTAGACACCCAATCAGCCATGATAACAACACTGATATCGAAAAACGGTCACCAGCTTCGACCTCCTCCCGACCTTCAAAAAACCGTTTATACCATTTAAAAACTCGCGCACGTGACATAATATTGTCACCAAAAACCATTTTCAACATTTGTAGACATTCTGTTACACATTTTTAATTTTACAAGGATTTCCAGGTTAATTCGCTGCTCGAGAGGGAAAGGAGCTAACCGAATTTTGAAAACATTACCTAAAAATACAGAACCGTATAGAAATCGGCACACCTACTGAGTACGTTGTTCGCATCAGCGTATATTTGGGTTTTGGTTTCGCATCAAGGGTTGCATGTGGCAATTATAAAACCAATTTGTATACAATGGTAACATTTTCAAAAATTACACTAATTTTTAAATAAAAATCCCTATACATGTAGGTATTAAGTTATATTACAAAACGCGACCGATAAATTTTGCTCACTAGCGCACTACACGAAAACGAAAAATAGCATTGGGTAGACGTGATAGCAAATGATAGGTAAAGCCTTAACCACAAGCTGCGATAAAGCTTTAAAGTCTGTATGCCGGTTCGGGTTCAGTATAATTTCAAATGAAGTCGAGTACAGTCCGTATGTCAACATGGTTAAAGCAGCGCGCGCGCAGTAACTGAGTTCTTAATAGGCGAATGAGAATCCTATAGATATTTTTTGGTGTTTATAAGAGGTTTATGGTAGTGAAACTGTTCAAATGAGCACTGTGAATAGGTGGATTTTAAAATTCCGCACATAAGGGACTGGTAAGGTCACAATTGGGGACGCACCTAGCAGCGGACTATTAATTTTTGATATTGTTGAGAAACATCGAACGCAAGTGGATGATTTGATTCAAAGTGAACAGCGAATATCCCAGCAACGCACTACTATTAGGTTAGGCATATCTAAAGAACGAGAAGGATCATATAATCGAGCAACTGGGTCACCATGAAACCAACTACGATGAGTACCAAGCAAATTAATAGACGAACACTAAAGTTTAAGCCTTTTCAGTATCCTCTACACTTGACTTTCTAATGCTCAACACGTAGGTACAACATTGGCCTAGAAGGCCAAGCTCTTGCTATACCAAACAAGGTAGAGATTTTTAACGTGCGTGACAACACTCACAAATGGGGCCTAAATTTTACATCTCATCCGAACCAAGGCCCATTTTTGTGAAAAATACCCGCCTAACATTTTCTAAGCGGTGCGTGTAGGTAATTCAGTCCAGCAACGTAGGATTAGCAGTCATACGCAAATCTCTATTTTACCCACGTAGCCGTCTCTTTCTCCTTATCCGTCATACTTTCTAGATTTGGCTCCATACGATTTCCTCTCCTTCTCTCGTATCTAAAGGTTTGTCATGGGTAATCATTATACATCGGCGATAAGAAGACGAAAATGTGGTCTTTAGGATAGAAAAAGACGCTAAATTTCTTCAGTTACAGAATGCTAAGACTTGTTACACGTTGGGAAATGTGCATTCGCGTAAACCGGATTGTATTGACAAATAAATATTAGATCTAAACCTAAAGAGATTTATTCTGTTTCTAATTTTATTCTAACATTCTCTTATTCCCAGGCTACGCAGATTTGTGTAAAATGTATCAGCACTCCTTGTAGTGAACTAAGTGCTCCGAGGTTATGTTGAACGCTGAAAACTAGGGTATCGTTGCTGTTAGTAAGGGAAGTTACAGCGGCACGGTTGCGATTTAGGCTGGTAACCTGGTTCAACCTAATTGTACGAAGAATACCTTTGCGAAGGTCTCAAACCATCGAAGTCATAATGGGTAACTGAGACGGAATACATCTGGTCCATTAGGTAACGTCCGAATAAATCAGGAATAAAGATTTGGTACTTGGAATGTCAGTGGAGTATACGGTAAAGAGTATAAAATCATGCACGAAATGAAAGAAAGGCGCATGGATGTGCTGTGTGTGATTGAAACGAAGTGGAAGTGGAAAGATCTTATTGAATTAGATGACGGTATGTTGAGTTTGTGATCTGGAGTAGAAAGCAATGGGTTTGAGACGAAAGGTGTTGATTTAATTTTGAATGATCAAGCACAAGCGTGCATGAAACAATATGAATTGGTGACTCCCCGCATCTTGTGGATTGTAATGTAAGTGAGCTTCAGAAACATCATTTTAGTAGCATGTTATGCTCCGGTGAATGAATATAGAGAGAGCGAGCAGCTTTAGAAGGAGTAAAACGTATTAGGCAAATGCAAAAGGAATAACCGTATGGATGTATTAGGTGATATGAATAGTTGTGTCGAAGTGCACAGAGAAAATGCTGAACATTTGGTAAGTTCGTGTGGTAATCAAAGAATAAACGAAAATCGAGATATGTTAGTGAGTATGTCTATGGAAAAAGAACTGTTTGTATCTAACACATGGTATAAACATGGCAAAAGGGAATTACGGGAAGTATAATTGATTTGGTAGTATTTGGTAAAAGTTTAAGGAACTGGCAAAGGACACGAGAGTAATGAAAGGATTTGAGTGTGAAATCGATGATTTGCTGATTTTGTCCAAAATTGATCTTAGCCGACAGTGGGTGTGGAGAAGAAATCATAATGTGATACAATCAAAGGTGAAATTAGAACGCTTGTAGGAAGAGACGACTCAAAGAGAGTCGCCACTATGTTTAACAGAGAGTTGTGTGACTTCAAACATGAATAAGAAAATGCTTTGAAGTCTAAAGATGTGGATAAAACATGAGATTGTTCGAAGAGTAGTGTTATAAAATGTCCTTTAGAAGGATGTGGATCGACAATGATTGATACATGTGATGAAAATGCATGGTGGAGCGATGTGGTCAAAAAGATTGTCGGGTATAAAAAAGTGGCGTATAGGAAAATGCAACAAAATATGTTTAGTTAAGATAGCAACTTCAGAAAGTATATAAGGTGAAAATACTATACGCGAAAGAATTACTGAAAGCAAGCAAAGTGCAACGAAAAGAAAAGGAGAGTGAAAAATTGCATAGTGGTTTTGAAAGGAATAAAAGCTTGTTTTAGAATACAGTTAGGAAGACAAGAAAGGGTAGAAATAAGCGTAAGAATGGCGTTATTAAGAGTAGAAATAAAATTGTTTTGGACGAAGCGTGTGTGAGAAACTGTTGGAAAAGCACACGGAGTTTATAAAAGAACTCGTTGATTTAATAAAATCATTAAAAATCGAAACCAGTAATAAACTTTCGGGTTTTGAACTTGAGTTCAGTATATTGTCAAGATTGTTGTGTTAATACTCGATCGCAGTGCGTGGCCTTGGAGCGAGCGTGGTGGGAGAAGAGTGTTATTGCTTCCGACGGCCGACTCACCAGTCATAGCTATGCCACAGCAGAAAGCTCAGTGTGTGATTTGGTTTATTCAATCGAGTTTAGTGATCAGAGTTCAGCGTAATTATCGACGTGAATATGGTGGTGATACACCTACTAACAAAACTATTCTGCACTGGTATAATCACTTTCGGAAAACAGGTAGTGTCTTAAAAATTAAACCACTGTGTAGGCATTCAGTCTCTGAAAGAGTGTGAAACGGATCCGTACATCTTGTATTTGTAGCCGTAAAAAGTCATTGGCAAGGTGAAGTTTGGAGTTGGGAATACCTAAGTCTACCGTGTACAAAGTGGTGCGACAGATGCTTAAATTACGTGGGTGTAAGATTCAACTTCTGCATGAAATCAAGCCCAATGTCAAAGTGAAAAGATTCGATTTAGCAATCTACATTTTGAACAGGATTGAAGAAAATGAGAACTTTCTAGAAAATGTTATGTTTTTAGATGAAGCGAATTTTCATGTAAGTAGGTCTGTCAGCCTACACAACTGTAGGGTCTGAGTCACTGCATGAATTCATAGAACATCAGCAAAACTCTCCCAAAGCCAATGTTAGGTGTGGATTGATACATGATCGTATCGTAGGACCTTTCATCTTTGCAGAGAAGACAATTAATGGGGATATTTATTGTAAAATGCTTGAACTATACGTTTTCCCACAGATAGATGATATCGAACTAGAAAAAGAACCGATTTTCTTCCAACAAGACGACGCGTCACCTCACTATAGCAACCGTGTCCGTAATGCGTTGAACTTGCGTTTCCCTGACAGGTGGATTGGTAGACATGAACCGATTGCATGGCCACCAAGGAGCCCAGATGTGACTCCACTAGATTTCTTTTTTTGGTGACATGAAAAAAACATTGTCTCTTCCAAGAAGATCCGTGACATTACTCATTTGAGGGAGAGGATTGCTGCAGCCGTAGCATTCGTCACGCCTGATATGCTGTTGAATACCTGGGAAGAAACTGATTATCGTTTAAACGTGGCCAAGGCAACAAATGGTGCACATGTAGAACTTTAATGGGTACTAAAAAAACGTTAGAAAATTCTTTTTAATACTATATAGGCTTAATAACTATTATTCTAACTTTACTGTATACAAATAGAATTTTAAATCAAGGAGTTTTTTATAGCGCTCTATGGTGGTGGCAAGAAGAATACCGTTGACTGCATGGATAATGAAGGGAGCAGTATCCAGCAATATGAAAAAGTTGTGCTCGAGGGATTTCGCAAAAGAACGCATAGCAAGATATTAGACGTTCAATGTGGTTTTATACCTGGAAGGGGATGTGTGGATTAGATGTTCGCAATGCAATAATTTCCCGAAAAGTGTATGCATGTCAGAAATAAAATGTATACAGAATTTTTAAGTCTGGAAAAAGCGTATGACTCTCTAAACAGAAGTGAAATATGGAATCAAAATGATGTACCAAGGCAGTAGGGCACGTGTACGTGTGAATAGCAACATGGAGCAATACTTTAACATTGTGGAAGGTGTAGGACAAGTCTGCGTGATGTCTTTTGACTGTTGACTGTTGACTGTTCAATGTATTTATAGATAAATGTACCAAGCAGACTTGCGAAGGAATGGAAAGAGTGAAAATTGGTGAAATATGTGTCTGTATGCTGTGGTATGCGGATGACGCGGTATTGTTGGCCGAACCGTCACAATATTTGCAACGAATGCTGGACAGCTTATCTGAAGCGTGCAAGAATATGCAATTAAAAATGAATGTACTAAGACGAAACTAATGATTTTTGACGGAGACGGCAGAATTAATGACTTTGTACTTAGAATGGACTATAACACAAAAGAGAAAGTGAGTGACTTCGTGTACCTAGTAGAAAGTTCTTGAGTAATGGAAGCTGGATGGTGAAATAGAAAGAAGGGCAAATGCTGTAAGAAAAGTGTCTGGAAGTAACTGGGCAGTGAATAAGTATAAAGGATTCAGTATAAATGCAAAGCTGTCTATTTACAACAGTATGTTAGTGCCAACTGTTCTGTATGGAAACGAAATGCGGATCTAGCAAAGCAAGCATGTTAGTCGTTTAAATGCTGCAGGTATGAGGTTCCTTAGTAGTGTATGCAGAAAAACATTGAGAGACCAAGTGTAAAACCAATTGGTTAGAGCAAAGTGTGAGGTGCAAGTGATGCTTAAGCAGTTGAGTGAGCGAAGAAGTGTAGTAGTCTAGAGCTATATCCTGCATATCCCCCAGAAATATGCGCTAGGTTTAGTTACCCTGAAAGGAAATACCGTGATTGGTGTTTATTTAATCGATTGATTGATGGGACATGCTAAAACATGCGTATCGTGACTTTTGCCTCATTTTGATAGTGTATGTTTATGAGAGGAAGTGACGCTTTTTTCTTGGTTATCGTCTTTTACCACTGAATTTCACTATTAAATAATCTGAACAACCACGTAGTTAAAATTGCAGTCTGATTGTCATATTTCTAACAGTACTTCGATTTCATTGTATTGCTTTATGGAGATTAGGGGATGTTCTCTAAGGCTATGGCGAAAACTTTGCACACACCTTTGTTTTGAGATTCATAATTGAGCTATTTATTAATGTTTGCTGCACACTAGTAACTAAATACGTAGAAAAATGCCATTAGCATATGTCTATAGTAAGCAAAGAAGATATATGATAATCTTACTGTGTTTTTAACTATTGTTAAACTAAAAAATGACTGTGCATTAAATAATTAAATTTAAATTTTGGCAAAATTATTCTGCAGACGTTCTATTAGAGGTCAATAATGTTTAAATAAATAGATGTTTGATATCTTTTATACTACTGTACGGTTATGTGAATCACAGTTAGAAGTACCTGCCAATGTACAGTTCTTATCATATACAGCTTTTGAGCAGTCGAGAGCGTCTTTGCTGTGAATACAGAACGTTTCTGTTCAAGCCTCACAGATTTTTACTTTTTCCTCCTAACCTATGCGATTACTGTAAATACGTAGAGGTCTTTCAAAATCTCATGGGTTGTTGCGCAGAATATCAATGTAAGTTGTTTACGTTGAAGTGCATCCTAAAAACATTGACAGCTCAGCTGTCGATTTTTAATTCATGTGTCATTTATTTGCGTATTTAAGATTGGCGATTCATTATTATTGTTTTTGATTATTATTTATGAGATTTCGACCTTGATTTAATTTCATCAAGTCTCAAAACTACTGCAACTCAGTCTAGGTATTTTTGTAAAAGAATAATGTTTGGTTTTACAGATTATTTTGTTATTCCTGAGCTTTTAACTTTACAATTAGTAACGCAATAAAACAGTTCACAGTCAAGGGCGAGAATCATTTATAGTGTGTATAATTTTATGAGTGAAGAAAATAATGGTATACCCGGTTACTCCTATGAATAATTTACAAGAACGAATAGTAACAGCATCTGAATTTGGACTATACGCAGTCAAGCGAACTATTTCAGAAGAGAAGGGCAAACCCGAGGGTGGCAAGTTTGTATCTCCAAGTAAGAAAATTAATAAGAGTAGTTTTAAATCTTATCTGGACCAATTTGAGGAAGAAGCTGTTTGAACGACGATATAAAATTGTGCAAGCATTCATAAACAAAGACATACCACAAAAGCAATATTTGAGATAATCTAATTTTACTGGAAAATTGTCATAGTTTAGACGCCTTATACATAAATTAGGTTTTCGGTGGAAAAAAACGCAAGATAACAAACTGACATTCGTAAAAAGCATGTTGAGTTTTTACGGCAGTTACAGTAATACAAAAAAAAAGGAAGAAGCATTGTATACTGTAACGAAACCTATTTGAATAGCTCACACACGGCTCCTTTTGAAATGATGGTAGCAGTAAATGTTTAAAAGCACCTGTAGGTAAGGGTAAACGTATGATTATTCTTCATTCTGGTGGTAGTAAGGGATTTACTCCGAACGCTCTGTTAATGTTTAAATCGGGTCTTAGAACGGGGGATCATGATGATATAAATAACAGTAATTTTGTAAAGTGGCTACAAGATAGATTCCTTTCAAATTGTGAAATAAATTCAGTTTTAGGAATGGATAATGCTGCATACCAATATGTGAGAGCAGAACGTACTCCTAGATCTTCTTGGAAAAAAGGGGCTATGCAGAAATGTTTAATAGAGAAAGAAATTGTGTATGATGTGAGTGAAACAAAAGTAAACTCAGTGGCGGCGGGGGCGCACTGGGCAACTACCTAGGGCCCCGCGAACAAAAGGGCCCCACGCACCGCAATGCATATTTTAGAAATTTGAGTTGCACTTTATTTAAAAAGATAGCAAAACTGTTTAGAGTATAGCTTTATGCATAATAAATTTATACAATATCTAGAACATATTGTGTAGTTTACAGTTGTAATTCTAGTCATCTTCTTTGAGCGAATGAATCACTGTTAGAAACTTTCATGCTTACAATAACAAATAATGAAACGTCCTGTTAAGGACAAAGATAAATATAAGAAAACACTAAGCAGTTACATTATGTACCTAATATCTTTGAAACTTCTTAAGACTGCACACTTCACAAACTGCATTATCTTTTGTAAGGTGCCACTGTAATATTTCTTTTGTTGTTGGTAGTTCTGCCTACAGATAATCTGTGTTCAAACTAAGTACAGGTATCTTATTCATCGTAATTGTTAACTGATGGTTCTTTTTTTATTTTCATGTTTTGTTTATTTTCTACGTTTAAATTGAAGTTACTTTTAAATATTAAATTACAATTCATTTGATCCTAATACAGTTCATGTAAAACATTTTATTATGTTTGGTAATATCGAAATCTTTTGGGCTTTTACCAAAAAACGTAAGTACGCATTTCAATAGCTCTAAATTTTGATTTTACGATAAAAAGGTCCCACAAAAACTTTTTGCCCAGGGCCCCGCAGAGTCTAAGGCCGCCAGTGAGTGAACTATATTCAAAAATACAGATGAGCAAACTTAGTTGTAAACATATGTTAACGATGCACTTTTAGAACAAAATGGGAATGTTGCCCTTCGTTCACCAATTGAAAAATATGGGCATCCCTTAAGAACTATGTTGCAGAACACAACACAGGTTTTAAGTTGAACGATATAAGAAAACCAGCGGAGGACAGGTTTAGTGTCATTGGTGTTAAAGATTGGGAAAATATTTTTTCAGATGTTAAAAAAATTAAAGACGAGTATCTGTAAAGAGAATATATAATGGACGATGTTGATATAATTATCAGACACAATAAAGATTTAGATGAACAAGTTTTATGTGCGACGTCTGATGAAAGTAGTGTTAGTGATAAAGAGACTTTAGGCTGCACACCATCATCATGTTATTATAACATTAAGTTATTTTTAAAAACATAGTTTAGTACATATAAAAATTAATTCTGTAATTTATACATATTTTGACTATATAAGACAAAATATTAATTTTTTTGACTTATTCGTCTTCGACACATTACAATTGTTTTATATTAATAAAATGTTCCATGTTATTTAATCAGTTTGTCTTGTTTGGCCATTTCATGAAGTGAAGAATCCAGTTGCAGAGTCTGATTGGAGTTGCCATATTAGTTTGTTTGGGTTATTGTTAAAACCCATTGGAAAGAGAATAGATGTATTAAAACATGCAAATAAACAATATTTTAACAGCATTGGTTAGCGGCGCTCAAATCCAAGATGAAGTGGCACAAAATATCAACATTGATAAATAAATGACTGCTGTTAGAACCTTTTTGATAGCCGCTTGGTAAAATGTTACTGGTGACAATTGGATGCCGTGCATTAATTATGTTATAAAAAAGTAAACACTAATGTGCAGCTTAGATAGCATAATTGGTAAACTTGTTGAACCGCTAATTTTATTAATGTTGGGCATAGCAACTCTGGTAGCGATGGTGATTTTATGATTTTTCGGATTAAATTTCTATGAAACATGCATTCTTAAAAAATAATAAGGAGCAGTGTTTTGAGCTGCCAAAAGTTTTAAAAATTTAACCTGTCTATTTTTATCTACACCCCCACTGAAACGTGACACAAAAAAAGAACAATAAACAATACACCAAAAAGTTACAGGTTCGGCACACAAAACAGTGCAATTTTATAATTTATGTTATGTTGATAAATTAAACCCTGTTTAGACATGGCAAACATGACATTCGCAAACGCGGGAAAGCTAAAGAACAATTGATTGATGAAAAGTGTAAAAAGGTACAAACTAAGATGGAAATAGGAAACACAGACAAAGCATACAAACCAATCAGAATGAATTTTAAGGATATAAGACCGTATAGTAAAAATGTAAGGGACGTGGAAGGAGACATCATTATAGAAAATGTAGAGAAATAGGTTAGGTGGCAAGAATATATAGAGAATTTATATGAAGCAAATGAACTAACAGCACTAGAACAGGAATCAGACATTGAAAACGACGACTTGGAATATCCTATACTTAGAGATGAGTTTGAAGTAGCATTAAAAGGCCTCAAAAATGGTAAGGCATCGGGCATAGATAAAGTTCAAGCAGAAACTTTAAAAGACGCTGGACAAGTAGTAACAGAACGTCTCTTCCAACTTATAAGCTATATGTATGAGATAGGCGAGATACCCAAAGATTTGAAGCGCAACATCATAGTATTTATACCAAAAAAGAAAAGCGCGGATAGATGTGAAAATTTTCGAACAATAAGTTTGACAGCACACGTATCAAAAGTATTAACTAGAATTGTACAAAGACGGATTACAAAACGGGCTGAAGAAGTACTAGGAGAAGATCAGTTTTGGTTTAGGCGAAACACAGTAACACCGAAAGCTATTTTAGCTCTGAGTGTGATAATGAAGAAGAAAAAAAAGCAGATGTGGAAAAAGCATTCGACAATGTAAAATGGAAAGGAATGTTCGAAATACTTAAAAAGATTGGGATGTGTTTTAGGGATAAATGATAGTACATCGCTTATACAAAGAGCAAACAGCTGTAAACTGGAAGATATTTGGAATTATTATGCAGGACAAAAGATTGATATGCTTAGAGTTGCAGATGATATAGGGATATTAGAATCTAGGAAAGAGGAGTTAGAAGCAGCTCTTAATAAAATGGAAACCGTTCTAACAGAGAGATGCGGTATAAAAATCATCACAAATATAACTAAAATACTGGTATGCAAAGGAAGGGAAAATAAAACTAGAATACAAATAGGAAACGATAACTTACAAGTGGTTAATGAGTTCTACTATCTAGGAAGCTAAATAACGCAAGATGGGAAAAGTGCAAAAGATATAAAACTAAGATTAGCACATGGCCCTGCTGCATTTAACAAGAAAAAGTAATTAATGTGTTCAAAAACAAGAAACAGAAACAAGGAAAAGATTGCAAAAAGCAGATGTATGGAGCACAGCGCTGTACGGTTTTAAATCTTGGACAGTAAGAGAAGCGGACATGAATAGGATAGAAGCCTTTGAAATGTGATGCTACAGACGTATGATAAAAATGTAATGGACAGACAAACTTAAGAACAAACAGGTTCTAGAATGGTAGAGGAAAAAAGACATATGTGAAAAACGGTAAAAATAGGAGAAATAGTATGATAGGTCACATACTAAGCCATTAGGAAATAGTGCGAATTATATTAGAAGCAAAGATAGAAAAAAAAGAGAGGCAGAGGTAGACTTAGGTTAGACTATTGCACACATATAGGCAAAGATGTAGAATGTGGGAATTTCAGGGAAATGTATAGGCTAGTTCAGAATAGAAATCAATGGAGGTACGCGTCTAATCAGTTCCAAGATGGAAAACCATATGACGAAAAAAATTATTGTACTTATACCTGATGATTATTATAAGCAGCTACAAGTGTTGATTTTGCAATATTCTCAGCTAATGTTAATTGTGTGGAAAGATTTACTAGAAAACTATTAATTCGGTAAATGTCTGTGTTGGGGGATCTTGGTAGCCACAGTCTGCTTAACCCCCTTCACATACCACTAAATATTGGTTAAATAGAATATATATTTACAAAACAATAGAAGAGGGAACCGAACTGTATCTATCAAAAAACTACAGGGGCTATGTTCGAAGACAACAATCATAGCAACAAAGAAAAAATTGTAGGCCTATAAAATAGGGACAGTAGGAGAAGCAGACAGGAAAAGGAAGAAGCCTTTTGGAATGTTATGCTTCAGATGTATAATGATAATAGCATAGACAGATAAAGTCAATAACAAGGAGGTTATAGAAATTAAGGAAATAAATATATCTGTTGAAAACAAAAAAAAAGTAGGAGAAATAGAAGGGCAGGATGCGTTCTAAGACATTTTTGGAGAATAATGCGAGCTATATTAAAAGCAGATATAGGAAAAAAGAGAAGTAGATGTAGACCTAAGTCAGACTATTGCATGCTGATAGTAAAAGATGCAGACTCTGGGAATGTCAGGAAAATGTGTAGGTTAGCTCAGAATAGGAAACAATGGAAGTAAGTGTCTATTTAGTTCCAGGACTGAAGACTTAATGATGATGATGTTGATAAATTACTGGTTATTTAATCCACATAGCATACTGGTTGAGTTAATTCAGAATACACATCCTGAAAATGAATGTTTTTTACACTTATACGGTATTGTTCTTTCTTTTTATACGAAACCTCTCGCTTCCTTCATTGCGCATCACACAGTTCATAAGATTTTGAAACACCTATAACATGATAGACATAATGTAAATGGTTAAAGGGATAAGCAGAGGGCTGACGACGTTGGGTGAAAGGATATAAAAGTTTTTGGAAAAAAAGTTAATTGAAAGCATTAGAACAGTTAAGAGAATGACTGGTTTGAACGTACTACTAAAAGTTGATAAAAAAACATAGAATGCAGTGGTCGAGTAAGATAGACAAGCAACCGAATAAGTCATTTGTAACTATATTATCTTTATTGTGTTTTGGTATGCGGTTAAATTCTTGTCTAGCCGGTGTCTTTTATCTGAAATATTTTCTAATGCAATTTTGCGTATTCTTCTTATTTTTGATGCTTCATGTGGTATTTATTACATTTCAAACAAAGGACTTTCTGGTCGGGCTTTAGCATTCGATGAGCATGAGTATACTCTGACAGAGATTTTCCGATGAACAGCTTTGATCATCTTTCATATTTGTTTTACATTTACATCATACTATCATTACCTCACTAATAAAGCAAAAAAATTCTTAATTGCTTTCATTAAAAATCAAGCAAGACACCGGACGCATTTAATATAAGAACCTCTTAATATTTAGGAGTGTCAATATGAACACGTTTATTACTTCAAGATTTCAAGCGAAAATGATCTGTAAATCCAACTCTGCATTAGAAAACTTGTGTACGACTTATTACATTTTCAGCATAGAAATTGAGTTTTCATGGCGGCATCCCTAATTTGACAAGCAGAAGAGCGCTTTTGAAGTCAGTAAATTTCTTTCTAACAAGCGTTCAAGCTACACTGCACTGATTTACCTTTTTATTAGCTTTTTGTACTTCTAACATTTAAAGTATCGGTCGTCCTTAACAAGTTCTGAGATATTAGCACTTGTGTTTAAATATAGTACTCTAAGCGTCGTAAAAGGATCATTAAGTTGTGCGGATGATAATAGCAAGAATCTACTGTGCTATAGAGTTACATTTCAATTTAAAGCTTGATGTATTATTAAATATTACAGAACCTATTTCTCATACAACAAAAAAAATTTTTCGGCGCATCGTAACTTCTAATCACCCTATAATGAGTTCCACGTTTTGCATAATTGGTTAGTTATTTACTATTAGTACACGGGGTATCCTAAAAGCACGTGAATAGCGTAAGAATAGAGAGTCTTGAGATCAAATAGACTGATTTGAGTCAACTTATTGTAAAGGTTCAGTATACATCTTCAAGATTCCTGAAAAATTCTTGATATTTTAAAATAACTCAAAAACGAGAATTTGACAATTTCATGGATGTGGGTTTGCACGTTCCACCAAAACCAACTTGTTACCACAAGTTGGTTTTGGTGTAATGTTTGTACTAGAAGTCTTATGCAGTGCAGTTCGAGGTACGTATTTGGATTACGTATCGGAATTATTAATAACGTTCTGTAAATTCTGTTGGGAATAGTCAGTATTACTGTACTTATATGCTCTTTGTTTATATAAGATTTATAAGGAATAACGCTATATTTTTTAATACAAATAAGTTCAGTCACCTTGCCAGTGGAGGTATGTCCTGAATATTTTAATAGTTTATATTACATATAAATTACCTGAATAACTAGTAATTCAGGCTTAGGATTGAGCGCCCACTAACAAATACGCAACTTTTCTAAATCTATTTGTATACAGCACATAACCAAAGCAAAATCGACTTTAAGGTTAATAATTTGGTAATTAAAATTATACTAGAAACAACGTTAATCCGACGTTTAAAAACTTAACAATTACGGTCAGTTACCCAACGTCTAGAAGGCGTTATTTGACTAGTTAAATACGCCTTCGACTTATTTAGTTAGTTCACGACCACTAATCAACGTTTTCTGATTTCACTAAAACTGACGTAACTTATAGGACGGATTTAATCATGGAGTGAACGTTCCTGTATAACCCGCAAGTACATTGGTGTAGTTCTCACGTTATATGGAAGTCGTATGGAGATTGTGCTCATGCTTGAGTATATAAGGTATAGACCGACGACAATTTGTAGCATTAATGAGGTCAAAGTAAGTAAACCAGTAGTCGGTACTCGGCAAAATATTATTTGGGCTTGTCTATCAATTCAAGATCATAGAATTCAAAATGCAAATTTCATTCGCCAAGTTGCATTTGCAGATACAGCCTCATTTACAAGATTTGGTAAAACTAATGTACATAATAAACATGTTTATGCCGTAGAAAATCTTCACGCAATTATAAAGTGACTCACTATCAACATAAATTTAAGATTAATGCATGGGCTGGAATTATTGGTAATCTTACTTTCTGACCTGATATGATACCAAATCGATTAAATGGAGACAATTATTTCAATTTTTTAGAATAAACGTTGGCAAATGGATTAGAAGGAATGCCATTATTAACTTGCCAAGACATGTGGTTTATTTATGTACCATTGTGCTCCTTTCCACTTCACTAAAGCTGTTCGACGACTGTACATAAAGAATATTAGGATCGATGATGCTCTTACAAATTGGTCCGCAGGGTTACCGGACTTGCAGCCCTATGATTAATATTTGTAGGGCAGCTAAAAATATAAGATTTATTGGTATGATAACGAAAAATAATTGCATTGACAAATTCTGAGTGCAGCTAGTTGTTTAGAGCGTATGGCATAAACAACGCATAATTAACTTGTACATTGAAAAAAATAGCGACCATATTAAAAATTTATTGAAATGGTTCAACACTGGTATGATGCTAATTTTCAAAAACAATAAAATTTTTAAAAGAAAAATTTTAACTGAAAAGAAATGTTTTCAGTAGTTGAACTATAATAGTAATTGTTATATTAAAAATAAGATATATATTACCTTGAAACAAGTTAATCAAAAATGTATATGCAAAGTTATGTACGAATTGAATTTGTTGCGTTGCCTTTTCAAATACGACTGTGGCAGTAGGCTAATTGTAATTTTTTTTTACTCGTAGTTATTGTATGCGGTTATGAACTAAATCATTAAAATCTTTAAATTTCTGCTACATAGGACTGATGAAAAACACTGACCATCAACTTCCGAGTAATTATTTTGTTGTGGAATTGGAAAGTGGTATTCGGTGCATTAAAGCTCAAACCGTAAAGCATCGTTGCAGAACTGTTCGCTTTTATTTATTTTAGTAATGATAAGCGATATATAGATCATAACGTTAATTCTGTTCTTGGGTTATTTAGTCACAAGGTACCTTTTGACTTGGTTGGGCTAGTGAGTCTTAATCCAAAAGTAACTTCCGTGCAAACACTACTTTGCTGCAAAATATCTTTCAGCTTAATTAAGCGTGTAAGAGCTATTGAAGCTGATTTCTCACTAAACAAGAAAGAACACGTCATAGTATGGACAAACTCATGCTGAGAGCAAAGCAACACATCTTTAGTAGTTTGTCTGTACCAGTGTCTTGTCAATGTATGTGATATTAAAATCATCGATCACAAGTTTCCTAAAGCAGGAGATTTCTATTCATCGTTAGGCAAGAGCTTTTGCTACATAGAGAAAATATTGAGTAACCGCCAATATTTTTACACTTCAGAATATAATCAAAAAATCAACACCTTTACTTGCAAGAAAATATTGTCATCGATATGAAACACTATTTCATACACACAGACAACTTTCTAATATCCATTTGTGATGAATTGTGGTGAATGGCTAGATAATGTTTTCCCACGTTCTACGCCAGTTTTATACATGAATTCTAAATACCTAAGTACATATTAATCTAACCAATTCTCGGTTAGAGACTGGAATAAAATTTAAGATATTTCTAGCATACATCTTCCAATAAAGGCGTTTATAAAATACTGGTTCTCTTTAATTATATTATTTAATCTTCAGAAATACTTTTGTCAACAGTAGACATAGTAAACTCAAATGTTTAAGAACTTTGTTCTTAGGGTTCAGGTGTAAGACGTTACAAGAGGGATTGCATAATTTACCTGAAAGTTTATTAACCAAATGCGTTTGTGTGTCTTACGATGCACTACTTTCATATAATACTTATTTTGTGAACTATGTATTGAATTGAATGTACCAATAGTTTTATAATTTCGTTTCGAAATTTAATAGTTACGTTACTTTAAAGAACGCGTGAGCGTTACGGTAAATAAAAACCGAATGCAAAAAAGAAGAGTTAATGCAAAACGGACAACTTAATATTGATATCAATGTATATCTTGATTTCATTTATATTAGTGTTCAGCGAGCAAGACGTTTCAATGCAGTTGGTTCTATCAAACCCTTAAACTTAAAAAACAAAAAAGGATCGTTACAGTTCTGCAAAATACATATGGGAATAGAACCTAAGTTGATAAATTATTATAAACCACAAAATGGGTAAGGAAAATATTTATTTCAGTAAATTTGCCTAACGGAGTCATATCATTTTGAGAAAGCATTACAATTATTTGTATATGTATATATATATATATATATATATATATATATATATATATATATATATAGCTATGATAACGGGGTTATTTAGGGGTATATTGAGTCATAATGGTTACATGTAAATAGTACTAGCAGTTAGAAAACCACATTTATTTAGCATGAAAAGTACGTAATTTGCAAATTATGCAAAGAGCAAACATTTAAAACCTTTTATAAGGATCGCAGTTGACTTTAATTAATACCGTGAAGCATATCATTCAACAATAAACACACATTCAGAAAAAAAAGTAACTCTACACGCAATCAAACATGTCTTAAACCAAGAGTATTCATAAATTGTAAATCGATACCCAAGTTAAGGTTTGTAGTTTGGGAGCTGCTTTTTTAAAAACCAGTTCCAAACTTCTTAACAAATTTATATTATTATACAGAATTGATTTATGGAAATTTGACAAATTAATTAAATATTACTTTAAATCCAAATTACACTATGCAATGCTAAAGTGGATCGCTGGACTGACTGTCGTCGACTGGGGCTCCCGAGCTTTTTAAAATATCCCTACCCCTTCACATGGCTGGGGGAACTTGCAGATCTCATGTCTCCTTATTCTTAACTCTATTCATAATTACATTGTTGTAATCTTAATTTCTAAGTAATCACAGTACCTGACCGTCTGTGACCTGACATCTGCAGTGTCACTATCGTCTGCGATACAAAGTTTCCGTTCCATGAGCGTTAATAAACTTTATAAATTGTCCTTGTTTTACAATGTTGCACTTTACTTGGCGTATTCTTAACATTTCTTAATAATTTTCTAATTATTCTATTTTATAACATATACATCAATTGGGAGATACATAACTCTTTCCAACGTACATTAAAAATTAAGGGTTTTCCTTTTCTTGATTTTTAATTTAAAATTCATTTAATTTCATTTCTTAAAATTCGTAGTTTCTAATAGTACATTTGTTTCTTTGTTAACCTTGATTGCCTTAAATCTAAAACTGTTTTTTTTTATTTTTATACCTAATATACATTTTGTAAATTACATAAATGATCAATAAAATAGTCAAAATAATTAATACAATTGTCCATACACTAATGTTATCGTATTGCACTTTGGGCGTTTTAAGTTCGTTTAATGGTCCTTATAATCTTCCATAGTTTCATGGCATGGTTGAGGTTATCTAGTTCCAGGTGTTCGAGTTGCATGGGTTTTTGAAGTATTTCTTCGTCTTCGTCTTGCGTTATCTTGATTTGTAATTCGGGTAAGTTTGCTAATTTCTTGGTTTGTACAGGATCTTGGTAGACTCTGATTATTTCATTTTTTAATTTTAAATAACAATTTTCCTTAAGGGTAATTAATTTACTTTCGGTTAATGCTAAGTTGTTTTTGTCTTGATTGCAGTGGATGGTTGCTATTACTTCTGTGGGGAAAATGGCTATCTATTTATTTTCTGCTACTTTTTGAATTTTCATATTGTTGAATTGTACAGGTTTGGCTTCACAGTTCTCGTAATGATTTGAAAATTTTAATAGTTGTATTTCGCAAGGGCTGTTTTTGAATGGTTGTCGTTGTCAACGATACGCATAAATATTGATTTGGTGTGACTTCATTACATTTTTCGTTTGTATAACCATATCTTAGTTCATTTAAGGATAGGAATTTGGTTTTGGGTATAATGACTTGGTGTGTGCTAGTCATTTTCATTGGAAAAGCAAATTAATGATAATAATTATAATTATTAATTTCTATTATTGGGATTTATATTAAAAAATGTTATGTCGTTATTTTTTACATAGCCTTTAACAATAGCTATTTTTTCAAATATTAAAATGTTTGATTCTACTATATCAAAAGGTAATTTACTGTTGGTTATAAATGATTTAATTCTTAGTAGTTCTCTTAATAAATCGATCGGTTCTATGATACTGGAATGTAGGGTATTTAATTTTGCAAATGTTACTGCGTTTTCTAACGTGGCGAAAATTTGTTGAATTAAGGTAAGGGTTGATATTATTTGGGTGTATATCGTATTAAATCTAATTAAATATCGCATGCCTAACTTGGTAGTTTGCATGTTATTTTCAAGGGTTTGTATTCGGTTGGCTATACTATCTTGGTTTCTAACTAATTTTTTTAGCGTTTCGTTGAATTTTATAATCGTTGATTGAGTCAATGATATTTGGTTATTAATTATGGTTTTGATATCGTTTTGGTTTTCAATTAATTGTTGTATTGTGTTGTCATAATGTTCTGCGTCTTGATTATCTAAGTTGCCTGTGATTGCTTTTATTATGTATCTTAATCCGTTGATTAGTCCTCTTTTTTCGTCTCGCCGTTTGTTCTGTGGGTATTAATCGGTTAAATTTCTCTTCTATGTTTCTCGAAATACTTTCTATTATGCTGTCATAGTTCATCATTTCTATCGCGTATTCCCTTCCGAATTTTGTTGTTTCTATTGATTGTTTTAATCGGTAATAATTGTTTTTAGTTGTTTAAAATTCTTGCTTTAGTTCTGTTAAATCGAATTTTTGTGCAAAGGTCCAATTGTCTATGGCATTCTGCATCCTGCCTAATTTTATTGGTAGTATACAGGGGTTATTTTTTGTCTTCAATTATTATTTTGGTGTTCGTTCTACCTTGGTGGAGGTTGGCGGTAAGGGTGATGATTGTCCATTTGAAAGTACAGGGGTGTCTTAAATTTTTCAAGTGGATATATTTTGTTATCTTGCCATTGTCTACTACGGCTATGTTTTTGTCCGATATTCTTTTAATTTTAAAGGGGCCTAAATTTCTAGGTGCTGTTTTGTGTCGTTTGCTTTGGAAATTTTTCTCGTACACGGTTTGTCCTATTGAAAATTTATTTACGTCGGTATTTTTATTACGGGTTGTGGTAATGCGTTTTTTGTCGTTATCTAATTTATCCTTTACTTTGTCGTAAGTTATTTTTAGTTCTTCTTTATGTTCTTTGGCGTATTGCTGATAAACTTCTTTGTTATAATGTATGTCATAAGGGTTGCGTGAATTTGAATGTCCTAAAGTTATTTCTAATGGCGTAAAATTGGTTGATGAATGAATTGTGTTGTTATAGGCGATTAATGCGTATGACATTAAATTGGTAATGTGTTCTTTCTTGTAGGTTATTCTTAGCAATCTAATTTGTTTTAGCAGGGTTGAATGTAGTCTTTCGATTGGTCCGTTGGATTCAGGGTGGTTTTTGGTTATAAAATGGATTTTTATTTTGTGTAGTTCTAAAGTGTTTCGTATCGTTTCATTTTTAAATTCGCTGCCGTTATCTCACGTTATTGTTTCGGGCGTTTCATAAAATGTAAAGTACTGTAAAAATCCTTGGATCACGTCAATACTATTTTTAGAGATGATTGGTATTGCTTGGCCTATTTTTGTAAATGCGTCTACAATTGTCAAATAACTTTGTGCTTCTACTACTAGAGTATTGGCATGTAATTTCTGAAAGGGTTTGTCAGGTGTTTTAGTCAACATTAAGGGTATCTTTGGGGGTTTTCTGTCGTATATCGCCTTGTCACATAGTTCACATCGATTGATAAAGTCTGTAGTTACTTCTTTCATGTCCTTGAAATAATATCGTCTCATAATTTGTTTTAGGGTTTCATTACTTCCACGATGGTTAGTTTTTCCTTCGTGTTAATTTCTGATCACATCATTTATTTCGTCAAGGTCGTTTAAGGTTATTACTCTTCTTGTGCATCTTATAAGTTCAGGACCAGAGTTATTAAATAATTTAACATGTAAAAATCGTTTATACAAGTTTTAGGTGTTAAAGTGAAAGTGAAATTGTTTTTTCTCGGGGGTGTATTCTTTTAGAATTTTAATTATTTGTTCTTTATTGTCGTCTTTGGTTATCTAAATTTGGCACATCTTTTTGTTATCTACTTTTGTACATTTTACAGAGCTGGGTTTGGTTAAAACTTCGGTGATTAAAAACTGATTGAGTTTCATATCGATGGCTTCATTTAAAATTTTAATCGTGGTTTCTGGTTCTTCATTTTGTGTTGAATGTATGGTGTCCATTTCGTCTGAATCTTCTCTAATTTCCGTTTTGTCTACGTTTCCTATAATTGATTCAGTTTCCAGTGCGTTAAGCTGTATTCTACTTAAAGCGTCTGCGTTATTATTATAAATTCCTTTCTTGTATATGATCTAGTAGTCATATTTTTCTAATCGAATTTGCCATCGTTGTAATTTTGAATTAGGTTCCTTAAGTTTGCATAGGCATACTAATGGTCTATGATCGGTGTCTATATAAAATTTCCGTCCATATAGGTATGGTCTAAAATACTTTGTTGCCCAAATTATGGCTAACAATTCTTTCCCTATCGTGCTATATTTCTGTTCGGTTTCGTTTAGGGTTCTGGATGCGTAGCTGATGGGTTTATCGTTGCCTACTGTTCCTTGGCTTAATACTGCGCCTAATACTACATTTGATGCGTCTGTCGTTAATATGAATGGTTTCGAAAAATCGGGGTATTCTAATACGGAGTGATTTGTTAATATACCTTTGATTTTATCTACGGCTTTAATGAATTCTGGTGTATTTACAATTTTATTTCCTTTCTTTAAACAATTTGTCAAAGGCTTGGTTATTTGAGCATAACTTTTAATAAATTTGCGGTAGTAACCACTAAGTCCTAAAAATCCTTTTATTTCTTTATTTTGGTATGAGGTAATTTAGTACTGCATTTGTTTTATCGGGGTTCGACATAACTCCTTAGGGTGTTATTATGTGTCCTAAAAATGCTACTTCTTTCTGTAAAAATTCGCTCTTATCTAACTGTACTTTAAATTGTGCTTTTCTTAATCTTTCGAACACTTCTCTTAATCTTTCTATATGCGGCACTCATGATGTTGAATAAACTAACATATCGTCTAGGTACACAAGACATTTTTCGTTTTGTATCCTACGTAGTATATTGTCCATAACTCGTTGAAAAGTTGCGGGTGCGTTTTTTAATCTAAATGGCATCTTTTTATACTCGTAATGTCCTCTAGGTGTGCTGAAAGCTGTTTTAGGTGTATCCTTTTCTTTCATTTCTACTTGATGGTATCCTGAGGCTAGGTCTAATGTCGAAAAATATTGGCACTTGCCTAATTTACCTAAAATTTCAGTTATATTTGATAGTGGGTATTTATCGTCTACCGTTTTTTCATTTAGTTTTCTATAATCTATTACCATTCTATATTTTCTTTTCCTGTTGCGTCCAATTTCTTGGGTACTATTAATACGGGGCTGCTCCAGGGTGAGTTGGAGTGTTGTATGATATCTTGATATAATAAGTCGGCTACTTGTCTGTCATTTTCTTCCTGACTTGCCTGACGTAGTCGGTATGCTTTTGTGAACATAGGTTTGTTATCTGTTAGTTCGATGTTATGCTTGACTGTATTTGTAAATGTTCGGGGTATTCCTTCGCAATGGAATATGTCGCGGTATTCAGAACATAAATTTTTGATTGCTCTTTGTTCCTCTTGATTGATGTCGGTATTAAAGCGGATGTTACTTAAGTTTTTTCTTAACATTTCGTCGTTTTCTACGGGGTTGTAATTGTCGTTTAGATTTTCGTTTATTTCCATCTCGTTAAAATTTAATTCTTCTACGTTAATTGGGTTGGTTAATGATAGTTCTACAGGGTAGTCATTTGAATTTAAAATAGTCGTTGTGGCATAATTGTCTTATTTGTACTAATGCGGTTGGGGTCTCTACTCCTTGTTAAAATGTTATATGATTTATTATTCCTAATTTGTTATTTGAATTTACTGGGATTTTTATCTTTTTTTCTGTTCGGGGTTCTATTGTGTATTTTTGTTCAACTTGGGTATTTTGAAATTCGTCCACATGTTGTTCTCAGTAAACGGCTCGTTATGTCGATGTTGGCTTTTAATTTTCTTAAAAGGTCCATTCCTAATAGTCCGTCATATTTGTTATTGAATTCGAATATGCAAAATTTGCGTTTCATTTTTAGGTTGAATGTTTTGGGTAAGGGTATGTTAGCTACAAATTGGTGTAGGGTTGTTTGATGGGCTGTTTTAATTTTAAACGGTTCTATTCTACATAGTTTAAATAGTGTTTCTTTACGGTTCGCGGTCTAATTAATGTTCCTAAGGATCCGGTATCGATTAGTAGTTTGAATTTGGCATGGGGTATTTCTATATAGGGTAGTACTAGGTAATTTATATTATTTAAGTTTATTAAGTTTGGTCGTTTATGAATCGGTCTATCTGAAAATTTGAGCACGCGTTTTCTTAGTCGTCCTCGTTCATAATTGTTTGAAGGGTTTTGTTCATTGTTTGTACTTGGTTGAATGTAATTATTCCGGTCATTATCAAATTCCTCTACTTCTTGATGAAATAGTTCTTCCAATGTAAAATTGCGTTTTTGGTTAAGGTTCGGTCGAATGTGTGTTATTTTTATATTTGGTCTGGTATTACCAGATGAGGTATCCATTGGTGTAGGTTTATAATAGTTATTAGGATTGCTATTATTATTTGTCATTGGTGAATTTCTGACAGGGTTTGCGTTGAATGCTGGTTTTTGTTGGTTTACATTTTATTTGAATCTTGGTTGAAATGCGGGTCTCGTAAAATTTGGGTTAAATGTTGGTTTTGAAAAATGTTTATATTGATTATTAAAGTTTGCGTTATTAGAATTTGGATTATTGGTTTGCGGTTGGTTTGTTTGTGTATTGAATGGGGTGAATTTTGTTGGGAATTTGTTTGTCTTGAGGCTTGTATGGTTTTTATTGGTGAATAACTTTTATTCGCGTTGGGGATGTATAATCTGCTTCTGTAATACATTACGTTTTCTCCTTCGATTATTATGTTCATAGCTTCCTCTAAATTTTGGGGATGTTGAAATCTGATTTTGTCTGATATACGTTCTGGTAGTGCATTTAGACATGTGTCTAATGCTATTTCATCATACATCTTTGTTTTTAAAAGTTTGATATTTTGGTCGGTTTCTTCAATTTTTAGTTTCGTCAAGATTAAACTTCTTACATCTTGGCATTTCATTCCACATTGGTATGGGGAAAGGTTATTTTCTATTCTGAGGCTTATTAGGTCGCGTATTAGGCATTTTAGGTTACGCTAATCGCCAAAATATGCAATCAATATTCGTTTGAAGTCGTCCCATTATTCTAAATCATCTTGACTGGCAATTAATGTTAGTACCTTTTCGGTTAGTTTGCTGATAATAAGGCGTATGAGTAATACATTTCTTCGTTGTCTCCGGGTTTATAAAATGTTTTTAAAAATAGTTCACACGCGGTTATGTAATTTACTAACAAGGTTTGATCACTGTTATACTTTGGAATTGTTTCCAAATAAAGTTTTATATCTCCACTTATTATGGCTGGGGAGGTTGTTTTGGTAATTAATATTTAGTTTTGACTCTAATTAATTTCAAATTTTAAAAAATTGGGATTTATTTTGCATTTTGTATCGTTATTCTTCGCTTGGATTTGTTAATTTTCCGTTTAGATTGTGTCGTGTTACTTGCTATTTTTAGCTTGGGTCGTTTTAGGTTATTTAAAGAAATGAGTTGTTTGTATTGTATTTAATTGCACGGTATTGTAGTTATTTTATGGGTTTTACGCTTGATACTATCTTAAATACGTTTATTTTAATTTTCTGATGTTAGTTTTACTGTAGGTTTGGTTTCTGAAGTTTAGATGTGACTGAGTGATCTTTGTGGTGATTTATTTAACTTCGCTTGCTTTGCGTCACTCAAAACTTATTTTTTAATTATTTAATTTTTTAATTATTTAATTTTTTAATTATTTAATTTTGTATGTTTTAATTATCTCTTCTTGTGGGTGTATGTAATTTATAAGCGTGCCTACGATGCTTTTTGTCTCATAAACTTAAGTGTTATTAATAAAGTTTGCAAGGTTTTGTCTTTTGCGTTATTTAAAGCTGCATATAATGATCTTGTTTTAATTACAATGTTCTAAACTATGGTATAATTAAATATGCAGTTATACTTTTCTGAAAAGTGTTATTTTTAGTTGATATGAATTGAACTTTGCGTCTTTTCTATAATTCATTATCTCGCCTTGAATTATTTAAGTGTAAAATGTTGCGTTTGGAATGAATGAAATTTATACCTTGTTAATTGCTGCAGTATTTTAATTATAATTGTCAATGTAATTGTGCTTTTTATAAGGTTGCAATATGCGTTTCAATAGCGTGATTATGTAGGTGTCTTAAGTTGGTTCTAATAATTGGACGTATTTTCGTATTTAAAATGATGTTTTATAAGAGTTTCCGGTCGTAATTTCTATGCTTTATTTTAATTAATAATGCTTGAATTTTATTCCGGTAGTTTGAAAGGTTCTCGTATGGTTACATTTAGACTTGCGATGCGTTTTGAATAGCTTTGTATTCGTTGCGTTTAAAGTGAATGATTTTATTCAATGATGATACTCGCGTTTGGATTTGCGCTTGGGTAATTCTTGTAATAAGAATGTAGGTAAATAATAGATTGCAAGTTGTGTCTATTATTTTACGGAATGTGATGATTTGCGTCTGGATAATTCGTTTGATATTTTCTTTGCGTACTACAAAGATCTCGGTCTTAATTTGTGATTTAATTTTCGCTTTATTTTTGGAGTATTGCGCCAGTGAATATCGTGTTGTTAAATTAGAAATTTATTTTTGTTTTGTTTTTATAATTTTTGCTCAGTTAACTTTCGTAATAATGGTCTCAAGTGCGCATGCAATGCGTCCTTTGGTTTTCTCCAGTTTTATAGGTCTCAAAAAATTAATAACTTGAAGATAATCCCTTGTAATAGCTAAGTGGATTATTTTCATCAAATTGCATAAAATAATGATATTAGTAGTCAATATACATATATAAATCATAAAATCTCTTATACTAGCAAATATCAAATATGTTTGAAAAATAAAATAGAAAATTCAATTGTTTTAAGGAAAATAAATTTACACTAATTGTTTTGTTGATTTCATAGAGTCCGTCGATTTCTGTACTACTTCTACGTCGGTTTTCGGATTTGATCTATGTTTGTATCTTCTCCGGGTTTATTTTGTTGAATTTAAACGATTTTTTACGCCTCCAACTTTTGTTTGTTTACTGGGTTTGAACGATTCTTTTTCGCCTCCAACTTCTATTTGGTTCTGTCAAATTCGGAATTAAAATTCCAGACCACCAGTTCTTCGAATTTGCGTTCCCTAGTGACCTTTTGACATCCGTTACGGCTGCGCCAATTAAGGTTCGTGGATTAAGAGCTGCTTTATTAAAACCTGTTCAAAACTTCTTTTGACAAATTAATTAAATATTACTTTAAGTCGAAATTACACTAGTTAATTGTACTATGATGGGTAGTCTAACAAACTGCAATGCTAAAGCGGATTTCTGGACTGACTGTCGTCGACTGGGGCTCCCTGGCTTTTTATAATATCCCTACCCCCTCACATGACTGTGGGAACTTGCAGATCTCATGTCTGCTTATTCTTAACTCTATTTATAATTACATTGTTGTAATCTTAATTTCTAAGTAATTACAGTACCTGACCGTCTGTGACCTGACATCTGCAGAGTCACTATCGTCTGCGATACAAAGTAGCGCTTCCGTTCCCATGAACGTTAATAAACTTTATAAATTGTCCTTGTTTTACAATGTTGCACTTCACTTGGCGTATTCTTAACATTTCCTAATAATTTTCTAATTATTCTGTTTTATAGCATATACATCAATTAGGGGATACATAACTCGCGTTAAATGCAGTAAAAAGCTAGAAAATTAGAATAACATTCACATTAAACATGTGACAGTGAAAGCAATCAGCATAGTGTCCTGATAAGAAACGCATCCTTAGAAATAAATACGTTTTGGAAACGCAGAATGTAAACAGAAATATGTTAATTTACGTCACTTTGTCTTACGTGATTTTCTGCATAGAGTTAATACAAATCCCAGAGTATTATCTAGACAAACAAAAGCCATAAATAAAATTACGTGCCAAGGCGAATTAAAAATTACTGTAACAACATCAAGACAGACGGTATAAAATAAATACAAACTAGAAATCCACAAGTACCTACGTAATCAAGAAATAGTTTTGACAAGGCATTATCAGAGATAAATCTGTAAAAACCCAAAATATCCAAAACAACCGATAATTGGTCGTAAACTTTGAACAACAGTTCAGATAATCAATGAATTTTTAGGTGGGGCGTAGACTATATAACACGCGAATTTGATAAGCAGACAGTCTTAGTTTAAAGCAAGCATATACTGCATCACTCATACTCAAAAATTTACGCGTCGAGTAAATATTCAAATTAAATAATCAAATTTTTGTGAAAAATGGTGTTATGAATTTTTAAAATAAATTATAGTAAAAATATATGAGACAAGTTTCGCCGTTTGCTGGAAAACGTGAGTAGAAGTTACTTAATTAATTAGGGTTAAATATTTATAATTTAGGGCTCTAAAATACAGTACAAAATTCTAAGTGAGATCACGAACTCTAAGTGACATTACGTAAATTGAAAAGACATTACGAAAATTTAAGTGACATTACGGTTATTTATGGGAAATCACGTAAATCTAAATGACATTAAGAAAATCTAAGGGAGATTAAGAAAATACTAGATTATTGGTTAAACGCGGTAACTTGGAGACTAAGTAAATTGAATGGAGCAACTCAACTGAATGTGATATTGGGGTACTGATCCACAGCACGCAGCAGAAAGACGCACAAGGAAAACTATCTAGCATAAGGCTTTTTTTTCTCTTTATATATTTTTTGAACATTAATGATATTTTATACCTGAATATTTTGTGTAAAAAGTCATCAAAAATTTATTTTATACGTGAAAAATTTTGCAGAAAGAAGGAAAATCTTGAACGTTCAGAGAAATTTCCAATAGAGTACAACGTCATTTTGCTGTCTTTAAAATAAGGAAAGGAAGCTTTAATTTTTGGAGATAAACAATTTAAAATTTATTGTTATTGAATTCAAGGGCTCATGTTTTAAAACAGATTAAGCTGAAAAGTGGATATGATTTTTTTCTTTCTTATTATACAAATATTAATCGACTTCGTTTTATCATCCAAAACAAGAAAAGTTTTAGAGAAAAAGGTGTAAATTATTTGATTATTGTAACATTGAGCACTCTGTGAGTTAAACTGAGCTGGCCGAGGCATATTTAAATTTTATAATATTGAAATACACAGAGCGGTGGTGATCAAAAGGAGACTGAAAGTATAATTACATCGACGTGCAGCGTTATCATATCAATATATATATATATATATATATATATAATGCTATGAATATTAGGTTATTTAAGGTCATATATGGTCACAAAGTAGGAATACCTCATATAAATATCATAAGAACCCCGAAAACCAAACATTTAAACCTTAAAATGTACATAGTTCAATCATTATGGAAAAGCAAATACAAATCACCCTGCATAAAATCAATAACAAGCTACAAATAACTAAAAGAAGCTCATTCCGTAATTACTTCAAAATAAATAATTGCTGTAGCAATTCAAATTATTTTAAAACATCTAAGGACATTCTTAAGCTCAAAACAAATACAAACCTGAAGAAATTATTAAATGCGTGTAGTGTACACCAGTTTGTGGTGGTCAAACACTTGAAAAACAGGCATATTTGAATAAGTTATGGATATTTGAGTCAACGGTAATACGTGCTATTTAGGACGTACACAAAATACCATATTATATACCATTTGCTAATCAAATTATTCTAAAAAATTCTGATATTTAACACATACAAATTTAACATATTTGCGTAAAGAATTAATAAATGCGTGTAATCTATACCAGTTTGTAAAAATCGAACATTTAAAAACAAGCATATTCGAATAAAGTATAGATATTTGAGGCGACGGTAGTACGTGCAGTTTAGAACGTACATAAAATGCCATATTTAATACCATTTGTTAATCAAGTCTCTCTAAAAAGTGCGATGTGCGTACCATTTAGAACGTATATATTAGAGCATCCAAAATCCGACGCATTTTGGAAATAACTATAATTGAAACGCCTTTTCACGTACGAACAACTGACAGCGTTTTCCCAACTAATGAGAACGCGTGCAATATTTTAGAAAGAACGTGATTCTATAAAACTAACGGAGCAAATAAAGGAGTATTATTCTATAATCCACGCTCCGACTGTGCTAGTTTGAAAGAAGATATTCACGTGAATAGGAATGTTTAATGAAAGTAAATAATTTTAAAAGTTGAATTTAAACGTAAAGTGATATAAAACAGTAGAGTGTGTATTATAATAAATGTATAAGAATTTTGCCGTTAATATAAACGTAAGTATAGAAATATAAATTTTTGCAATTTTAATAATTTAGGACACTAAGCCATTAACTAAGTCGCTGGTAAAAACACTAAGTTACTACTAAGTTACCACTAAGTCACTACTAAGTCATTAGTAAAGGAACTAAGAAACTAAATCACTGCATATTATTCTAAATTACGGAATAAACGACACCGAGCAACTGAATAAACGACTCCAAGTTACTGGACAACAATCAAGAGTGATTTCATGGCCAGGAAGCTCCAACAAGAAAAAAAACAGCAAAACTATAAAATCAGAACAATTTATCCAATTTATTGTATGTTGCATTTGTAATTTTAAATAATTTATGTATTTAGAATTAAGCCTAAAATTTGTAGGCGATAAAATACAGTGCGTAAAAAGTCTTCAAAAATTTTGTTACCACGGAGAGTTATATTAAAAAGGGGATATTTCTTTGAATGTTCTGCGAAAGTTTTCGCGGTAAGATACATTTCTTTTTGCTGGCTTTAATTACTTTTAAAGGTGCAAAATTTTATAATCTTTGTAAAGAGCTAACTCGATAGAAATATTTACTTTAGTTTTGATTTAAAAGTTCTATAAAAAGTAAAAGATATTAAAAAGGGCGTAGATTTGTAAATTGTAATATAACAAAATTTTTATTTTGTACATTATACAATCTTTGGTGAATTTTGTTTCTCCTATTCACGTGTATTGAGTGTTGGAGAAAAGAGAGTAAAATCAGCAGGCAATTGGTCGTTGCGCACCTAGCGAGTACGGCGATATCGTAGCATATATATATATATATATATATATATATATATATATATATATAATCACCATTAGATCTTCAGTCCTGGAACTAGTTAAACGCGTATTTGTATTGAGCTAACTTACACATTTCTCTGAAATTCCTACAGCACACATCTTTCACTACCTGTGTGCAACAGTCTGATCTAGGTCTTCCCTATCTTAATTTTTTCCTATCTCTGGCTGTAATATATTCCGTAATATTCCCCAAATGCCTTAGAACGTGTCCTGTTATATTACTCCTCATTTTTTTTACTTTCCAAGTATCCTTCTTTCGCTACTTTTTCTAGAATCTTTTTGCTACTAATTTTGTCTGTCCATGCTATCACCATCATACATCTGAAACACCACATTCTATAATGCTTTTATCTTTTTCCTATCTGCTTCTTCTACTGCCCTATTTCATAACCGTACCGTGTTCTGCGCCACACATGCGTTTTTAACAATTTTTTCCTTACTTCGATGTTTGTTGTCGTCGAACATAGCTGCTGTTCCTTTTTGTTACATACAGCTCGGTTCTCCTACTATTGTTTTCTAATATAAATACTATTTAAGTGATATTCAGTGGTATGTGATGGGGCGAGCATTTTTCACAAAGATACACCCTTGTTCGAATGAGAGGTAAAGTAGAGGTCCCGTGTGAGCGTTGTCGCGCACATTAAGGATCTCTACCTTGCTTGGAACAACAAGGGTTCGGCAAAATTCTAAATTTTCCAAGTAGAAGAACTCGCTTCCTGGCCAATGTAGTACCTTCGGGTGGAGCATTAAAAAATCACATGTAAGGTATGTGAAGGGGTTAAGCAACCTGCGACTACCAAGATCCCCCAATACTTAAACATTTGCGGAATGAATAGTTCCTAATCAATCCTTTCCCACAAATATATATATATATATATATATATATATATATATATATATATATATATATTAGGTAGTTAAATACACAAGGTAAGTTGATAAATACTATCGTATTACAGTGAGTAAAATTAAATAATAATTTAGACTTTTATGCAAAGCCCAAATGATCATTTCAAATAGAGCTAGTAATTAATAGATGGAAAATATAAGGTCTTGGACAGGACTTGAAACTGTATCCTGGTTCCCGCAAAACCAGGATATATATACATATTGCTATGATAATAGGGTAGTTTAAGGGTAGATTAAGTCATAGGGGTCGTAGGGTAAATATAAACAACTTCAACTTTAAGAAAATCAAATAATTCCAGAAATTATAAGAGTAAATCGACTATTCTGCATAATGTCAATTAGGAAGACACTGTATATAAAAGATATGTAATTAAATGCATGAGAACATAAATATGTTTAAGTATAGTTTACAAGTAAAGATATGACTTTAAAATGCAAAAGTATCACTTTTTCATTTTTAACTAATTTATATTTAATGAAAGGTATATTAATAAGTATTAATCATATAATAATTTTATGTAAAGAGTTTTACCAGGAGAATTTGTGATCAGAGTTTGAAATACTCTGACCTTTTAATAGATTATCTGTCAAGAATTTTTTCTGGCCGAAACAAATCCTACTAGCGTGGAAATATTTATACCCAGGTAAACCATCCTCAAACGAATAAGTTTAATTCTGTAAATTTAAAATAAGGTAAGCAACAATTTTTGTTTGTAATCAATACTTCTTAGAAATTATTTTGTTTGAAAGAAACAATTTTGTAAATGTTCTAAATGCTGGTGTATAGAGAATATTTAATACTGTATAAATGCTTTGTAATATTGCTGTGTTTAATTTCATTTTGAAAAACTCCGTCAGTTCCGTTGACCTACCCAGGCAAAATTAGAAAGGAAGGTAAGTGAATAATTTCAAGTTAAACAAATTGCTGTATCTGTACCACAGCACCCATTTAGTAATGCCCCAAAGCGAGGCCTTATCACAATAATCTTTTATCGGCACCTTAACGTGCGACCATTTTCATATCACCTTTTTAGTAACGACCAACGCGGCCGTTATCACAGCACTCTGTTAGCGGCGACCCAACCTGTGGCTCGATTAATTCGTCTGTAAATTAGAGTTCCTTTTCTCGTAGTATTTGTTTTTGGAGTTTTTTTTGTGATACCTGATTAATTTCCAGTATGACTGACAGAATAAAAAAAGTGCGTAAAAGTTTGAGAGCTGAGGGAGTGAAAATTGGTTCTCAGCAAACCGTTTATGCGGAAGAAGCAAAAAAAAAAAAGAATCCAAAGACCAAGAATGTGAAAGAGACCCAGGAATCAAAAATGATGACCCTTTTATTTGGTCTAAATCAAAATATGCAGGAACAAAAAGAAAATATGAAAGACATGAATAGAAAGAATAAAAGAGTCATGCAAAAAGTGAAAGAGAATATGAAGGAAGTCAAAAAGAATATCAAGGAAATGACTGAAAAATATCATAAAAGTATTCATGAGCTACGAGCGAAATTTAGGAAGAATATAACAAAATTTGGGGAAACCTTAAGATTAGAAAAGGAGAATAATGAAGAAAATTAAAGGGATTAGTGAAAGAATAGCTTTAGGTTCAGAACAAACTAACAAAACCATTGAAGAAATGAAATTTGAAGTTAGAAGAAGAGTAGTACAAATGTTAGAGGATATGAATGATGTTAAAGAAGAAATTGTTCAAATAAGGTCGAATTAGGAAGCAAGTGAAAGAGAAACTAATGGGGAAAATAAAACTTTAGATAAAAAAGTAAATGAAATAGAGGGAAGCTGTCAAGCGGGTTTTAAAGGATTTAGAAATGATTTGGAAAATTTTAAAACAGACATAGGGATTAAATTTGAGAATGTAGAAGATAAAGTTAAAAATATTCATGTTGGGGTACCGATGGAATGGAGTCCAACCAGTGTTCCGTTGGAACAACACTCAAAATCTATGGGGATAATAACTTAACCTTAGAATATTTTTAAATAGCTTAAAAACTTTAATACAATGTAGCTGGAATAAACAAGTTAAATATTGTAAGGTTCATGTTGAAGGGTAGTGCCGAAATTTGGTTTAGACTTATTGAAAGTGAGTTAAGTTCGCTTAAAGACTTCGCAATTAAATGTTAAAAGCATTTCTTGGGAGACAGCCAGCAATTTATGATCAGAGATAATTTATTGATGGGCAAATACATTAGCGTTTCAGGCATGACAAGGAAATTGTATGCGATCAAGAAATTTAGCGTTGCCAAACAACTTGATCCTCCTTTAGAGAACAAGCAAATTATAAAGTATTTAGCAGGTCATTTCAAAACCGAAGTAAGGCAATGCATAGACTTTCAAAATATTGTTGATAGAGATGTGTTTTTAGAATATCTTCAACGTTATGATGATATGGGTCAACCTAGGAGGATGGAGACCAGACCAAGGAGCCAGCCCATGAACACATTTAGATTTCATAGGAATTATGAACAGGAGATGAGTCAAGCCAGACCATTTGAAAAGGGGAATAGCCAAAGAAGTGATTGGAATAGAGGAAATATCATTAGGAGTGACGGGGGAAGAAAGAATAATGAATCTGGAACATTAAGAATAGAACCGGTGCCCAAGGAAAAGAAAATATGGCAAACACAAAGAGAAATGAAATTAACTGTGGCAACGAAAATGGAAGAACATATGCAGAACGTCAAGTAGGCAGGATTTTTAGAGGCAGACAAATCAAGCGATAAAAATATA